>CM056170.1:51024762-51040252 GCA_029691765.1 Entomobrya proxima
TACGTAGCTGAGCATAGTGAAGCTAGTATTGAGATTGTCATATTTGTCCGTCCGTCTGTCTGTGTGTGTGTGAGCACGATACAGGTCAGACGGTTTGTCAGATTCACACCAAATTTGGTACAGTGATTCATAGGGTCATCAGGAGGAACCCTATTGATTTTGAACCTTATCGGTCATCCCCCTGGGGTAATAGGGGGAGGTAACCCTCCTGACCATATGCTTTGTCAGAATCGCACCAAATTTGGTACAGTAATTTATTGGGCCATAGTAAGGAACCCTGTTGACTTTGAGCCGGATTGGTTGTCCCCTTGGGGTAGTAGGGGGAGGTAATCCCCCTGACCTTAAAATTAGTCAGAATCATACCAAATTTTGTACAGTGATTCATTGTGTCATGAGAAATATCCCTATTGATTTTGAGCCTGATTTGTCATCCCCATGGGGTAATAGGGGGAGGTAACCTCTCGGACCATAAAACTTGGTTAGAATCGCACCAAATTAGGTACATTGATTCATTGGGTCATGAAAAATAATCCTATTAACCTTTAACCTGATTTCTCTGGAGTCAGAGAATTAGACAGACAGGCATCCACTTGGCTCAGCTACGTATTTCAAATGATCATTAAATCGGTTTATTTTTCTTAGACCCGAAGGGTACTACTCTACATAAATGTTAATTATGTCTAATGCGTCGTTGTATTTCCTTCTGCGCGAGACACGAGGCACTAAAACAAAATTTAATTAGTCAAAGCAAAGCGAAATTTTTAATGATACATAAACCAGCCAATATAGAAAATAATTAGTTTTTCTTCTTGAAAAGCTACCTTTTTGTAAGGGGCATCACGAGAATAAAAATACTTTGAAAACACTTCTATCCATTTCAATGTGTATTATTCATTAAAATGTATTTCTAATTAAAGTGCTCCTGGAACCAAATTTCCTGCAAATTTGGTTAACAGAAAACCACTTATTTTATTAAGAATCGAAGATCAATTCTTTATAATACCCTGATCCGGCCGTCCGTCCTAATGCGATTTCCTCAGAGATGGCTGGTCCGATTTCCACCAAACTTGGTATACAGACTGTAGTGAAGGTCGGACAGAACCCCATTGAATTTCAGGTCAATAGGTCAACTCCAAAGGTCAGAGTCACCAACGGTCAAACATTTTTACATAGGACCTATATCATGCGGCACATGATTTGAGGTCCATTTTTGATCAGAATTACAAACCCACAGTCTGTTTGTTAAAATTCGGATTGTAAGGTCCTGAAATTAGGGCCTTAATTTTCGAATCTGCAAATTTAATGCATCCATGCTGTGCGGCACATGATTTTAGGTCCAGTTTTGACCAGGATTACGAATCCACGGTTTGTTTGTTAAAATTTAACTATTTAGGCCCTGATTTGGGGCCTTAATTGTTAAATATTTCAAATTAATGGACATATGCTGTGCGACACATGATTTTAGTTCCATTTTTGACCAAGATTACAAATATGATGTCCATTTGTTAAATTTAACCTTGCGTTTGGACCAATCTTCGATTCTTAATTATGTCCATTTACCAATGGTTTATTACATCCTGCATTCCATTTCCATCCATCCTTACACACATTTATTTTTATCATGTGCGGGATACAACATACAGCATAAACCAAATCCACGAGTGGAACTATGGCAGAATTTTAGAATTAGAGGACAAAAAAATATTTAAAGAATACCAGCACTTCAACAGAGTAAAGTCTCCCTTCCAAGTTGAAATGTGTGCTTGTGTAGTTTGCCAAATTGTCAGTAAAATTTTGCCTATAGTCAAATCTAGGAAAAATGCTTTCAAGTTGATAACCTGACCAGTACTTAACAAACTAAGCCTTTTTAAACTACCTGTGCTCACACGTGGCATACATTAATACACAATCAGAACGTAAGTAGTACCACAGCACTTGATAGTGTTTGCTCTATCAAATTTTTTAAGGTTTCAAAACTAAAGGAAATCAGCATGTCAGTAGATAATTTAACCAAAATATTTCTCAAGCTAATAATCAGCTTATGTTGCTTGTATTGCATTATTATTAGTCTGGAGTTAAGCGGTTTTGAATATCTTAAAAAATCAAATACTATACCTGTTTGCCCTACCGTTTAAAAATCTTAGACTGACTACTGACTGGCTAGCACAACAAACCAGGGACAACAATCCAATCAATTTAAATGCTATACGTGATAAAATGGAATCTACCACAATGATTGTTTATCAAATTATGCTAATTTGATGCTAGACGATAAGACCTACTTTAAACAAGATTAGACATTGAACTAAATGCAAAATGAAATCTCTTGGAGAAAAAAATCCTGTGATTTCGTATCCACTCTGCCCCTGACTAGCATTCAATAATATTATATTAAACCTACTGGTCTACACTCGGGCTAAGAACTCATGCATTGATTTGCCCCATCACCAACATGATTCGTGACGCATGTTCGCACAGCGTCCGTAGCAGAAAATCATATAACCTATAAAAATACAACACCCCGTTAGTGACCCGAACACAAGCATGCATAATTGCTTATTTGACCAATCAGCCATAATTGCTTTGGTTGATATAAAAATTATAACCTAGTGTATAATAGGCTTTGTTGGTAAAAGCTTTTCAAAGAAGTGAAGAAGCCATGATTACCTGATAAGATTAAATATATATAAAAATTCTTTTCCTAGCTTTTATGCTGATTTACGCTAAACGTATACCTTTCCGCGTGTGCCGACGTACTTTCAACTATGCTAGATAAAACAAACTAGGAGCTAATGCAAAAATAAACAATTTGTTCGCATGAAATTAAATTGTTTAAACTTGTATGTTTCAATACTGTTTGATATTGTAGAAAGCACTGTTAATGCAAAGTATTGTCTTGTTGCTCATAAGCAACTATAAGTTGAATACATTTAAGTAACCACATGTAAATACATTAGCACTATAGTGGATAGTCGGGTAGTGTCATCAAGAAAAACGCTTTGTAAGTTTCAAAACTTGCTTGAAAATTGCTAAACATTATGAATATTTTAGTTTATTGATTAAAAAAACACCATCGTATAAAAATGACAAACGTTATAACTTTGTGTAATCTCATATTATTTAGTTATATATGCTACCAAGATTAGCAACTCTAAAATTCTGAACAGCAAGCCACTAAAATTAAATCAAACCAAATCATGTATTCTCACTTTATTAGAATATTGGTCTTACCAATTTTCTGCATTGTTGTTACTATTGCATTAAACTCAGAAAATCACCGTGATGACTGCAATATCTTACCTGAAGAAATATCTGCCGTTTTAAACAGTTTCCTCCCAGAAAAAGCTGGTTCAAGCTTAGTTCACTTTCAAAACGTACGAAACTGCGACCTACAAATAAATCTAATATTTTCCACCATTATGGTATCTTACTTAGCACCACTGAAAAATCAATCTGTTGCGGAGTATACTTGGCAAAGATATAAAGACATTCAATTGGCTTTACGTAAATATAACGCAAAAAGCAGCATTATTGCAAGATTTGGTTGGTACAGAATTCTACATGTACGAATTGATCCCCATTTCCCAGAGCTCAATTACCCCGTGTTTTTCTTCAATCCACAAATAGCCAAGGTTTTCAGCCCCTTTCGTAAATTGTACCGAGGTAGAACTACAAACAAATTTGTAGAACTGGAAAAAGTCCACTATTCTTTTTCAAGACCAATGGACTTGCAACTAATTTTGGTTAAAGTGAAGTTTCACCATACATTTTCTGACCATAAAAAACATATACAATTACGTGACAATGACTACGTATCTCCTACCAACGTAGTTCATTTTCGTTACCATTTGCTAGGTAATCTACCATTTCACAAAATTATTGTTAAAATAATTCAAACAGAAAAAGACAGAAACTCAATCGCTACAAAGTACAAAACATTTATTCACTGTGCAAGTTGCCAATTAGATAATAAACTGTTTGGTGCTTTTTTAAAGATAAGTGCATTTGGGATTAAAATCATTCTAGTAAAAGGATATGGCCTACATTCAAAACAAATTTTACAAATTCGACCGTGTTCTTTAGGCTTAAATCAATTTGTTTACAAAAATACCGAAACCCAATTAAATGCCGCATTAGTAAATGCATTTATTCCAGAAAATGTTACCGTTTTAAAGGACGACTGTTCTGAAGTACCCGGTTATTCAAAAGATGTGCATATGCCCTTTTTAATAATCGACGCTTTGCATACCCCAGCTGTTCATGTGGATAGCCCAGTTTTGGAATATTTTACTTGTGATGGAGGCTACATTACAAAAGACCTTTCATTTAGTGGTTTTATTTCAGTATTTGATACCATAACGTGGATTTTGTTTACTGGTTTTGTACTAACAATGGTAATAACTTATTACAAGCACACACCCAAACTGAAAAATATTCAAAATGGTTTTATAAGATGGTGTTGTAGATGTCTGTACTCCTTTTTGGCAGTGTTTCGCGTGTTTATGTTTCAAGGAGATGATTTTAATGCGCAAAAGCTTCAATTGGCTGTTCAAATTTGGACAGTTTGTATTTGCGCAATTAGTTTTCTATACAGAGGAGACAACATTAGTGAGTTAACTGCACCATCTCAACCGAAATTGTTTACCACATTTGAAGAAATTGTTCAACGAAATTTTTCTATCGTATTTCCATTTCCAAAGAAATTTAATATGGACGCAGTATTTTGGACAGAAAAGAATTTGCCGTATTGTGCGTTTGAGGATAAAGTCTATGACGAAGACCGTTGCACGTTTTTTCAAACTATTGGGGGCTACTTTTTCTCGTATTATAACACACGCCTATTACCAAATACTTCGTTTTTGAATACCACTAAGCAAGAACAAGTGTTTAATCAAATATCAAAAGCTGATCACAAATTAAAATTTGCATGGAAAGCTAGAGTTAAGTTTTACAAAGCAATTCCAAATTTTTGCAAGAAACTGGCTGTTATTGGCTGGTCAGATGAAATGGATGGAATTGAGTTTGAAATTAAAAAGTATCACCGACGTATTAAAACTCGTAGTAAATATTTGTATTCTAGAGGCGGACAAAATTTTATGATGATTCCAAGAGGATGGCATTTTTTGAATTGGGGAGATCCATGGATACTTTCAAGAGTGCATTCTATATGGAACTCTGGAATTTATCAATATTTTGTTAACCATTTTAAAAGAAAGAAAGATGAATACTATATACGGAAATCTTGGGATGATCAGCGGATTTTGAATAAGTCTAGAGAAAATGAAATCGAGCAAGATTACACAGTTGTGCTTTTCTCAAATACAATTGTGATTTTTATTATTTTTGGTGTAGGAGTGGTTTTTGGATGTGTACTGTTTCTTTTTGAAGTTAAGAAAAGTTTGCGTGTAATGCTGAATAGAATTAGATGTACAATTGCTAAAACAATATCTAATATTAAAAAGCATTTTAGAAAGTTTAAGAAAAACATAATTTTGAAAATCAAAAGCGTACCTGAAATAATATGCATGCGTGCTAATCAATTATATGCTACAGGTTTGTGTCACTAAATGGGAGCCAAAATTACTAGAGCAACAAAACAAAACCATTTGACTATTATTCACTTTCTATTTTGCATCCAAGATTGAGTTTGTCCACCTATCAATATATCCATTGAGTGATTCCGACGTCCGTTGCGTCTCCATTTGTCTGCTTGAAACCGGCTTTTTCAAAACAGGCACACATATTATGTTCATTAACAACATAATATGTGTGGCTTTAAGCACTTCGGGATTTATCTATCCCTATTAAAGCGCCGCTTGCTTGTCAGGCTCCTACGAGCGCCTTGTAAGGCATGTGATTTCTTATCCCTAGATAATCATTAAAGCAACATTTCAGGCCTGGACAACTTTTCATAACAAAATTGCGTACAATAAATTAATTTGTATTACTTTTGGAAAACTCCACATATTAATTTAATTTTGCAATAAGTCTTTAAATGTTAGCTTTAGTTGATTAGTTAGTGTGCGTTTACCCACGTATAAGCAACTTGATGTCGAAAGTGTCGTAATGTCAATCAAATAATAATAAACGGTTGTAAGATCATTCTAATAATTAGTCATATTTTACACTACCATGCACAAGTGAAAGTTATTTGCACTAAAAAAATTCAGCTAATCTAGGAAACTAAATGAATACAACAGCATTAGTAATATTAGAACTAAGTGAATTCAAATATACCATTACAATCTTTATTAGAGCACAAAAACAAAAAACTCATTTTTTGTGAGTTTCCTTGCATACAAATTCAACAGGCGTAGTAATTAGTGCACACATTCACAACCCGTGCCATTCTGAGCAACTGGTTTAGAGAAATTTTGAATTTATGTGACTAAGTCCTCAAATTTTGACAAATGACAAACAAAAAACAGTGCTGTTCCTTTGGAAGTCGTGCTTTAGTAGCTGGTTGCACGCTGAAAGAAATACTGTTTCTGAATTTAAAATTTACTAACTAACTATTATAAACCTTGTATTATATAATACCACGTTAATTCAAGACCTAGGGTAGTAACTGCTAAAATCAATACCAAACTATAAATACATACCGCTACTAGGGATTCGCCTAGGTTCATTGTCACATCTGCCGGTTCCTCACTGTCAATGTCTAGTTTCCAATGCTTAACACCTCGCTTTGTCCACGGCATGTCATAGTGTCTTAGACGGCGTTTAGCTGCTAAGTAAGCTTTACTGAAATAATTTCTGCTCCTGCTTTTACCATCCGTAGTGTCAAATGTTTGAAAAAAGACTTTGTGCTGCCGAATCAATTTCATCATTTCAAAATAGCGGTAAATTCCCGACTCTACGAAACCTGCCAGTGCTGCCTCTCCAAACTGTTGAAAGTATGAATTGATTCCCAAATCTTTAAAGCTAATAAAAGGTATTAGACGAATGGGTACATAATTATTTTCATAAGCATAAATTCCAGTATATTTGTCGATAATCAAGGGACTGTAGAAATAACTAGGTCCATCCTTTAATATCATGGCAGCAGGAAGTTTTGGGTGCCAGTAGTTGTCCGTTTTTTTACAATTGTGTTTTTTATATTCAAATTGAACATAATCGTTAACTTGTGGTATCATGCCATTTCCCGCCAGAGCAAAAAACCATTCCCTTGCACGAACAATATTTAAATTACAAATGTTGTCGTTTTCATAAAAAATATTATGATTGTTTTCTTTATCAAGAAAATAATCATAAAAAGTGTGCTCATCTGCGTAAATATACAGTTTTCCAAGTTTGTTGTAACGTACGACTTCCTCAATACTATTAGGAAGGTGTTTCGGTTCTGCAGGAGATGTTATCTCGGAGTACATGGTAGAAGTAAATAGATTTCTTAATAAAATTCCTAACAACAACCATTGACCCAGTAAAAACAGTATTTGATTGGTTTTAGTTTGATACATTCTCAAGCAGTCCTGCTCTAGTAAGGTAGCATAAATCCAGAATGCTGGCAGCTCAATTGGAATTTTTGCAGAAATGCATAGCAATATCCAAAGAAGCAAGATTATTAACAATACACATAACCAAACCTGAAATTGGAACGGGGATAAAATCTCCATAATGTTTAGCCAGCTGAACTTGTGAATAGTGTCAGCATCAATTATCACAATATAGGTAACAAAACTGTGTTTAAAGTTGACGGCATATGATATTGGCCGATAAATACTTTTTTCATCAATTACTTGATTTGTAGTTTCATAAACGTAAAATGTGTCTAATGTTACGTTATAATATTCATAAACGATTTTGTATAAGACAAACTCTCCTACGATATCAACATTCCTGTGGAAACATTTCTCATAATGGTGATATTTTCTATTCTGTTTGTTTGAGTGATAAAATGACCAGATTTTAGCCAGCGCTGTCATAGATAAATTGTTTTGTAAACCTACTTGGAGCAATGGGGCTTCAAATGGATAAGGTGTAGAAGAAATAAAGTTATAATAGTACTTAAATTTGTATTGCTTTGATAATAACTGAAACCGTCCACATGTTAAACAAGCCATATAAATAGTTCCATTTGAGGTAAACAAGAATACACGTGCTGGTAAAAGCCCAAACGTTTTTAGATAAAGTGTTGAATGGTTTGTACAAGTTGTTTTTAGTAGCAAGTAATGCTCTTTCATATGCAGGCTGATAGGCTGGACAGAGTAGTAGACTTGAAATTCCCACCAAAAGTTGTCAAATGGCATAAAAGATATTAAACTATCATTTTGATAAACGTGAGGCAGCTGAACTAAGCATGACTCACTAAATTTTTGAAAAGATGTTGCTTTTTGTAAAAGTTGTAACTCTAAGTGTCTCCCTTTTATTATTGGGTCATTGTCGAAATCCCCTATGTTATGTGTTGTGAACGTTTGTATATTATACTTTTCTTGTTGATACGATCCGTTTATTTGTGAATTCAAAATGACGCAGTTACCGTGTATTGCACACTTGTAAAACAAATTGCCTGCTAAGCTAATAGCATTGTGAGAAAAGCTATTAAATGTGGAAACATGAAATAAACATTTATTAAACAACTCAAGAAACTCGTGGTGTTTCTTTTCGTCTACGGAGTTTGCAAAAAGTTGACCAAAACAAAGAAATTTGAGAAAAGAAATTAATATTATTGTAAGATTGTCGGACATGATAAAATCCTGTAAATGCCAGCGTTTTATTAGAAAGAAGTTTTGAAGACTAGAAACACTCAACTGTCACTGGCTGCTGACTATTTAAATTAAAATGCTTTGTTCTTGTTAAATAACGTAAAACGTTACCAACCGTAAAGCCGTGAGTGGGTTATGTTGTTTTGAACAGTTATTGGAAGTGGCCACAGGTTACTACAAACTCATTTGTAACCATATGTATTATATGATCGGCTTGATAAAACCATTACCTATTTAGTGTAACGGAAGAGTAAGTAGATAAAAAATATTGTAATTTGCTGTAGTCGATATAAGTTTGTTTATTTAGCTAAAGATAAACACTTGAAAAACTCAGCTCAATAATATAATAAACACCAGGGTGATGGTTATATTCATAAGAAACTTAACCATACGCCCAATAGTCAAATTAGTTTTGCTTTTGAGATTTTTTGCCTTGTAAATTCAATAGTTTCTATTAATAAGTATATTCAGCTTGAAGTCAAACAGGTATGTTAAAATACTAACCCATGTATGCTATAAAACCAAGGGCTGAAATTTCAAATTTCTGCTCTCAGATGACTTGAGGGAAGGCATAAATGGAACGAGGGGTATAAGTAGAATAAATACGGTATAAGACTTTATCCTATTTATATTATTTACATATTTATGGCGTTCAAGCATACTTAAAGATAGATAAACATAAAATCAAGAATACAGATACAATTTTATATTTGGTATTTCAGATTATGACATTGAGTCTTGATTTAAGTTTTAATAAACATGCACGGGATTTTAAATTTCATCATGCTTTTTTAAGAATAGAAACCGACATTTTATCTAAAGTGATTATTCTACATTTTTGTATAATTTTGTTTCAACTTATAGACATTTTTCTTTTCAAGGAAGTAGAGAACTTTAATCTACACACGCAACGTTTAGATCAGCAAATCAATTTGTTTACGCAAACACCAAAACCCAACTTAATGCCGCATTAGTAAATGCATTTCTACCAAAAAATGTTACTGTTCTGAAGGATGACTGCGCTGATGTTCCCGGTTATTCTAAAGATGTTCACATGCCATTTTGAATAATAGACGCTTTGCACATTCCCGCTGTTCATGTGGATAGCCCTGTTTTGGAATGTTTTACTTGTGATGGAGGCTATATTATAAAAAAATCTTTCGTTTAGTTACTTTATATCAGTTTTGGTACTACAACCTGGACTGTGTTTACTGGTTTTGTACTAACAATGGTAATAACATATTATACGCCCACACCCAAACTGAAAAATATTCAAAACGGTTTTATAAGATGGTGTTGTAGATGCTTATACTCCTTTCTAGCAGTGTTTTGAGTGTTTATGTTTCAAAGTGATGACTTTAATGCGCAAAAGCTTCAATTAGCTGCTTCAAAAGCATCTTATTATCTTATTATCATGCCTCATCCTCTCGTGTCAAAATATTAATCATCATTAGCCCTTAAATAACTTCTAGTGATAAACAATTATTTAGTGCACGCACGTATAAAAAGCATTTACATTCGCACTTGTCAGGTATGCACAGGTATAGAATGCAGGTATATATGACTCAGAAGGCTTGTTGTGGCTAGAAACATATAGGCAGGAACTCCATCAAGGAAAATGTGTATGAAGAAATTATGGAAGTCCAAAATGGCTTCAACAAGCGTTGGGTAAAAAAAGAATGTAGTGTGAAATCACTGTATACAAGATATTAATAAGAATTCATAATACAAACAGGTTTATTAAGCTTCAATTATCAGACCATAAGAAAAAATATATTTGATATTAATGCTAACAAAACCGTAAAATTGCTGTTATTATAAAGCTGTTGAACAGTATTGAAAATAACTTTTTTAGTAGTTTTTATAGAAATAACTATCACTTCATTTTTCAAATATGTGTACAATAGGTTGCAGGATAATTATGATGCATTGTTCAAGTGTTTCTAATTCATCAATATTAAGTTTACAGTTGTTTGCACCATCATGTCAACTAGTAAAATTCCCAAAGTATTTTTAACTGTTTTTATTAATCCACACCTTAGCCCAATGTCTTGTGGACAAGCCAACACACTTTTGCGACTAAACTTACTCTTCTCATTTTTAAACTTTTCTCTAAATCTTTGTCCATCTCGATTAGGACTATCCGCCGTACTTGCTGAAAACAGGGCAATACCTTCCACAACCACAATAACTGTTACCATTGGCCCTAAAATTAGTAGTGGTAACTGATTCCACATTTTTATCACTAAAAAACTGCAGCTACTTCCCAGCAGAATGCCTACACAAATAATAATAAAAGACAACCAGCTCAACACATCATTCCCAATTTGAAGCATAATACGCAATTGTTTGTAGTAGGTAAACGAACTTGTAAAATTTTCACTCCAGCACTTTTTTCCAAGCTGTTGTAGCCCATCCAAATGAATAAAATATACTAACATAATACACACAAATGTTATAGCAGGAAAAAGAACTGCCAATAAGTAAACCACTCCTTCAACAATTTTAAAAATAATTTGTGTGCGTGCACTATACCAATTCAAGTCAAGTATCAACCAATTCCATAAAAGTCTTAAAGGCAAATAGTCCACTGTACAGGGCATCCCCACTACTGTTAAAGGAAACGCTGAAATTGCCAAAGAAAATCCATAGACTAAATGCTTCTTCTGTATAAAAGCGCTATTCGGTGTGTTAATTGGGCCAAAGTTTACTCTTTGATTTATTCCAGCAATAATTTGCCCATGATGAGCTTCGTTTGTGTAAAATGTAGAAAGTGCCACGGTTGTTAGACAGGTTACTACAGAATAAACGCAAAGTTGTTCCACTTTGGAGACATCTATACAGGAAGGATTTTTCAGTAGCCAGAAGATGCGTCCAAGGGAAAACAAAAAGAAGAATAGTGTGCTGGAATATATGAATAATTTAAAACTGCTTTCCTTTTTAGTGTGGAAATGGGGATTTGTAACAAAACAATAGTTTTTTGGATGGGCTTTGTAGGGTAAGGGAACCCAATGTTGGAAACATCGGTGTGCTTTATATGCCCCTTCTGTCAAAGTCATTTTATTTTTCAATAAAATACCTCTATCAGCAACAGCGGTTTTGGGTAGCAATACCTTCCGTAGAGCCTAAGCAAATAAAGGGTTCCTCCTAATGACTGCACCCAAACTTTTTGCTACGATATTCAGTGGGCGACAATTCATATAGACCCATGGGTTATATTTTCTGATTTTCCATGTTTTTCTGAATACATGTGTGTATTTTGACAGATATATCATGAAAACAAACGACACAACTGATATCACAATAGGGTCCACGAAGAATCCTACTTGAAGTTTGCTACTGCGAAGTTTGCTACTCAATGTTTGCTACCTGCGAATTTTCCTACCTACGAAGTTTACTACTCGCGAAGTTTACTACCCGCGATGTTTACTACTCGCGAAGTTTGCTATCTATGAAGTTTACTACTCCCCAAAAATGCTACTTAATTTTTTATCCGCACTAAGATGATGAAGTAAGACGTAATTAGTATTACAAAATATGAAGGTAAGTAATTACAAGCATAGGTATGATTTATTATGTGGCATATAGATAACCGTGTGCTATCGAAAGCAAGGCAAAATAAACAATATTTTTTACCACTTCAAAATCCCGTTTTCACGTATTATTCATATATATATTGTATATGCATAAAGTGGTCCGTCAACGAAAGGTCAAATATATAAGTACATAAGCTCCATTGTAACTTTGTCATTCAAGGTTCAGAGGTTTGTTAACTGAAACAAAAATGAAAGTATTGTATTTTTACTATCATTATTGTATGTATGTTTGTTAATGGATTTTAAAAAGAAAACAATGCAAAGTTGACTTTTTCAAATATATTAAAATTAATGTGTATAGTTAGTATTATTTGAAATTTTCAAACACGATTTAAGAAAATTACAAATATGCCATATCTGTAACTCTACAGCTAACCGGAACGTGATTTCACGACATTTTTTGAAAAAATCAAAAATATGCACAATCGAAAGCCCACATACATGTTAGTTAACAGCTAAAAAATTTTGGCGCTGTGACCTCAATCAGCTGAGATTATAGGTCATTTAAGATTCAAAATTTCGAAATTGTTGTTCCGTAATAGCGGCTAAACGAAAAGAGATAATTCAATAAAGCTTTCTTTAAACATAACAAAAGAAGCATTTTAAGGTAGACTTTTTCGAGTTTTTAAAATATCTTGTTCCAATTTGGAGAAAATTCCAAAAAGCCGTTGACCTCTTACACGAGTTAAACTTGACATCGGTTTTTCCGTCATAACTTCTAACAGAAGGGTCTTAGATAAAAACGGTTTTCATAATAAGAATTTACGTTTAAAAATACATCTAGACTTTTCCCTAAATCTTAATTTTTGCATCACAGTTGCCAAGGAGACAACTGTTTATTCTGTAGGTAATTTTTGCAGATTAAAAGTAATTAAATTGAAATTGAAGGAATATTCTAGATGTATTTTTAAGCGTAGATTCTAATAATGAAAACCGTTTTTGTCTAGGATCCTTCTATTAGAAGTTATGACGGAAAACCCGATGTCAAGTTTGACTCGTGTAAGAGGTGAACGGCTTTTTGCAATTTTCTCCAAATTGGAGCAAGATATTTTTAAAATTCGAAAACCTCTACCTTAAAATGCTTCTTCTGACATGTTTAAAGAAAGATTTATTGAGTTATCTCTTTTCGTTTAGCCGCTATGACGGAAGAAAAGATTCAAAATTCTGAATCCTAAATGACCTATATCTCAGCTGATTGAAGACGCAGCGCCAAAAAATTTTAGCTGCTAACTAAGATTTATGTGGGCTTTCGCCTGCGCATATTTTTGATTTTTTCAAAAAATGTCGTGAAATCACGTTCCGGTTAGCTGTAGAGTTACTGATATTTATTCACAAAAACCCAAATAATATCAATCGGAATACTAGACATGACATTGGATCTTGGATGCCATTGGCGATATCTTTGATATAGGATAATTTTATGAATTCATGTAAAATAGTGTCATCGTATAGCTTGTATTCGTTTTTCCAATATTTTGCTATTTTGTGGAACTCTCGAAAAAGCTAACGGCAAGTTGGCGAAAGCTTGGGTTTTAAGAGAAAATCAACCTCTTTAGCCATTAAAAACATGAATACTAAATAATATTTTGTAAATTTTTGTGTATACAAAACTTACAAATGACTTACTTACAAACTTATAAATGACTTACCTTCTAATTTCATCTTATTACTTATGTCTTACTTCATCATCTTAGTGATGATAAAAAGTTTAAGTAGCATTTTTCGTGGAGTAGTAAACTTCATAGATAGCAAATTTCGCGAGTGGTAAACATCGCGGGTAGTAAACTTAGCGAGTAGCAAACTTCGTAGGTAGGAAAGTTCGCAGGTAGCAAACATTGAGTAGCAAACTTCGCAGTAGCAAACTTCAAGTAGGAATCTGCGTGCTTCCATCACAATAAGGTTTGCTACGAGCAAGAAAATTCCTACACCGAAAATTTGACAAAATATGTTTTGAAAAATTTTGATAAATTCTTCGAGTTAGAGTAAGTATAGAAATATTTGGTAGTAAATGCAAGGCCGGGTTGTGGTCGTCAAAAATCATTAAGAATTGAATATGAAGTACATAATAGCTGCACCGTTAGCAGCTTGAACGTTTTTGATACAGTTTTTGCGCCACGTTAAAACTAAAGCACTTCTATTTCTTAATTCCTTTATGGTAAACTTCAAATGGATACCACGTTTAATTGCAAATTTTATGGGCTTTCAAACAAGTATACAAACATACGATTTGCATGTTCCATAGTGGAACAGGAATACATACACTTTAGTACACTTGCAACACATTGAAAAAAATGCTTGAAACTGAAATCTTCAAAATGTAACAAATTTTTTAATCCACATAACTTCTGTTATAGTTCGTCACTTCGTGCAATCAGTATGTCGTTTTGATGCGTAGATTTTGAGGATTCTTTAGAGGGTTTAGATTTAGTAAACTGGTCCTTTGTATAAAAGCTGTGCAAACTTAAATGTATAGTAGACTTTTGAAAACAGGAAAAATGGCATTTTGATTCAGAATTTTCAATTGTTTTCAAATATATCACAACATAGTTTTGAAGTAAGTTTACGCGCGGTTTTTGTAGACAAAAGCTTGCTCTACAAGTACGTTATACGACCTACCCATCAACTGCTTATCGAGCCTTCCAAAGTAAGTAGCGAATTTGGGTGCAGTCATTTGGAGGAACCCTTTAAAACAATATGTAGCCTAGGGAAACTTCAGAGAAGAAAAACAAATACAAAAATAATTGCTGACCTGAAAAAACAAACATGTTTTATGAGGTTGCTAATGTTTATTAGATTTCTTGTACAAATAGCTAAAAATAACAATTTCCGCATTTTCATCTTTAATGAAATTGCAGTGTTATCAATGGACAGTGGAAAGTGGATAGTGGACATTGTCCGCTATGTCCGTCCAAGTCCGATTTCAAGGATAATATATTGGACAATTTAGTTTCTCGTAATTTTGAAAGTTCTTCTTTTCAAAATACTCTGATGAGGACTATAACTAGGCCAAAAGCATGAGTTGAAGTTATTTTCAAGTCCAAAGTGGACTTTCTCTGTCCAAAAATAGGTTGGGCATGGCACTTTGGGTACTCTGATTTAATTTCCAAAATTAATGCTATTTTTGGGTTTCAACTTGTAACGTTCATGTAGAAGAATAATGGTTATTTAAATCTATTTATTGTTGTTCAA
>CM056170.1:51040352-51151672 GCA_029691765.1 Entomobrya proxima
CTATTAGTTAAGTACCGTAAAAACTCGGATTATACCCAGACCTCTGTTTATACCCGGCCTCGAATTATAGCCGGGTTTAGAGGCAAAAATTTGAAATTTTGCCCTGCCCCGGATTATGCCCGGGTCAAAAATGCTTTAGTATGAATTACAACCAAAAGCATATAATAAGTACCAATTTAAAATGAAATTTCGTGTAATTATGCTAACTAACGAGGTTATATGTATTTAGCTACAGTGCTAGCAAAATTTCACAAAGAAATTTTTAAAATATCGCCAAATTTTCAAAATATTGCAAGTATTTTTTGCGATTTTACTATCAAACTATGTAAAAAAAACTCGTAAATTTGGATTTTTGCCCTGCCCCGGTTTATAACCGGCCTCGAATTATAGCCGGGTCTGAGACCTCAAATTGGAAATTTTGCCCCGGGGCATAAACCGAGTTTTTACGGTATGTAGATTTAACATATTTTGAATTAAGATATGAATAAAGGTTAGAGTAAGGTTAAGTATATGCATTAAAAGCAAATTTTCCTTTATACAATAAATATATATTCTTGTTTGTTTGAGGGACTATACACTTTTCTGTCCATTCTGTGGTTAAAAAGAAATTGGCGTTGTGAATCAACTAGATTTAGAATTTTAAGCTACCGGGATAAACAATTTTTAAAAATATCTCCTATTAAAATGAATAAAAAATCTGTAGTTAAACTAATTCAAACCGCTGATATCTTAAATAAATTATTATCATCTGAATAAGCTTCACAACAACATATTTTGACTAGAGGCGTGACAAAAACATAATACAGGACTACGCATTACAAAAACTCAATATGGGCTAAACTATAAGATTTACCTAACTCTGGATTAGCCAAAGCAAAGATTAGCATACACCAAACCCAAAATCAAGCCTTTCATCACTGTCGCAACTGAAACCAAATTTTATACTTCGATATTCCCATCTCTGGTTGTAGACAGTCTAACCTCACGCAGCCATGAGGTTAATGGGTACAAAAGCTTTTCCTTCAGTTTTGCATATGCTCACTACAAAAATGTGTGTGCTTACCGTAGACAACTATAATGAAGCAGGAAGCTCTCAGTAGAAAATTGAGTGCACACGAAGCTGAAACACCCGACCTTGGCAAAACCCGAGCAGAAAGAAAATCGATATTAGTGCAAAGCTTGCGAAACAGAATCTCCGTGTGGTAAAACCTGGGTGCGTTGCCGTACGCTGCTATATCTGATGGCACAGTTGTGAGCGGTTTACTTCCTGGTATATGATATATTCAAATATTTTGAGCTACACACAATTTGTATGACACAAATATACTCCAGTATAACAAACACCAATACACATTTTATAATTACAACTGGAGCATACTAAGCATAATCTGGGTATTGTTATTTCATTTTCTGAATTACACATCAATCTTTGGAGGAAATGAAATCATCATTACGTAACAGCTATCAATTAATTTGCTGACAGATAATAACTGTCATCGTCTTACTAGCTCTTACCTTATGTGAGCACTTTCACATTACTGACTCCACAACAATTAATGATACCGGGGTGCTTTTACTTTATTGCGTCATCAAGGTGAGACAACGCTGCTTGAGTACCATTAGGAATACAATGTCCATCTCACATTTCTGTGTTTTGCCACTAATAACATTTCTTAATGATATGATTGGATACATGCTGCTCGATAATTCTGTTGTAAAACGTTGCTCGCCATTTAAAAAAACAATTTTAGGGCAAATTTAATCCGATACATTAACGGTAGATCACTGCACCAGAAATACTCTTGACAGTAGTCAGTCATATTTATGCATTGAAACAGAATGTTACCGTAAAAACTAGGTTTATGTCCCGGGGAAAAGATTTAAATTTTAGGTCTCAGACCCGGTTATAATTTAAGGGGAGTTACTAAAATGCACCCCTACGCACCCCCACCCCTGAACGCACCCCCACCCCTGAACGCACCCCCACCCCTAAAATGCACCCCCAACCCTAAAATGCACCCCTACCCCCAAAATGCACCCCTACGCACCCCCACCCCTGAACGCACCCCCACCCCTAAAATGCACCCCCACCCCTGAAATGCACCCCTATCCCTAAAATGCACCCCCAAACCCTAAAATGCACCCCTACCCCCAAAATGCACCCCTACGCACCCCCACCCCTGAACGCACCCCCACCCCTAAAATGCACCCCGACCCCTAAAATGCACCCCACCCCTGAAATGCACCCCCACCCCTGAAATGCACCCCCACCCCTGAAATGCACCCCCACCCCTGAAATGCACCCCGACCCCTTAAATGCACCCTTACCCCTGAAATGCACCCCTACCCCTAAAATGCACCCCTACCCCTAAAATGCACCCCTACCCCTAAAATGCACCCCTACCCCTGAAATGCACACCCACCTCTGGTATGCACCCAAATCAAAAAATGTCCATAGCTTCGAAAACACAGTAGGTTACCAGTTAAAGCACACCAGTTAGGTTAGAAAACGGGAAGAATAACAATTTCCAGTTGGCTTTATATGAGGTTTTGTTAGGTTAGGTCTTTTTAGGTTAGGCTTGCACACAAAAACATTCAACATATACCAATCGCTAGCCCTATACCAAAAATGCATGAAATGCAAATTGGAAGGATTGTGAATTTCAGTTGGGTTCAGATGAGATTCATGGAACTGAATCGAGATTTTGAGTTGGGTTGGGACAATGATCCGTTCAGTTCTTCGAATAAGTTAGGTAGTAGATAAGGCACCATTTTCGTGCTCCTTTCGTGTAGGGCTAGCAATCGGTATAGGTCGAATCTTTTTGGATGTAAACCTAACCTAAAAAGACCTAACCTAACTAAACCTTATCCAAACCTAACTGGAAATTGCAATTCTTCTCGTTTTCTAACCTACCTGGTGTGCTGGTAACAGGTAACCTATGTGATTTTGAAGCTTTGTACGTTTTTGTGATAGGGGTGCATTTCATGGGTAGGGGTGCATTTTGGGGGTGGGGGTGCGTTTCAGGGGTGGGGGTGCATTTCAGGGGTAGGGGTGCATTTCAGGGGTGGGGGTGCATTTCAGGGGTGGGGGTGCATTTCAGGGGTGGGGGTGCATTTCAGGGGTGGGGGTGCATTTCCGGGGTGGGGGTGCGTTTCAGGGGTGAGGGTGCATATTAGGGGTAGGGGTACATTTCAGGGATGGGGGTGCATTTCAGGGGTGGGGGTGCATTTCAGGGGTAGGGGTGCATTTCAGGGGTGGAGGTGCATTTCAGGGGTGGAGGTGCATTTCAGGGGTGGGGGTGCATTTCAGGGGTACGGGTGCGTTCAGGGGTGGGGGTGCATTTCAGGGGTAGGGGTGCATTTTAGGAGTGGGGGTGCGTTCAGGGGTGGGGGTGCGTAGGGGTGCATTTTAGTAACTCCCTAATTTAAGGCCGGTTAAAAACCGGGGCAGGACAAAAATCCAAATTACCTAGAAAGTTTTATGGTGTAATTGTAAAAAAAATCTAAAAATTCCATATTATTTCGTACTGCTTGAGACATTTTTGTAGTTTTTTTGTAGATTTCTGTACAAATGCAGCACAACACTCACAAACTAGGTACTTGAGCAACATTGAATGAACCTATTAAAAGATTGACGTATTATATATTTTTGTCTCAATTTAAACAAAAACAATTTTGAGCCAGTTATATTCCGAGACAGGGTAAAATTTCTAATTTTTGCCTCTAGAACCTCGTTTATAGTTTAATAATTTATTTATAATTTTCTCTAGATTAAAATAAAAAACATTTGCAGCTATTAATGCTTTCTATCTAAAACAAGGAATGCTAATGAACATTAAACAGAGTATAACATAACAATTACCTATGCACGAATTCGTAATCTTGCTAAACTAGATTCTGACAGATTTGATTATGTAATTTAAATATTTTTTGCACTTTTGTAAAAGATCAAGCACATAGTGAAGCCCTGAAAATGAACTAGCTAAGCTACAGGCTAAAGCAGCATATAAAAAACTGCAGCAGGTACTGTAATACAGAATCCTTAAAAATACAGTTTAATGGTTTTATTAGGAACACGACCTCATTTTCCCAAAGAACTCACGCCTGGACTATTTTTCCCCAACAAAGTTTTCCTTAAAGCCGACAATTTTTTTCCTGATCAATGCCAATATATTTGAAACCTTGAAACAAATAGTCAAGGAAAAACTAGTTGTGGAAATATGGTCTTATAAAAGAATCCCCAACGATAGAATCCCCAATTTTCTTGCCCCAAACGAAGAAATCCCCAATGCGTAAAAATACCCAACGAATTTTTCCCCAATTTATGACAAAATCCAAATCACAGTTGCATATAGTAAATCATGCACATTGCCCCAATACAATGTCCTGAAATAAGCATTATAATGATCACAGTTTTTTCAGGTCATTATACTCCTGACTCAAAGCTTTATACGAACTGAGCAAATGAAAACTACATTCATTTTAAGGTTTGTTGCGGAACAGTAAGATCACATCCAAGTTCTATTCCAGTTTCAACCAAGTCAAGCAAAGCCACAACTACAGCAAGTGAATTAATTCATGAGGGGCAGATTTGCGATTCATTGCGATTTCAAAAGTAAAAGGTTTATAGTTCATAGAAGTCGTATGTGCCAATTGAATCATAAGTCAAAATAATCGTAATATTTCAAGTGTAATCTGAAAGACTCACAAGGTTGCTCCACTGGCATAATTATAAACAAATACGGCGGTAATAAGTGCACATACTGTAAGTCTAAAATATCTGCAGGAGATCATGACCACTTACCTAACCATTACCCTTACAAAAGCTCTTACAAAACTTTCAAATATCAAGTAGTTACTGCTGCCAGATACATTGAAGTGCAGAATGAGTTTTTGTGGGGAATTTTTTGCATTGGGGATTTTTTCGTTGGGGGATTTTTTCGTTGGGGATTTTTTCGCATTGGGGATTATTTCGTTTGGGTAAAAAAAATTGGGGATTCTTTTGTTGGGGATGTTTTCGTTGGGGATTTTTTCGTTGGGGATTTTTTCGTTGGGGATTCTTTCGGGACACGGGAAATATTTGAGTAGATGAAATTTATTGGATTTTTTTTTCAAAATTACATAAACCAAGCCAGGAAAACGTTACCCAGAGCAAGTTGGTTGAATTATTAAACTAGGCTAGGAGAAAATTGTCCATGAAAGAAGTTTAGAGAACGTTGTTCGGAAAGATTGTCTAGAGAAATTTGTTCAGGTAAAATTGTTCGCGACTGAGTTATAGTGGGAAATTAAGTCATCAATCTGGATTGATTACTTCAAACTTTTTGTAGAATAAATGCCCAGCAGCAAACAAATACAAAGCAGATTTTTATTAGTTTTCTCCAGGTTGCCTGGTGGCAAATGAACTATGTACGTACTATTCCGGCCACTTCCATAGGCACAACTCGCCAGGCAACTTGCACACTAGCATGTGCGGAGCAAAGTGAGACATGCAGTGCGCGAACTCGCATGCTGTACTAAAGCACGGCGACGGTTGTGCCTATGGAAATGGCCGGAATAGTATGCCTTATACATGATCATAGGTTTGCTGATGAGTTTGCTCTCAAACCGTTTGAAGATTAAAGCATATTGCGAAGCATATCCAAGAGCAATTGCCAACGATATTTGTGTACTTTTCTGTATGAATACGCGTTCGTAAAAATGCTTTTATTGCTTTCTGTTTCATTTTCACTTAATCTTCAAAACGGAAAGCCTTGGCTACGGATATGCGATAAATATTGCATATTTATGAACCTCAAGCTCCGCAGATTGGATTGGTGTCTTAGTTTATGTACCCTTAAAATGATTTATGTAAAAATATTGAAATGATTCCGCATATTGAAATCAGGCATGGTGGTACCCACGGGTTTTTTATAAAAACCCATGGGCTGGGCAAAAACGGGTTTTTATGGGGAATATAGGGTTTTTTCGGGTTTTATTGGGTAAAAACGGGTTCCCTGTTTAAATACATGTAACATTATAAGACCATTGAAAAATCTTATATTCAACCAAAGCTAGCCGCGTATTGTGTATCTATGGTTTGAATCAGCAAGGACAGCGTCAAGTTAAGATAGTAAGTGTACCATCCAGATGTTGATCACAGCAGCTTTATTCTGATAAACTTGGCGTTTCCAATTTCCAACCACCTAACCATTACGGTACCTGTAACTTGCTTGCATCGTGGTTTCCCATTTGATTTCCTCCCAACAGTCTTGAACACCATTTCGCAATCCACAGCAAGAATGTTCTCCTCCGAAAACTCCGACCACCACCCTACTAGATCTGGCACTGACTTGCGTCTCGACACAGATCTTTCAGGTGGGGTGATTGTGACACGGCCATGATAAGTGTAACTGGCACGCACAGCTCAAACCTCATTTTTACGGTAAGCGTTTGATAAACCCAATCAATTCTGCTTCCGAGCTGTATCTTGACCACCCACCTACCTAAGATTTCGCTATGTCCATACTGTATAAAGGTTTTTGGTGGTGAGTTGTACAAAAATTTCTGTCCCTTGTCCTCCGCAAAGTTGCAAAATTCGTTGTCCGTCTCTTGTCTTCCGCAAGTTCATATGATTGATAAGCCAAAGAAATTCAGCCTGCACGCCAGAATGGAATGCCAAGAATAACTTCACAAACCCTGAATGCTAACGTGTACGTTTGTTTAGTCTAGTAAATAGATGAATGTAAGAGAGTATAGTGTATTGACAAACACATTGTGTTTTGGTTTGATTGCTTGGTTTCTGTTATTTATTTAAGAATAATATTGCTTACAGCTGAGCCATATAAATGTGTGTATCGGCTTACCCCAGTTTTTTATTTTTTATTTTACCCAGTGGGGTTTAATGGGTAAAAAGGGTAATACCCACCTACCCATTAAAGCCCACATAAATTTTTGCTAAGTGGGCATGGGTAAAAACGGGTAAAAATGGGTTGCCCAGCCCAGTAATAAAACCCACCAGCATGCCTGATTGAAATATTATGTATTAAATTTTCAGAAAAAACTTCTATCCGCAAACCTCAAAAGAAAACTTAAGTAAAATAGATATGTTTATGGCGATTTAGCTGGTTAGGCTTATTACCTTGGCCTTGAGCTTTATACAAATCTGGATAATACAATATTATGTTCCTTTCTAATTCTTTGCTTCTGCTCAAATGAAAGTTGAAAAATTAAATTTCCCAACATTAGTGTTACAGACTCGATCATTGACTGCACTTCACATTGAAAACGACGTCGTTGGCATCGCCAAGTGCACACACAATAAAACGTATTTGTAGTGTTCACAGTCTCTCAAACCCTTTCAATTTATGTCATTTCTTTCATTAATAGTCTTTTGAAAGATATGATATCTCTCAAATTCTTTCGGTTTTTCCAAAAATGTCATTCAATTCATTTCTTTGAAAGGAATGATAAAAAGGTATGGATAGAAATGCTAATTGCCTTTGATTACGTCAGATTTTCTATTAACGATAAAAACTGATATAAAAAATATAAGTAAAAAATACGCTATTATTTACTTTCTTTCAACGTCAAACGTAAATGAATTTCGTAAAAAGAGTGACAAAAATATAGTAATCGATGAAATGTGTCAATTTTAATAAAAAATGCGTTTCGTAATTGTAATTATTCTAGTTTCGTTTATGTTAGTTCCCTGAGTTAAAGGACCTAAAAAGTATGTCCTTTCCGTTCCTTTTAAGCTTCCATTTTATTACTTCCATGATGGGTTTCTCAAAATATATTATAGTTTTCTAGTGCTTTCAGTGGATGAAAGGGTAATGAAAGGAATGAAATATTTTTCCCTTTCATTTCTAAATGACTTCAAACACTAAATATTTGTTTAGTTTACAGAAAAACATTTGAACAGTATAGAGTTTTCCTTGGTTTAACTTCATGGTACATCCGCACAAGCAAACATACTCTCTGTTTGGGATCTACGTACCGTATTATCTTGACGTAAAACCAAAAATGGCAAAAAGTATGATACAGGGAGCGAGTTCCAGTACAAACTCGTTCGCTTTGCTTTCACTCTCTTCAGTCTGTGAAAAGCGCTAGATCTGACAACACAAGTGTAGGCTGTCTCTGTTGCAGCCAAGCTAGAAACGTGAAAAGTATTGAGTAGAATGAGCAAAAAGGAGACCAGAACTTGTCATAATTTGGGCTAAAAGTGTGCGCTTTCTAGGATTTGGGGATCATAAAGCAGCTCAACTCAAAGATATTTGCATAGTACAAGTTCATAAAAATCAATGTAAATATTTCCTGATACGGTTTGCATAAAATTCGCCCCCTACAGCAACTTCTACTTACAAAAAACTCTTACGTAATTGAAAAACCTTGTTGACTTGTTCATACGAAATATAACTTAACTTTTATATCAACATGAAAAACGTAGATATTATTCAACTAAACTGCACCCCGCCCAAGTGCCCAAATATTTCTGATTTCATCAGTGACAAACCACTGTACGTGTACAACCAGCCGCAGAATATTGTACTAATTTCCATCTACGTGCTCCTAATTCTTGTAGCGCTAATCTGCAACATTGTCATCATTGTAGTGGTTCGTCGCTATCGATGCCTAAAAAGGTAAGATAAATAAATTTCACGTTTTGCAAACTAAAGTTCTTTCAAGCAGGTTTGGATTCCATGAAAATATTTTAAATAGGGATGCCCAGATTTCGCTTATTACGGTTTACTGACTTTGGTTCGATTTCGTTTGTGTCGGTTCACTGACGGTTTTGGATTGGATTTGGTTTTTAGCTGCACTGCAAAATCGAACACGTGGAGCCGTCGGCTTCAGTAAAGAGCTGCATAGTTTGAGATAAAGCAATCCAACTCAGAAAAATCTTTAAGTTTTGCTGCACTATCAAAATTTATGCAAATCAACACATGCTGTGATTTTTAATGAGATCTAGAGTCGGTTTTGTTGGTTTGTAATCAAAATCAGTGTAAACTTAAACATGAGCCGTGGCAATCCTAAACAAGTCAATGGGGTACACCATACACTTGCTTGTCACCAAAGACCCTATAATTATAAAATTGTTACAAATATAAATGTACAATTTAGGCTTGAAAGAAAACGTGTTAACTCATTACCAAAAGCATCATGTTCTTGCAGCATTATTCCAGCGATCAAAAACCGAAACTCCTTTATTTATGTAAGATACGGCTAAAAAAATTATTCTCTGAAACCGAACATCTTTCTCTCTTCAGTCTTACTGTATGATTCTGATAGTTTCCTCGAATTCCAATTCAACTTATTCAATCTTATCAACAAAATGTACATAATTACATGGATAATACTTTATACGTTAGTGTGACCAACTACTTTCTGGTAAACCTTGCTGTGTCGGATCTTCTTGTGACGTTACTTTGCATGCCAATGGCGGTTGGACAAGCCACTTATTCCCTTTGGGTTTATGGAGACCTTATGTGCAAGCTAAGTAATTATTTTCAAGGTTAGTAAACAGTTTAGAAACCTACGCAATTGTGTGTAGGTCTTTGTGAATGCAATCTTTTTAACGTTTAATCAGACACGAACAAGATAACAAGAATAGCCGCAATTCAAACACGTAGGACAAAGGCCAAAGTGGAACATTCGCAAAGACCCTTTTATACCAGTTCTTTAGCTCTGCACTTAAAGGTTTTTTATCGTACTTTGTTTGTTTTCACTTGTGTCTGCAACTACGGTACGATCCTAGCATTGCATAGTAATACAAATAGAATTGATGTAAGTATTTTTCAAAACCGAGTATTTTGTATTTATCATTTACAATTGCATAGTCTACACCTCATTGCATTTTACACTAAATTCCAATTGGAAAAATCTTGACGCCCACGATTCATTAGGCTGATGATAGATTTTAATCTATGTACGCTTATTACCGCATTTTTGAAGCATTTGCTCCTTGAATTTGATTACTATAATGTAATTTTCAATTCATGACAAACTGCAATAACACAGTGGGTTTATAACTCTCTTGTTGTGTATCTAGTGTGTCGCACTCAATTTTTCTGTAAAAACAGATACCGTGAGCTTTTAGTTGCCCTTTTCACAGGAAGCAAAAATTCACAAGCATGTCAATGGTTAGGTGTGGTAGCAGCGTTAGATAAACGCTAAAAAAGTCAAAACTTTTCGAGCTGTCATTATTTCGTATTGTATTTATAGATTTCACAGGCATTTATGTAACCAATGATTTGAACATTATGGTTAGGGTCCGGAGTCTTTCAGGAATGAAAGGAAAAAAGTCTTTCATTCCTTTCATTACCCTTTCATTCACTGAAAGGAATGGAAAGGAATGACGTTTTCCAAAACCAGTAATGAAAGGAAAGGAATGAAATGGAAGCCTGAAAGGAATGGAATGGGAAGGAAATGAAAGACTTGAAAGGAATCTGTTCCTTTCAAATGCAAAATTTTTCAAAGTATTTAAATTGGTCAAAAACATAACTCCAATAATTGCAAATTGATAAATATATCCAATAAATCAGTTTATATATCCAATCAATACATTTAATTAGCAAAAACTAAGGAATTTATCGATTATTTAACTCAGTGTGATATTATTGTTTTAAATAATTCCAGTCGTGTTTGAAATTGAAACCAATTCAATTAAAGTGAATAATTGTTAATTAAACTTGTTTTGACAACAATTTACTGAGTTTTACTGTTTTATACCATTTTTAATCGTAAATGGATAATTATTAATGTTGAAAGACATTTGTCATTCCTTTCCATTCCTTTCCTTTCATTCACCTGAAAGGAATGAAAGGAATGACATTTTTCAAAATCTGAAAGACTTTGAAAGACATCATTCCTTTTGAAAGACTTTGAATGAAAGGAATGACAATAATGAAAGACTTTGAAAGACTCCGGACCCTAATTATGGTCAAAGACTATGGAAGTATTAAATTCGCATACATTACTATTTGTTGCTGTTTCCTTGAATTTCACTGCTCTGTTTCCAGCTCATTTATAATCTTATATCATTCTGTTGCTTGGAGTTAGAAATGTTAGCTGGTATTGTTAGGTGGTATTTCAATGGCTTTAATATATCTTTAATTTGCTCCTTTGTTAGCGCATTGAAATTCAATTAAGTATTCAATCAATTCAATTCAATCATTATACATGTTTTAAAACGTGTATATGAATAGGTATGCACTTGTATTTTAATTCATCTGATTGCTACTAGCAAAAGTTCAAACTTTTTATATTAATCATGTTTGTAGGCGTTTCAGTATGCTCTGGAGTATTCACCATCACCGCAATGAGCTGGGAGCGATACATGGCTGTATGCCGTCCCATAACCCGACAAATCATAAACCATAAGCGTGTTAGAAAGGTGCTTAAGAAAATATAAAGTTTTTATATAGTTATCTAACATTCGTCACTAGCTAACAATTCTGCTTTGTTTTACTATCTTTCAGATTTTAGTTGGGATTTGGATTTTCGCACTAATCTTTGTTGGTCCAACTTTATTTGTACGGAATGCACAAGGATTTCGCTTTGCATGGGATGTAGAACAGAACGAGTTTCTGTACTGTGTAGAGGTAAGAGCTTAATTTCTACCACGTTTGCCTATTTTGCATTTCACCTACAAAAACTTAATTCAAACTGCTGCATGCTTCAGGTTTTCAGGCTATATAATTGTCTTATGTTAACTGCTTATTAGTAGCTCACACGAGCACACACCTCAACCGCAATACTTGATAGTAATATTTTTCAAACTCCAATCAATCAACCTTTTTCAATAGGAATTTGTACCTGAAAGTTTTTAATGCGTGCTCTGATTTTTTTCTGATTTAAGTTGTTATCAATAACAATATTATGTTTTCCACATCAGAAATTTCCATATGACGTTTTATTAACTGATGCAGGTTTTCCGATTTTTGGTTAATGCTGCCGATTTATGCAAGGGTAAATGATGTTTCTGTAAACTGGGTATGCTAAATGCAGTTGACAGAAAAATAATGCAAAGTAAACTGTACTCGTTCAGTCAATTATACATTGCTTTCTCATAAGACTTTTGCGTCCCTCGTTTTAAATAGGTTTGGGAAAACAACTGGACACAGCGTACCTATGGAATCTTTTGTTTTATAGCCGTTTACGCTATTCCGGGAGTTATTGTTGTTGCTGGTAACTTCAGATTTGCATGTTTTTAAAAATAAAATTACAACAAGGCAGTGTTATGAAATTCTTGTAAATTTCTATTCAATTTTAGCTTACTCTCTAATGAGTTTGCGCCTTTCTTCGCAACATTTATTCCCCGAGTACCAACTAACACGGATTCCGTCATGTAACAGCGAAAACATAGATGCTGATAACTAAGATGTGACACAAGAAGCAGATTTAGCACAGAATACGTCTGACAATAACTTGCGTAGGCAGGTATATTCATACGTAAAATATTTTAATTATAAGTATGTATGTTTGTATGAAATAAATTTGCAATATAAATAAATGGAATATAATGAAAATTGTCTTAGGTATCCTCAACAGAAGCCGAACAGATCCGAGAACGCCGCCGCTTAGCAAAAATCCTGTTGGTAGTGGCTCTCATGTTTGCTATCTGTTGGCTTCCGTATAACGTTCTAGTCTTAACTTTGGATCTGACCACAGATTCTACCTTACAAACTACTTCACTTCCACACTGGGCTACTAGCTTAATGCCCTTTGCTTTGTTATTGGGACATCTTCACTCTGCTGTTAACCCAATAATTTATTGCGTGTTGAGTAGAAAAATTCGTACATGTGTAATTAACTTTATTCGACACCCTCTGAGAGCTATGCACAGCTCAGTATAAAGAAAATATCCACGTAAAAATTATTTATTTTGTACTGTCTGAAAATGATAAAACACATATTTTGTTTTACACAATTTGCTTTAAATAATTTCAAAGTATAAAAATGAATCCTTTGCATTAGAAGCGATTCTTCCTTTAACAGAGTAAACATCATAGATCACCACCTTTCACCAGGAGCACACAACGTCTTCCTACCTGTATCGATGCAAAACCAAATCTCAAGTTGATCAGGTTTCAAATTTTAACCTGATAAGCATATTTGGTGACAAAGTCCATTTACATTTGAAAAATGAATCCCATTTGTACTGAGTACACAAGATATTTGAAATCACTTACCTTTTCAACTTTTGCAAATATCAAATTGGATTTCTATGCAAAAATAGAAAAATAGGAAATGAGATTCTTTTGTTGTAATTCGTGTAATGGAAAAGTCATGAAGTATCATTACATAAGCATTGATATAACATGAAATATTTCAGAAAAAACATGTGTAGGTACCATGATCAGTTTACTCACTGAGTAGGTTCAGCATGCACATATTACAACATACAGAAACCTAATATTCCTCATACGTATTTATTCAAGCAGAAACTTAAAGTAAAGTTATTTCAGTACTTCTTTGTATTTAGGATATGATATGATGATATGATATGTTCTTTGAAATCCGGAAATAAGTATTTGGTTATTTTTCAATTCACTTTGTTGGAGTTCAAGCAAAAAATCGTTTGTTTGCTCCAGTTTTTATTAAATTCTCTCAAACATTTTCCCATCGGCTGCATAGACAAATTCTGTTTACTATTGTGTAAACTAAAATGCTAGCAAGGCACGTGCACATTGTTGAGAGATCGTGCTATATTAATTTGCCGTGCTAACTATCAACAAAGGGCACATGAGAAATGGTTTACAAAATATTGTATTCGTGCTTTCCTAAATTTAGCCATGTTTAGAGTAAATAATGAAACTGGATTTTGTGGTATTCAATAGAAATACATATAAAGTAAAAAAGTAATTGTGTTCTTAAGGGGTAAATCTCAAACATCTAGAAAAATGCTCTTTAAAGATGCCAAGCCACTTTCATATTTATCCATATTTATTGTTACGTTGTTACGAAGCTTTTGTCAACAAAACGTGTGTAAATATAAGTTTATGTAATAAATATTCATAAGAGGATGCGTGTCGTATGGTACAAAGTAAAAGAACATGTAACCAATTTATGCATAAATAAAAATTGGGCATATACAATTTGTTTAGAAACTGCGTAGGCAGGAACACTTTTATAAGAAACTTTATACACTTAACTCCTTTCGTATGTTCTAAAGTGCTCTAGACTTTTATCTGTGAGTAAATACATACAACGTTTACTGAAAATCATTGCATAAAAGCTTGTTTTCTCCCAATGCCAGTAATACTTACACTTAATATTACACGGAGTTTTATCTATGCTAAAAATGAAAGTTATATAAATCTTATTGTAATTGTATTAAATCCAAAATATAATAAACTGACACATGACTGGGTGTGAATAATAATCCTTGGTTATGAAATCCCTAACAATTCAAATGAAAGTTAAATATTTCAAACTTTGGCAATTAGAGAAGATTACTAACTTGTTTGCAATCTTTTTGCATTTTTTAGCCAAATTATTTTTATTACTAAATGATATACAAAGGAAATTTTGTAACTAAACCATTTTAAAAGTTCATGTTTTAATACAAACTAAATTTATTTAATGCATAATATTATCATACACAAGTAGTAGTTCATTATGTTGTAGCTGTCATACAATACGATAAATGAAGGCGTGGGATGTTTCAATGTTATAAACATACAAGTGTTTAAAGTTGCGTCTTTATGTGTAGCTTAGCCAATTGTTAACGCCCATTTCCAAACTCAGTCTCTTAACCATGCTAGTATTAACCTTATTACTGATTCAAAATAAAATAGCTCTGAATTAAGTAATAGACATTTTATATGTCTCCTGTATATTTTACATGCAGGTATCATTTTTATGGTCAGTAGTTACGTTGCAGTACATTGTTCAGCATCATGTTTCATAAATCAATAGATAAATCAATTTTCAAGCCATTTACGGCCACAACGGCACACTCACAATAAATACAATTTTATCTAAAAGTCAACATTTAGTTGCCGGTTTTAGTTAGTTAGTTAGTTACAACATTTCTTTACGTATATTGATGGATGCACTAACAAAAGGAAAAAATGTGGTTTGTTGCATAGTATTCCCGGTTGTGTAGTTTTTATTAATAAGTGTGGTTTTCTTAATCCAAGTTAAAAAAGTGAAGAATACTACAAGAATCGGTCGATTCTGCGGGACTTGCTCCTATCCAAACTTGGAAGAAGAGTTGCCAATTGAAACAAGTACCATTCTATCTGTAGAAGACGTTTTAGTCTAATCAGTTATGTAATTCGCATGTTGGGACTAGTCTCAGTTCAGGATTTATTCAGCGTCAAAATTCGGGTAGTTTTACATTAGTATAAAAAAAGAAGAGACATTTTTTACATTCATGAAATACGATTTAAAAGTATTATAACTTGAGTTGAATAGTAAAATATACCATCAAATAACTATCGAAGGCGGAACTTGTGCTCAGTTATGTAGCATTCTAGTAAAACGTGTGTCCTACAAAGACAATTTGTTTTGGCTGGTCACAAATCAAAATGCAGTTTCTGAACACAAATAAAAAGCTCAGAAAGGAGATGGAAATGCCTAAAAATGGCTTGATAACAGCTTGCTTAATAATGTAACACGGGTACTTCAATGTTACGATACATTGAAAGCAATATTGATAAATTAATACTAACCATTCAAACACCTGCGTTTCCCCGTGTTTTACTGCCATACGAATTGCAGGCAAATTTTTTATTAACATTTATGTTCCTGCGTAAACATTGGCATTTCCGCGAGTTTTTTGAGTTTTCTATTTTTGCTGGGAAACTGCATCATGAGTTTTGCATGTATGTAAAACTCAACTTCAACTGGGAGAAATTACTGATGGATCAGAAAACCAAGATTTGTAACCAGTAACACTCTTACGTAGCTCGTGAAGAAGCTTTGATTGTGTAGGTCTCATTGTTGAGCGTCTTATGCCGCGTTCCAGAAGTCTTGAATAACCGCCTTTGGTTTGCTATAGTCGCATATATTCCAAAAATGTCTATTTGCCGAAATGCCATGAGAAGAAAAGTTTCTCAGCGCATACCGTGCGTATCAAACATGTTTGCATATTTAGTTTGGGGAAAGTTTATAGGTTTAAAGCTAGCTGCTGATCCGCTAAATGCACTAGTGGGAAAAAATTGCTATAAGGGTAGTGCTCAACAAGTACGCAGTTTTCATAACAACATAGACGTTCTGAAGTGCATAGCTCGGAATCTGAGCTCCGACTGAGGACATGAACCGGCAGGGAAATGATATATATAGCCCGCATATGAATTAAGCGTGAGAAAAAGGAGAAAACTGATCAGACTAGATTCGTTCTTGTGATCTCAGTGCTGTACTGGTGCACCGTGCGAAGTGCCCACTCGAATGTCCAGCGCAAAACTTGGTGAGCAGTCTCTCATCTATGGAATCGGGAGAAGGTGACGTGTATAAAATGGGTAAGTAAAATAAATATGTAAAAAAGTAAAATATAATGCAACATTGAAACAAAAAAATTACTTTTGTAATAAAAAGCGTAATTTGGTGTGATGCTAATCCTAGGTTGTTCCTATCTGTTAAACACTGTTCCTAAGTCTATGATTATGATTAGTTGCGAAGGAGACCAGCGTATTATATTTTTGCATTGCAACGTAACGGAGGAAAGGTTTTTCTAAACACGCTTTTCATATTTGGTACACGTGTGTGACAAACTTCTTGTTTCTTCTGAATAATTTTCCTGTACAAGTTATTTGTAACTGCGTTAAAACCAATTTTTGTTATAAAGGTGCTATGGAACTCGAGCGGAAAAAAAATCTTTCTAGTTTATAAAATGTGCCATGAACGGTCTACAATTTTTCTTTTGTTTAAGGTATGTCCTTTCCTTTCATCGTTTTTAAGATACGAAAGGATTTGTAATTTTGGCTTCCGTAATGCCACAGAGTAAACAGTTTTTTCAAACGCCTGACTAACAATCTGATTTTCAATTTTCATACCAAGCAATAGTATTGTTTTTATAACAGGCATGTTTTCTCTTGACGTTTGAGATGTGAAATGCAAAATTTATAAAACAAAGAAGCACAGCTTTTTGGTAACACTATTGAGCACAACCGGGCCTTGCTTCTGTTCTTTCTGGTATTTCTATTTTCTTTTGGCATGTAATTTCTCTGCCGGATAGAATCTTCGGTTTCCCGGAAATTCTAGGCATACTCTCCGAAAAGTCAAAAATTAATCATCACTCTGCAGAAAAATGATTTTTTCCGGGAAATGTATTATTTTTGTCATCTTTTTTACATTTAACAGTCATTAGCATACCAAATATTAGATGCAATTTTTTGTTGTGCAAAGAAACTTCAGTCTCTGACTGGATGTTAGAACTAGCACAAGTAAGATAGGTAATACCGATTCTGATTTAAGTTTTCAGCGTGTAAAGCTCCTTGCAGAACGATTAAAGTGGAAAGGAATGTTAATTTCTATGGAATATATTTCATTCCATTGGAGACCAAAGGACATACTTCCAAAACTTGTGAAACGATTGATTACTAATGCGCAAATAGCAGTTGCTAGATTTAAAAAAGTTGTCAAATAGAGTTGCGTGTTTTTAGTAGCTCTGTGGCTTTAGTGCGTGAATTTTTTTAAAATCATTCTCAGTGATTTTGTAGATAGCGAGTTTCATATACATCGTACTTAATTTGAAAAATATATATCTCTTCGAGTACGGTTGTACTTGTTCTGGTTTTTTGGAGTCTTATTTTTTCATGTTTGTTGTCGCTTTGGCTCTTGTACAAAATAAATTCGAGATGACATCTGAGAAGATGACAGGTGGATTGGTTACTAAAATTGGACCAGGTCGTCCGAAGAAGTGTAGTAGTGCATTGAAGAAAGACTGATAAACACATTGCTTGTATTGTAAATAAAATCTTAATTTTGAATAAAATTACAAAAATAATTCATTTCCCGGAAAAAATCATTTTTCTGCAGAGTGATGATTAATTTTTGACTTTTCGGAGAGTATGCCTAGAATTTCCGGGAAACCAACGATTTTATCCTGACAAATAAAATATTGAGTAACTATTAGCGGATGTTGACACCAAAAAATGAACTTTCTTGAATTTCAAAACTTTTACTACATAATGATAGTAGGACTACAGAAAATAGCCCGTGCAAAGTTTCAGCTCTCCAAAGTAGCTGTGGCGTCGGTGGTGACGAAAAATCATTTTGGACGGTGTCGACGCGAAAAAATTCAAGTTTCTCAAAACAAGATAATTATAGGATTCTGATTTTTTTGGTGGACCTTGAGGGGTTAATGGGCAATTAACTGACGTAGAGACCACACATTAATGTGCATGCATTTTTCTTGCAAACAATTATTTTATAAAAGTTGCAAATTTTTTCTCGACATTTTGAGGGTTTCAGCCGCGTCCATTTTTGAGGACCATTCATAAATCTTCCAATTCGTACTGTCCATCTAGTATAGAAGATTGCTGAGCTATTGCAGCAAATTTCGTGTTAAAAATCGGTTTGGTTGAGAAACTGTGGTCAAAAGATGAAACCGGAATTGTCACAAAAAATTGATCAATTTAGAAAATGTGCAATATCTTTTTTTCTTGACAACATTTAAAAAATCTGAGAATGTACAAGAGAGCTAAGTGTATTAGGATTCATTTGACATATTAACTGCCAATATCTGACTACGGACCATGGTGGACAGCTTGGCTACTTTTGGCACTCAATTCATTCATTAAAAGCGACCTATTTAAACGACCAAATCCAGTTGCCTTATCAAGTTTTTAAGTTTGTATAAAAGCTATACTTCCAAAGTAGTTTTTTGTTGAAAATCGTTAACTAGAGTAACCGACGTCCATTGAATTTAAAAATTGCAATTAACAACTGATTTTGGTCGTTTAAATAAGTCGCTTTTAATGAATGAATTGAGTGCCAAAAGTAGCCAAGCTGTCCACCATGGTCCGTAGTCAGATATTGGCAGTTAATATGTCATATGAATCCTAATACAATTAGCTCTCTTGTACATTCTCAGATTTTTTAAATGTTGTCAAGAAAAAAAGATATTGCACATTTTCTAAATTGATCAATTTTTTGTGACAATTCCGGTTTCATCTTTTGACCACAGTTTCTCAACCAAACCGATTTTTAACACGAAATTTGCTGCAATAGCTCAGCAATCTTCTATACTAGATGGACAGTACGAATTGGAAGATTTATGAATGGTCCTCAAAAATGGACGCGGCTGAAACCCTCAAAATGTCGAGAAAAAATTTGCAACTTTTATAAAATAATTGTTTGCAAGAAAAATGCATGCACATTAATGTGTGGTCTCTACGTCAGTTAATTGCCCATTAACCCCTCAAGGTCCACCAAAAAAATCAGAATCCTATAATTATCTTGTTTTGAGAAACTTGAATTTTTTCGCGTCGACACCGTCCAAAATGATTTTTCGTCACCACCGACGCCACAGCTACTTTGGAGAGCTGAAACTTTGCACGGGCTATTTTCTGTAGTCCTACTATCATTATGTAGTAAAAGTTTTGAAATTCAAGAAAGTTCATTTTTTGGTGTCAACATCCGCTAATAGTTACTCTATTGCCTTTTCTTTTCTCTTTCCAACAGCGCCTTTACTGGGAATTTGTTCCGTTCCTTCTCAATCTGCCTCTTCAAAACAAAAGTGTGGACGTGAGTGTTCAGTAACGAACATGAAACCTGTTCTGCTACCAAATTCAATTCTTACGTGAGCCCAACATTTTTCCTTCTTCAGGATTTTAGCACTCTGCCGTACTCATGGCTTCGAGTAACCACTTACCAACCTTTCTTATATCTCCAACTTAACACTTATGCTATTATCATTAAACAAATTTACCGCTTGCTTTACTGGCTTTTAAATCCTTTAAATCTGAAATAAAAACAAAGTGCTATAGTATATCAGAAGGTGAGATATTTCTGCAAAGTGATTTTGAAGAACGTCGCTGATACTTGCTTACAGCACTGAAAGTTTAGAATGTGTGTAAACAAACACACTCTCTCTAGATTATCTGCAGAAAAATGTAAGTAGTTGTCAGTCGCATAAGCAGATGAATGCCAGAGTGACAGTTTACGTAAAACTAGAACTTTCCTAGCACATTTATCTGAAACTTTTGTTTCGTAACCAAGCATAAGAGGATTGCCATTTATGTAACGGAGTGAAATGTTTGATCTCCTTTCAGAGTAAATCCCTAAATCTATAATCAGAACAGTCCTTTGGTTTATAGTATAAACTTTATATAAATGTAACATTTGTTTGGCAACTAGTGCATTTTTAAGCTTTGTTTGAGAATAACAGAGTAAACTTGTGCGGAAAGAGATAAAATTCAATAGGTTTAAACTTCCAACTCATTTTCGTAAAACTATAGCGTTTTTTATATTTTTAGGGTATGCATTCAAGTAGAAACCTGCAGTTTTGATTGTCATGTATAAGTATTTATTCCGTATTTTTATGCTATAAAAATGGTTTATTTTTTTATTACATAAATGCGAAGCGGAAAATCATCAGAAGCATCAGGATTAGTGAATATTCAGTATAAATAACAGTGAAAATTGTCTGTGCAAATATGCAGTTACAATATGACTTTTATTTTGGATAATTTATAATTGCACAAATTTTAATGGCCTTTGGCCCACCCAAAAGAAATCAAGCTTGTTCAAGAAAAATATTCCTGTTTTCACCTCAAGTTGAAAAGGCAAGAGATTAGTGCTTGTAGTCTGACCTTCACAGCTAGGAATAGTTTGAGTGGTCTGGTGGGGACGTGCTATTAGAACAGATTTTTTGGGATCTGGAATGATGAGATTTGTCTACTGCTAAAATGCTCAAGCCAGAATCTGCCGCATCACAGAAATCTGAAAGTTGAGTTTCTCTACCAGAAGTAGGGCAAAAAAAATCCACCACTCGACAACCAAAAATTCCAATTTTCGATAATAAGCTATAGCTTAAAATAGACGCACGATTTAATCTGGGAAAGTGTAAGTTCGCCCAGACATGACTCCACTCACTCCACACTCGGTTATGATATACTCGACCGTCTTATAAAAGCAGTATCAACTCAAATAAATTTTTAGTACTTTAGGTGATTTGAGTACATTTTCACATTAAAAGACAACATTAAATTTCCTTGTTAAATAGAGCTATTATAGCTCTATGGCTGTTCCATTTATTTTCCTTGTGCTCCTCATGCATGCCAGTCCGTCCTGGACTGATCAAATTGGTACCCTAATAAGAGGAGTTTGTATCAAAACATTTTATTGCTAAAGTACACAAACCTGCTTCAGCTATAAGCTCTAAGCCATTGTTAAGCTGCCAACTTGTTAAAATATACAATACAAATCAGCAGACAAAAAAGTATAATCCCATACCTCCAAACGTCCAAATCCAATCCAAATTGATTTGCAAATATGCCTATCGTCGGTGTCATATTACTTTGTGCTAAGTACACGGACGCTAGGTCGTGTATTGTGCCAAGTCGATTGATGCCCAAACTTGCAATGTGGCAAGGCTCTGCACGGTGGAATCACGATTCGTTGTCGCTGCTACTTATTCATTTGGAAGCATTTTTTGGGAAGGTATCAAATTGCACGCTTTGAGCATGCAAAATATACAAATTAACCCTGATCTTTCCGATGGTGACCGTTAAAAAATTCAAAAAAAATCCCCAGGGGGGAAATTAGTTGAAAACCCCAAAAAAGTAGCATTTTTTGGCAAAAAGTTTATCTTGTGGCTTTATGTGGACGAGTAGAACAAAACTGTTGTCAAATTCGGATTCAGCATGCTTTTTTACCCCTATACCCGTTGATTGTGTTGTTCTACTCGTCCACATTTCGGAGTTATGGTGTTTTGAAAATTGCATTTTCAACATGATCGTGAGACCATCCATGCAGCACGTCACGACAAAATGGGTCGATGGGTAGCACGTGTCCCCGATTTTCGAATTTTTTGACAAAAGTAAGTACACGTATGTAACTTGACCCGCTGAACCCGAATATAACATTGATATTACCCATTGACCCACCCATTGACCCCTGAGTCCGGTCAAAATGATGTTTTTACATATTGCACCAAAAGTCGGTGCAATTGTGCAACTAAGCATGCTGATTTTAAATAAAATAAAATCTTCTCATCTGACCTGACCCCTTAACATATGTAAAAAAAATCATTTTGACCGGACTCAGGGGTCAATGGGTGGGTCAAGGGGTAATATCAATGTTATATTCGGGTTCAGCGGGTCAAGTTACATACGTGTACTTACTTTTGTCAAAAAATTCGAAAATCGGGGACACGTGCTACCCATCGACCCATTTTGTCGTGACGTGCTGCATGGATGGTCTCACGATCATGTTGAAAATGCAATTTTCAAAACACCATAACTCCGAAATGTGGACGAGTAGAACAACACAATCAACGGGTATAGGGGTAAAAAAGCATGCTGAATCCGAATATGACAACAGTTTTGTTCTACTCGTCCACATAAAGCCACAAGATAAACTTTTTGCCAAAAAATGCTACTTTTTTGGGGTTTTCAACTAATTTCCCCCCCTGGGGATTTTTTTTGAATTTTTTAACGGTCACCATCGGAAAGATCAGGGTGAATTTGTATATTTTGCATGCTCAAAACGTGCAATTTGATACCTTCCCAAAAAATGCTTCCAAATGAATAAGTAGCAGCGACAACGAATCGTGATTCCACCGTGCTCTGGATGCTAGAACGTGCAATGGGACAACGTAAAATGTCAAATTTCATGGAAAATGTGCTAACGCAACTTGAGCAGTTTTAATTTAAACGGACAAAACCAAACAGTACCATTTTGCTAAACCAGTTTTGATTGAAAATAACTTTTAACACAAAGCAGTTAAAATTACGCGGTTTGCGGAATCTTTTTCATCGATATTTAAATTGTACGCGATGAAACGCGAAAATTTCTGAAGTTAGGAACAGGTACAAGTGCAATACATGGATTCCCAGCATGTCGTTTTATGTGCACATCCTGCAGTATTCTTTTCTCGCGGTTCCCTGTGTTCAACACCATGTATGTGGTACCAAAATGTAGAGAAAAATATGGGGAATCTATTAAAACTAAAAACTCATAATGCCCCAGATTTGCCTTAGCACCTTTTATATACCCCAGATTTTGTCTGCGTTGGCTCATTGCCGGTTCTAGCATTCAGAGCCTTGACACATTGCACTTTTGGGCATCAATCGACTTGGCACATTGCACGATTAGGCATCAATCGACTTGGCACAATACACGACCTAGCATCCGTGTACTTGGCACAAAGTAATATGACACCGACGCTATGCTATCCTCGGATTCGGTACTGGTTTAGTGATAAGTGCTTATTTACAGGTTATGTCATAGCTAATATAAAGCATAAAAGCATCGAAACCTAATTAAATTTACATGGTGAACAAAGTACGTTGATAAAAATCATATCTGTTTTTTTAGTGATTTGCTGAGACTAGATTGCTTTATTATTTTTCAACAAATTCCTACATTTCTAATCACGTTGCTAAATAAGCGCTGTCATCTGTTATGCCATTTCAATTATTCAGTAAGTGGTCCAAAATACTATTTTAAAGATAAAAATCAATTTTAGGGAAGCAAATGTTCCAACGTGCACATTCTTCTCAGAGCATTCGTTACAAGTTTAATACGATTCTTTTGGTCTCTAATGACAGTGGAATTTCACCCGGAAATATAGGACAGAAAGCCAGTACTTATAGGATTTTTCTGAAACCGCTTCATAATAATTTTTAATTTCTGTATACAATACCGCTGTTGAATGTTGAATTTACTACTGCTTGCTTGTTGAACAACATTGTGACTATTTACACCATGGTTACGTTTGTAGGAAAAAGCGCAATAGAACTGACAGAAACAGGAAACAAAGTATGCAGTGCGCTGACATCTATGTATACAGAAGCAAAACACGGGATTTGGAACTACCAGAACAAAATCAGCTTTGAAGTATTGAAAACAGAGAGTGCTGCCGGTGTACTTTGTTTATCTATGTTTTTAGTTGCAATAAGCTACTTTACAGAACGAAAACGTAATTCCCGCTTTCACCGCTACGTGACTATGCATGTAAGGCTGAAATTCTTTGTTTTCTACTAGCGTTACTATTAAGGCTTTTGGTGAGTGAAAAGCTAAAAGCATGCACTCAAGATTTTTACATGGCATTAAACCGTAGACACCAACGAACAATCTTCTGGTTAATGCTTTCTCCAACGTAATCAATACCTGTCTAAATGCGCTTTGGTGTTTTCTTGGATATTACCTTGCACATAGTGTATCAAATGACAGTGAATGTAAATGAAAATCGGATAGTAGGCAGTGATATAACGATAATTGCTATTAGAGTTTACTGAAAGATGTATGAAAACAAGTTTGCGACACCTCAGAGTCTTCCGAAAATGTCTGTAAAATTTTGGGCTGGATATTGGAAAGGATACATCTAAATAAGTTTATTCACAAACGTGCCCAAACCCGAAAAGATTCCATTTTTCGTAGGGCTGATTTTGTGAATTGGAGAAAGCAGGAAATTAGCCCATTTGTTTGTGTGAATGCCTCCACCATTATTAGTCAGCCAAATTCTTTCGTGATTGTTTGCCAATTTTGTTAAGACTAGATGAGTAAAAATCGACAAGCAAAGAATGCCGGGGTACGTTTTATTTGTAATTATACGGAAGCCGCATAATCGTAGTATTATAATAATAGTTTGTTTTAGTATTCCACAAATAGAGTACTAATATAAACAGAGAATGCTTACTTGCTTCAATGAATCAAATATTTAAAGGATATTCCCAAAATGTTTTTTTATTCTACGACATTGCTTGTCAACCTTAACACAAAAGCAGGATCAATGTGGTCTATGGTAGGATACTAAAGTGGTGGCAAAATACTTCTACAAGCCGGCATCAAACAAAAACTGTAGTAGTAAGTGTGAATCAAATATTATACAAGACAATTTAAAATGTATTATAATGTAATTATTTATATTAAAATTTCTTTTAATTTCTTTACTCTAAATAATTACACATAAATTATACATTATACAATAAATTACTGTAAGTACTTATAAGTGTAATTGCTGCTTTCAAAACTGCAATAAGTATAAGGCAACTTGTTCTGGCCAAAGTCGAGAAATGAAGCCGGATGCTGATCTGAATGCGGAAGCTGCCACTTAACATAATATTTAATTCGCATTTTGTAAATATTATTATCATTGCTCATGATTTTCGTTTCTGTATACACATTATTCGTTTTGATTGTAAACTCTTTGTTGGTATTGAACTGTGAACTTCTTGCACTTCTTCTGGCTTCTTGTGACTGGAAACGTTTCTTTGTTCATAATGTTGACTTCCGGTATGAATGTCAGTTTCTCTTTGTACTTGGAAAACGTCCATTTCCGGTACGAATGTGCGTTCTTTGTTCGTTTACGTTCACTGAGATTTCGAACGCACATTCCTGTTTTGTCCTGTTTTTGCGCATCCGGTTTCGGTTCAAGTTCAAAACGGTCACAAGAAGCCAGAAATTGGTATAAAAGGAATGTGAAAATTGTCAATCGGCATCTATTATCTCTTGAGGTGTTTCACCAACAAAGAGTGTGTTCTGTTGAGGCAGTCAGCCAACAAACGGAAAATTTAGCAGTTATCCTGACCTTTTGTCTTGATACTGTAGAGAACCCTGGCGAGGGCTTTTAGCCGGAGCCACAGTTTGGGTCGGTCCCCAGGAGTACTTTGTGTCGATTTTTAGTACTCTAACCTTAGGTTCTCAATAAAGACGATTTCTGAGCATTTGAAGTTGTTCTTTTGTTTATTTTGCATCATTGCATTACGCCAGACCCCCGGTTATTCCAGTGGCGCCAGACGCCAAAGTTATTCCAATGTTTTTTATACTTTTGACCAATTATATTTGGACTAATTGAAGACTACTAATAAATTAAAAAGTGCTCTTCCTGCTGAACATTGTCAAAAGTGAATTAGTTGCTGTTTTCATCTGTAATCAGTGAAACAAAACTCACATTAACTAAGCCAGTGACCATGCCGAAGACAATACCTTCATCGTACTTCGCTAGATGGCCACCCAACCCAATTTAACTTTGAGAGGAAGAGAAGGATGTCTCCACTTGCAAAAGCCAGAGAAGGATGACAACCAATTGAGAAATACACATAAACCGCACAGGGCACGCCGGAGTATGAGGCGATTTTGACCTGTCTAAATGCGGTTTTTGGCATGTCAAAATGCCTTCAAGGCAAGTAATTAGTATTATTTTTCTCGACTTTAAACGTAAATGCTAAGGATCAAAATCTAATACATTCTCTGTATGAATGAGGATTTGGACACAATGGACTCCATAAAAATAACATGCGCAACTTGTGACCTGCCCATCGGTACACGACAACACAAGTACACCTGCATCAGATGTAAGCAGATATACCATCGAACCTGCCAACCAAGGATTTCAAATGATCAGTATCATAAGATCAAGTCGTCGTGGGAATGTCCAACGTGCTCGAATATCCCGGATACTGTGACACCGAATACTGAAGACGTCTCTCAGCTATACTTTTCGGAAAGTTACTTCGACTGTACGGATACGAACGATAAACCTGAGAATTCAAGTTACACCTATAATCAACGGCTCCCGTCTGGATTAAAAATTGCTCACATCAACATCAATGGAGTAATTGGAAAGTTTATGGAACTTTATGATTTCCTTACAAATGAAACAAACTTGTTATTATTAGGGGTAACTGAAAGTAAACTCGATTCTCATAGAAACCTTACCAATGAATTTGAGGTTCCAAATTATACGCTACACAGAGTGGACAGAGTAGGAAAAGAAGGAGGTGGTACTCTTATTTATACACATGTTTCCAGCGAAGTTACTGTATTAGACTTACCAATTAAGCCACCAAATTATGTAGAATGTACTATAGTTAATGTAAAGAAGCTAGGCTTAAAATGTACATCTGTTTGTATTCTTTATGTTCCACCCTATGATGTAAACGACGACTTTTTTAATTTTTATCGCTCAATTTGTGAATTTTTAAAGAAACTAAACAATCGAATAGTGATTATGGGTGATTTTAATGTAAACTTGTTAGATGATAGCTCAAATAGGTTTAAGCTCAATCAAATAGTTAGGGAATTTGATTTGACCCAACTAGTTAGATCTGCAACTCGTGTAGCAAATAAAAAGATAGCCTCGTCTGCAAAGACAATAACAACTGCAACTCTAATTGATCATGTATATGTAGATTGTCGAGACAATTACACTACTGGTTGCTTAGAATTAGCTGGGTCGGATCACATGCTAACTTATTTAGCTTACAAAAAGAAGAAAGTAGAGTGCAATGCTCAGAAAATAGAAGTGAGGAATTTTAGGAAGTTAAATCATGAAACTTTTATTGCAAAACTGAAATCTGTAAATTGGTCATTTTTGAAAAATGAATTTTGTTTTGAAAAATTGCCTGAATTTTTTGAAAAACAAGTATTAGCTTTGTTGAATGAGCAAATTCCGATAAAAAAGATAATGGTAAGAGGCAAATCTCAGCCGTGGTTTGATAATGGCATAAAGAAGAAAATTAAGGAAAGAAACAATGCTCATAAACTGTTTGTTCAAGGTAGATGTGACGGTTCTGAATACAGAAAGTTAAGAAATGAAGTTAATTTTAAATCTAGGTTAGCTAAAAAGAGTTTTTATACAAAAAAGTTAGAAAAATTGCGTGATTCCACAAAGATTTGGGATTTGTTTGACCAACTTACCAACTTCAGACACGTAAAGTCTACTAATATTAGCAAGCTGGTCTCTAGTAATGGTAATGTTATAGAAGAAAAATCCGAAATTTGTAAAGCAATTTTTAGTGAATACATTTTGCCTGAATCTGCTTCTCAAATGAGTGATTTATCTGAGGTAGTTAATGAATATGAAAAACATTATGATTATAAGAAGCATGCTGAATTTGATTTAGGTAAAGAAGTACACTCGTTTGAAGTGTTAGCTGCTATTAAAGGAGTTAAGAAATGTAAACCTAATGTAAATGAAGTTCCTAAGAAGGTTTATAAAATGTTTGATAAATACTTGGTAATACCGCTTTGTATGATATTTACATCGATTTTTCAAAATCAAATTATACCAACATCAATGAAGACTGCAGACTGTTTTCCACTTTATAAGGGAAAGGGAAGTTTTTCTCAAGCGTCTTCTTATAGAGCAATATTTAATTTGTCATGCTTTGTTAAAATATTTGAGCGAATATTGTATAATAGATTATTGAAATTCTGTATGGATAAACTAAGCAATTGTCAACATGGTTTTAGGCCAGGTAGATCGTGTGAAACAGCAGTCTGCACATTCACACAAGCTATGCAGGAATTTTTAGATAAGCCTAACGGTAAAGGTATAGCTCTTTTTGTGGATTTTCGTAAAGCTTTTGACACTGTGTGTAGGGTAAAGCTAATACTTAAACTAATGTTAGAATATCATGTACCTCCTTATTTAGTACGTTTATTTAGCAGCTATTATACTGGTCGAAAATTTCGTATTATCAATGGAAACTACACGTCGCAGGAATATGCCATTGATAATGGTGTAGTCCCTGGCTCGTGCACAGGCCCTTTAACATTTTCATTGTTTATCAATGATCTTAGCAAACATATAAGTTTACCATGTATTTTATATGCAGATGATGCTGTTATTTATACGGATTGTACTAATTTTCAGGAAGGAATTGATAAAATGCAAAAATGTATGAATGAGCTAGAACAATGGTGTACTGCAAATTCTTTAACTATTAATGTAGACAAAACCAAAGCGATGTATTTTTACAAAGCTCATGATTCGGCATCCAAAAATATGTGTATGAACGCACCTAATATAAAAATATATGGAAATGATGTAGAAAATGTGAATGTTTTTAAATATTTGGGAATTATGTTAGATAGTAAATTCGATTTTAAGGCGCAGTATGAGAATGTAGAAATAAAAATGAATATAGCTCTGCGTCGACTTCAATCGTTACGAAGGTATATTACGAAGAATACTTTAAAAATATTTATATCATCTTTTGTTACTTCTATTGTTGACTATGGTATCATAATATGGTGTGTACAAACACGTAGTGAAATCGATCGTTTACAAACCAAATTAGACAGATTTCTATTTACTTATTATTTAAGATTTAATATTGTTTCGAAAAAAGGTAGAAATATATCAGTGGACTTAGTTGAAATGTATAAAAAGTTAGATCTTTTAACTATTCATGAAAGACGAAAACTGATGTTGATAAAATTTTATTATAAGTTCGGTAATAGTCAAATGTTTAAACATTGGTTTAAACTGTCACCTCTAGCCACAAAAGAAAGGCCAAAACTTACAGCTTTAAAATGTAACTCAAACCAGCTTCAAAATACTGTGCGGTGGCATGTTATTACGGAATGGAATAACTTGCTTTCGGACAGAAAAGTCATCATAAGTAGAGAACTTGACTTTAATATAGTTGATGTTATTAAAGAATATTTATATCGCTTTCGAAGCAAATTGTATGTTAAGTTTTGACTCATGAAATGTTCAATCTGACTTGATATTATGGTTACGGGGCTCATGTTTGCTGGAATGATTGTTAACCCATTGTGGCTACTGGTCGCATAAGATCTTTAGACTAGAGCGTGTGTTGTATGGAAAACAGCTTAAGGTTAGTTTTACGAACTGTCTGTATGTTGAATTACAATGATACACGTTAAATAAATCAATATCAATATCAATATCAATATCAATTGCACAATGAAGCTAATTTTTCTTAGCGATTTTGAAAAGAATAAGAGTTCTGCAGAAGTCTTACGCAAGACTGGCAAGCACTAAAATATAGTAGTTCTAAAGGCAAGTACGTCGAACGGAATGAAGCAGCTATGTTAAAAAAAAATTATAATCTAATATGTCATTACAGAGTCAATTTGTCCAAGTAATTTGACCTAGAGCAAGGTTTCCCGAAGGGTTTCGAAAACTGCTAGGTGCAAACCCAAAATTTGTTTAAGTCTGATTATGGGTTAGGTTACATATTTTTAACAGAACGCGTTACGAAACAGGATACGTAAGGATTCAATTGGAAGGAACGATCTGCTACTGTTGTACAAGTACATGTTGAAACTGAACAAGAGAATATGTAACTAGAAGTCAGACCCACAGAAATAGTTCAGAAGTCTATCTTTATCCTAAGAAGTTGTCCCCTAAAATTGTTTCAGGTATATATATTTTCATAACGAGTAGTTATGTGTATAGTATAGGTCTTAAATAGTTACCCTCCCAATATTTATCTACTGAAAGGGAATTTAATAATACATGTTTAAAAAGTTATAAATGCTGTCTTCAGACATTTTTTTAACAAATTAAATTTTGTAATTGGGTCCTGATGAGTGCATTAAAGAGTCAAACGGAAATGGTTAATGTGCGGTATGTCTTTCCTAATTGCTTCTTTTTTGCAATTTTCTGCAACGCCGCATACCTGCCTTGAACTTATGAACTTCAAGCGAACTTGGATTATTTGCCATTTGTATATATTTATTTTGTTGAAAATTTAAAAAAACGCATCAACGATAATGTTTTTGTCGTAAGTAGTATGTCTATAAACCGATGAGATATGATTTATTGTAAGAATATTTATGTAACATTATGTATGTACCTGATATTTGCAAAACTAATATTTTTTTCAGGCAAGGTAAATCTGTCCATTTTCCTAACCTATAACCAACCAATATCCGTTAACCACCGGATTCCTGACTATTGGTCTAGGGAACAGGACTCAGTTCCCCTGGACAATTCGCCCCCGGACAATTTTCCCTGGACAAAATTTCCCTGGTTGTTTCTTCCTGCGGACATTTTTCCCCCGACACACTTTTCCTTAAAACGGACATATTTACCCCGACAAACGTTCCCCCAAACCGGACATTTTTTCCTCGTCCTATTATTCCCCGACACTTTTTCCCCTAATAGCACATTCCGGAACAGGCTAATGATATTAGGGAAAAACCCAGATAGAAAACATTCACGTCATGGTCAATTAGGAGTAAGGAAATACCGCAGAATATTGGCAATGCAGTTTTAACATATTTAAATTGAATGCTCGTACAACATTTCCTATACTTCTAAGTACAAACATGGGTGTTTTTATTTGATTGTTGACTTTGTAAATTTATTTATTTTCATAAAACCACAAACACTATACTTTTTTAAATAAGGAAAAAATTGTCAGGGAAAAATGTGTCTGAGGAAATTTTTGAGTAGGGAAAATTTGTCCGAGGAAATTTCGCTGAATTGGCAAATAAAATCAGGGGAAAATTGTCAAAGGAAAATTTGTCCAGGGAATATAGTCCGGGGATGAGTTGTCCGGGGGAATTAAGTCACCAACCCATTGGTCTACATACAGTGGACTTTCTTTTCTTAATCCCTGCGAGTTTGATTAAAGCTTTTAAAATCCTTTTAAAAATTATTGTTTAAACTTATGAAACCAGTCAATGGTAGACCAATTAAAGATGCATGTTGCTAAGAACGATATCTCCTCTTTTTGTTTTGCTTTGCTTAGCTTACAAGGGAGCCTTTTTAGGTGCCAGAACGATTCAGAGACGAGATATACTGGTTCTGGAGAAACTAAGTGCATGGATAACCAATCTGCATTACGTTTACGTTTTCTGTGAACCTGAAAACTTTTTTCGCTTGAATTTTTAAAACGTTTATGTTGTTATATAGTAGTCAAGAATACGGTTCACCAAGTTTCAGCTCCACATGTTGTTCTAGGACGGCTAGGCAGAGGTTTAAGTGTAGTGTTCGAAAAGTTTGGCAATATCTCAGATTAGAAACAAAATTGGCCAAGGATATTTTTGCCATAGTCCGGCATCATAGAACCGGTTATTCTCATATAACTATACGCGCTGACAGGTGGTCGCGCGTTCGATTTTGCTAAAAATTCATTTTTTTCAAATGTTTGGGTGATTTTTCGGAATGTTTTCAAATATTTTTGTTATTTTTATTCGTTTTATGGGAAATATTATAAATGTCCATCTTAATATTTGTTTGCTCTATCAAACACAAGAAACTGTTTGCAAAAATTTTGCAATATACGGAAGTTATGATGAAAAATGTACAAAGGCAAGATTTTAAAAAGAAGTTTGGGGACCATTGAGCACACATGACTTCTGTATGGAAGACCATATTTCTTTTCTGTTATGCTTATTTAAAAGCCAGACGTTTGCTCTGCAGGAATTTGTACCTGCATGTCAACTATTGGAAGTTTTTATTGAGTTGAATTGTAGAATCGAAAAAAATGTTACAAACAAAAACGAGACCAACGTTAATGATTTTTTAAACACCATGTAACTTTCCTAAATTAGAAAATTTTTAAAGATTAAAGAAGGTCGCATTTTTCTATTTTTATTAGGAACAGTTTAATACCAAACTTACTATACTACAAACATAATAATGCGCAGAAAAATTGCCAACATTTTTGCAATCCACAAAATTTCAAACAAAATTCAATTTCTTAAAAATGCAGAGAAATTTCATCACGATTTATACTGTAGGCGTTATTTTGTTGTTTTTAATTAAAATATATTAATATTACTTCGTATACGACAAAATATTTAGGCAACTGTAATAATTGAAATACTTATATCAGTTTGTGTCATTTTACACAGAAATATACCTACAAAAACTTTCTGCATCACAAAAAATGATAAAATAGAAAATCCCATGAATGTTCTTTGTTCCCGAATTATGTATATTATTGGGAGTAGCTATCTAAGTTAATTTGGTTTGGTGCACAGGACCAGCTTAATATTGTCCTTGGACAGCAAACGTTTTTACACATCTCACCACTATTATCTGTACTGCTTTCATTATGTGGTAAGCAACACAATAAGCAGATACCAGTGTGCATTTTTTGCTCTGCAAGCTTGTAAAAATGCCAGCAGCACTTCAAAAAAACACAACAAACGTTTTATGCAATATTCTACCTGTGTTTGCGATGCATCACCAACTCAACATATTTGATTTTGGTTTTTAGAACGTTTTGCTTTCAGCTCACACTCATTATCACACCAGACTTTCTGCGGTGTGTATCATATTCTACAAGCTGGTGAAAATGGGTAACATTTTGGGTAGATTTGATTCCCTTCATATTATTGGTGTGGTTCCCTTTGTTGGTACTACGTATGTTTCTTTGGAGGAACAAATTCCTGAAGCAGGAGAAAATACTCAACCCGAAGTGCCAGCGCCAACTCCAGCACCAGCTGCATAACGTTAACGTTCGTAAGCATTTTTGCTCTGCCATTTTTCCTTTAAAATAAATTTGCAGAAAATCATCACTTAATTTTTCGTGCATTGACTTATTTGTGTGCTAACTTAATTATTTCAGGGGGTTACAAAAAACGAAAGGAGAAACAGTGTCAATACTTGAGTTTCAATGGAATATCACAAAATCAGTTAATTCCGACACATTGCAATTTTGGTTACTAAAATTTGAAGGTGTGCAACGAATTTTGATTAAAAAAAGATTTAGTATTTTTTTGGATTTAAAGTTTTTGTTCATTAAAACGAATTAGTATTTGTTTTTTCCATAACATTTTTTTGAGCCAGAAACAGAAAATGTACTGTCGTGAAAATGGCATGTTATTGTGACTACTTAGTAGCGTGTAATTACAATGTATGTATATTATGCAGTTTGATTAGTCATTCGTTTGGTTGGGGCTTTCCATGCAATAAATAAATTAGAACGTTTGTATAACGTTCATTTGATCAGCTTGCTGACATTTGTGAGTGCTTAGGCACAGTGTGCAGCATATATTATGTAATTATAATAATTGACCAATTTGTGATGAGCTGCATAGCATTGAACGTAGTGAAATGTAGGCTGGACGTTGTCCATCGTAAAAAAATGTATTTATCACATTATATATATAAGTGCTAAAAAGAATAAAGAAGGTAATCAAGCTGTGCATTTTGTCTTTTGCTAAACTAACGCCACATGTCTCCGTGTTCTTTTCCACACTAAAGGGTGTGTCCTAATTCCTAGCACTAATTTTGTTAGGCTGTATCATCCAACGGCATGGAAGCATTGGTTTGAGTTTATTGTAGTCTGATAGTAAATTTTAAGGGCTTTAAAATTAGTATTACATGTGGTCTCAAGTAGGTAGTGTATAGGTATTATGGCGGTATTTTCTTAGTGACCCAAAATCTGATTTTTCCTGGAATTCAAACAAGTTGTCTTTTGTTTTCAAATTAATTTCCCTAAAAAACAAACAAGTTCAAAATACAACCTAGCATTATAATCACCATAAAATGGAGATTCAGAAATGTGTCTCACCGTGCTCGTCGCAGGTTTCATTAAAACGTTATGTTAGTGTGTAAGATTTGCGCATTTGGGTTTCGAACATGACGTTTCGTGCCCTTGGAATATTATTGCGTAAAATTCTTCCTTCTATTGATTATAAAATGGTCTTTAGTGCACAAAATAGAGGATTCATTCTAATTTACAAATTCATCAACCGCAGGTCTGAGTTTTGCCAGCAAAGGTTATTCGAATCATATAATAAATCTGTAATTGTCGTTTCTTTCTTTGCATGTTCAAACTACTACAACTACAGTTACAGAGTGCTTTGCATTGAACCGAATATACTATTCTGCTCAGAACTATATGGTTAATATATAAAAAACTAAAGATCGAAAATTGATTCCCTACTGTGGACGTGACTACACATTGAAGTCAATTTGGTTTACTGTTTTTACTTTGCAGGAAAAAATGATTTTTTTCATCATTTAGTTCTTTGAATAGAAAACCTTATGCCATATAATTTTTCGTAAAACTAAAAATGTATTTTAGTCGTCAGATTTTGAGCTTTAAATTGATGTGATACTTTGGTAAATAAGTTGCATGAACATTAAAAAAACATGCGGTTGGATATAGTGCTAGGAATTAGGACACATCCTTTATCATACAGTTTATTGTAATCAAGTCAGGTGCAAGGAGCATCAAAACAGCCACTAGACTAGTAGGTAAATTGCAAAAGTGAAAATATGACATACTCAATAGTATTGAGTCAATACACGTGCCAACCGGCTCTTTCAACAAGTCTGGACGGATTGATAACAAAATAATTTACAAATGCATAACGTTTTTTATCATAGCAACTTGATTGAAATATTCAGCTTGTACTTTGTCCTGTAAAGCTTTACTAAACTTTTGATTGAATTAAATGCAGTTTATGTTTTATCGGAACATAAAACCCACACCATAGATCATGCATTCATCAAACGAGATAAGGAAATTGCTTTTCACTATATCCGTATTTGCGTAAATGTGTTCATTATTCTCGAGTTTTGTTGTTGTCCTTTTTTAGAAACCACCTTTTGCATATCCCAGTACAACGTGTAGAACTGATGAATAAAGCCAAGATATTAAAAGGGACAACAGGACGATAACTTGGGTATTTGTTAACTTTGTCACCTTTTTGATTTGCATATTTTTACTAACAAGGAAACCGTCCCAGGTGTAACTCTGGAAAATTAGAAAAATGTATCATTTTCTATGCATTTTAGTGCGTAGATTTTGAATATAACGTTCGTTTTTGTGAATGGGCCTTTATTGTAAAGCTACAGTTCAAACAGTGTAATTACAGTGTTCATTGTACACAAGGTTAAGGGGTTTTAGAGGGTTATATCATGTAAAATAGATTAACATCTTAATGCTAAACGTAATATACAAATTATTTTAAAATGATAGCACATCTTAGGTAAAGTTACCATGTGTCAATATGTATCAAGCATATTCAAATAACACGTAACCTTAGGCACTTTTTACTTTCCTAATACATCTAAAAACTGAAAACAGTTAATCACTAGATGGCTACAAGTTCAAGCCTTGATATGTGGGAACTAGCTTACACAATTACTTTGAGCTTTGCACTGTAATATGTAAACTCAATAGCTGGAAACATCAGCGTTGCTAACACAAATTAGAAAAACATGAATGGTGACAAATTGTATTTGTAGAAAGATTCTACAGATACATACTATCGGTATTATAATTGGCACTTCGGCATTCAAACATAGTAAATTTACTTTAGACGGGATATGATTTTTATACTATTTATGAGTTACGTCTAAGAATACGGTAATATTAAGATGTTAATCTATTTTAAAGGATAAAACCTTCTGCAAACCCTTAACCTTGTGTATTCTGATCACTGTAAATACAGTGTTTGAACCGTAACTTTACAGTAAAGGTCCATTCACAAAAACAAACATCATATTCGTAATCAACGCACTAAAATGCGTAGAAAATGATACATTTTACTAATTTCCCAGAGTTACACCTGGGACGGTTTCCTTGTAAGTGAATGCTCTGTTTCTTAAATGAAAGCACACAATCGCTCTCAACGAACAAATTTGAGTTTTCAAACAGTTGTTAAAAATTTTCAAATTCAATCCAAAACTAAAACAATTGTCAGACTGTAAGTAAAAGACTAATCGTGTTTCCTTTGCTAAACTAGTGACGGTACTTGTGTAAAATGGTAATGCGTATATTCCACAGTGATTATGATGATGTGCATTAATGTTTCTATTTCTCTAACCAAAAGTTTTTTCTACATGGCTAGGAAACTGAAGCAATAATATGCTTCGTGGAAGGTAAATTAATATGTTTTTTATGTACATGTTACTGTGATGGGGTAATCAAAAGTTGGTAGTGCCAAATGCAAAAACATTTCGTAATAAGCATATCAATCTTATTCCAGTCCAATGTGAAATAATTAGGGCTATTCCCATCCGACTGACTTATTATTTAAAACTTTAACGTAATGGAAGAAAAATGATCAACAGGTTAAAATTAAAATAAAAATGTAGGAAGCTTTAATACACTGGAAAAGCTTAACAAACGAAATTGGAACTACAAAGTGCTTTACAATAAGCCTACACAATTGTTGTTAGACAAGCCAGTGAACAAAGTATGCAAATAATTAGCATAATGTGTTTGGAAAAAACGATAATGAATAAGCACTAGACAAACTTAAATAAATGGTTATCTGCAAACAAAGTTGCACAATGGTTGATTTGGTACAATTGCACAATGGAACGTTTTTGCACTGACCTTGGCTTACAAAGAAAGAAGAAAGCATTAGGTTGTTTATTTCATTTAATTGGAAAAACTCAAAAAACCTTGCTTAAAAGCATAATCACATAAACTGTATGTATGGTATATTGGCCAATAACTTTGTTCGTAATCACCCATATTTTCACACACAATAACAACATTGTTCTTCAGACTATTTTCAACTTGCGAGAGAGCTACACACACCAAGATATTGTTTCTGTCTGACACCATTCATATTCTCTACTTTACCTGTAAAGTCTTGGAGTTTAGAAACCCTAAAATTTTAAAATGACGGAAAAGTTTGGCAAGGTTTTCGTTCCTAAGAACTCATCCGAATATGAGCCTATTTCATTGGCCACATTTTCCAATTTTGACCTAAAGTGGTATACTCTGGACGGTGAGATTCATCCCAAATACCAGGCGTATAAAAATCATCACTTTAGTTTGGGCTACCAAATGGAAAATTTGAATCAGGATGGAAAACGGGAAGTTTGCAAGGGCAGATTGCTTCTACCCATAAAACTGATGGAGTACGGAAATGGACCAGATTTGGAATATTTAGAGACTTTTAAAAAGATGGAGAGGGAGCTGGCTGAAAAATTGGAACTTTTAGGTAACATTTCTATCATAAATAAACTGTATAATTGTTCAAAATTGAAATTGTTACAATGTTTTGCAGATAAAGAGGACGAGGAGCAAATTGCCCGATTTTCAAAATCCCAAGCAATTATGGCCTTTGTCTTACCCGAAGAAAAGCTCTGGTTACAAAGTCCACTACTGTTGTATTTGTCAATGGCCATAATGATGGACGATCTGGTGGACACTGACCAAGACAAAGACAGCTCCGGGTTTTCTGAAGTTTTACGCCAAATTAGCTATTCTCAGTTCATTCAAATGCTACAACCTGGAGTTCTGGCCTTGGAGGGTAAATCCTCAAGTCTTGTACGGCAAGCTGTCAACTCATCCAAGTTTTTTCTAAGTAATCCCAATTTAGGGCTACATGACGCTCTGAAGCTACAACGTTATGAAAATGCTTATTTACGTTTAGCGGAAGGATTGAGGAAAGAGGCTTTGGAGCTTGCGGAAAGTGAAAATGACGCGGTGCATTTTCTGGCTAGTGTAAAGCAATTGTTTGAAGTGGTTTGCTTGGATGTTTGCAAAGAGTGGAATGATGTAAATGGCTCCACAAGGGAATTATTAAAAGACGCGCAAATTCAGCTCAGAAAAATTACTAGTGGAATGTACGTGGTTGTGGAAGCTATTGCGCTACAATTGAAAATCAAACTGGAACCGGAAGTAAGACAAAGTTTTTGGGTAAATTGGTGGCTTGGCGAGTTAGCTTATCACGCGGGAAAAACTAATGATTTGCTGAGCTACAACGTGAAAATGGAAAGGGGTAATGCGGAAAACAATGAAGTTTATAAGCTGCATAGAGAACATGGTTTGGAATTAAATGAAGCGTTGAAAAGAGTTGAGGATGATGCAAATTTGTGCATGAAAAGGATTTTGAAAGGGGAGCAAATATTAAAACAAATGTTTCCAGGGGATAAGCAGTTGGAAATGTATATCAATGTGGGGAAAAGGGTGGCTATGGGGATTCAAAGTAATTGCTATATTACTCGATGGCATTCTAATATTACTTGGGATTGTTATATGAAATCTGAAGATGAGCTGTTAAACACAGAAATTGCTTGAAAAGGGTTAAGGTCGATTAGCAAAACTTTGTTTATCAATTTTGATAAATGTTTTGAAATGGTCTATTCAAATGGGTGATTAATAAAACGACTTTGAATGTCTTTGGAATTCTCCAGCATAAAAGCATAATGGCAGTCAATAAATGGCTTATAATGCTGCATTGTTCTCATATATTACACTGGGATTAACAGCCATATGCAGAGAATCTCCCTAGCAGTGTTTCCTATACTAGGGGCTAGTACCCTAACAACTTTTGGTATGCATAAAGATAAGGCCAAGATAACCCTTGGCCTCACAGTCGGATTGTTAGGGTTACAGCCAACTGTTCCTACCATGGTATGCAGAGACAAAAAAATCTAGTTTTTGTCAACCTCCCATCCAACAATCTAACAAAATCTCTAGGGACCCCCATAGCACCCTAACCAAATTTGAAAGATTTGTTGCCTTACTTTCACGAGATTATTTTGCATGCTCCCAACTGACATACGGTACAAAAGCGAAAATATATCTACACAACTGAAGTAAATATGATGCTGTCACGTTTGTTTCGGTTGAAGGCAACAATGGATCGTATGGATGCAAGGAGAAGGATAATGAAAGTTCCAATTCCTCGCCTGAAAGATAGATCGAACCCGATGGAGGATCTCGATGAAGTTGGCTTTCTCCGACGGTTTCATCTCAGAAAGTCGACTGTCCATTACCTTCTTGGTGTCATTAAAGACGATATCAAACGACCGTGGATGCCCTGTACCTATGCTGCTGGAATTATGCCTTGCCCTGCGGTTTTTTACGACTGACGCTTTTTAGATAGTAGTGGCCGACTTGTATTCCGTCAACCAGTCAACCGTATCCCGCATTGTGATTCATATTTCAAATGCAATTGCCAAACGGGCAAAGGATTGTATTAAATTTCCATCCTTCAATGATGCTGCTGATGTCAAAACAGCGTTTTTTGAAAAAGCAGGCTTTCCGGGTACTATCATAATTTTATAATAATACTCGTGTTTGCATTTTTAGTTAATGCAATAATACCTTCAGGTGTGGTCGGTTGCATTGATGGCACACATATTCCAATTCAATCACCAGGAGGTCCTAACGCAGAATTACTTCGTAACAGGAAAGGGACGTATTCAATGAACGTACAAGCTATATGCGATGCACGCCTCGTGTTCACTGACATTGTTATCCGATGGTATGGATCGTGTCACGATTCCAGAATTTTCGACAACAGTGTTATAAAAGACAAGTTGGAAAATAAGGAGGTGCCTGGCATTTTGTTAGGCGACGGCGGCTATACATGCATAAACTTCTTGATGACGTCTTTGTTAAATCCTCAGACAACAAAGGAAAAACGGTTAGGATTAGTAATATGCTGTATTTTTGTGAAATAAGATTTGCTATATAGCTACTGTGTGTTAAACATGCATAATTTTTATAGCTACAACAAAGCACAAATCAAAACTAGGAATTGCGTAGAAAGAAGCTTTGGAGTTTGGAAACGACGCTTTCCCTGTCTTAAAATGCTGCGAGTTAAACTCAACAATGCTCTCGTGGTTGTCACCGCTGCGGCTGTTTTGCATAACATTTGCAGGTGTGTCATGTTGATAATCCTTTAATATGCATGTTATTATTGCCTAATATTATATTTGCATTAAAATACTAGAAAAAGACACGATCTTTTCGAAGATGACGAGTTTGACGCTCCCGATATGCCACCCACTAATAACGTACCGCAAGCAGCTACATTGTCCGGCAGAGCAGCACGTGAGCAGATAATAGCTTCACACTTCTAATGCTTAGATTGTTGCATGAAAGTTTTTCGTACACGTTTTAGTTACTTATTAGTCTACTATTTATCTTATTCTATAATGAAGTTGGTATACATCTTTAGAAAAGGTTGTAAATTGGGGTCTAATAAACGTTAAATTTATTTGATTCACTTTATATCAAGGCTGAAATATACTTAAACAGTAAGTAAAATAAATTGGTTATTGATTCAACAATTAAACATAAACAGGTTGGCATTGTACTTTTAGCCACACAAACTATCAGACAACATTAACACCATGTAACTGCCACTGAAAATGAATCATAAAGCTTCATATCAAGGATCTTCATCTTTTTAGCATGTTCTTCCTCCATCCTCTCCAACGTTCGCTTTTTAATGGTTAGTTCCATTTTGAAAATTTCCGTTTGGATGTTTAGGTTTTTCATACGAACAATGTGCTCGTCACCTTTATACTCCACCAGCATTGATCGGGGATCCTTAGACTTCTTAGACTTTGATTTTGTGTTTTCATCATCCGCAGCACTTGCTACCTGGTTGTCGCTATTTGTCAACGGTTCCGGAGTTTTGTTGGATACATCGATGATGACGGTATCATCCTTGTCAAGTTCAAGCTCAGCATCACAATCATATGGATTTCGAGGTGGATTCAACTGTTCCGGGATGATACTTGAAATCCTTTCGACGTCTAGTGGTAGAGCGGCTGAACCTGAACCTCCTCCTGTCTTCCGTACCGATTTACGATGAGCAGTTACCTTCTTCTTCGCCGCTTGCTTCATGTTATCCCACATTCTCCGAAACTGTTCTTCAGACCTCTTTGTTGTGGTTCCTTCGGCTTTAAATGCGGTTGTGATTTCTTTCCAGGCCTTTTGTTTTTGTGTAAATATTTGGAATACATGTCGCTTATCCTCAATGATCTTTTTCCGTTCCTCAATCAAAGCCATAAGAATGGTTTTCTCGTGTTAAGTGGCGTTTGGTGCTTTTTCTTCCCCCGACTCAGCCCCATCCTCCGCGTTTTATGAAGCCATTTCACACCTGATACTGTCAATTTTTTAATTAACTACTTGATATGACTAGCAGTTTACTAAATAGTTTTTAAAAACTCAGAAATAAAGTTAAAAATTCGAATTGGAACTGCTGTGTGGTGGCGTTGGTATAAGTTGGTAAATCAAAAGTGCAGGAAAGAGTAAAACGCGAAAGGGAGTGCTTACCCTTCATCTTTTCAAAAAAATTCTTTATGTCAGTGTAAGTCTTAGTTGTTACTATGACTATCCCTACCTAAGTTGAAGGAACTATTCAGGTTAAGTTTTTTCTCTGCATTTGGCTGTAAGTCACATTACATAATTCATTACAACTTTGTATTGCTAATAGATGCCTCATTATACAGAAACTGAGGTTTTATACGGAACTAAATTGCTTTCAAACAGAGTTCAGTCTATAAAATCATTCCAAGTGTAAGAAAAAATCTAGATTTTTATTTGTTTGACCATTCAAGAATCATTTTCCCAGGCGTAGTAGCAGACTAAAGCAAGTTTGACTTGATATAGGATACGAACTTTCCCATCATGCATACCAAACTTACCAAGGCCAAATTGATTTCATAAGCATGAGGATTCCATGCTGATTTACAAAGTACACGGGTTATTCAATTTTTGTCAGAATGTTTTCTTCTCCGTTCAAAAGGGCAAAAAAGCCAGTAGATTATGAAATGGGAGCTTGTGTTAAGTATCAGTTTTAATAAGGCATCAACAGCTTTTAAAGTGTATGTCTCATTCTTATTGTGTAGCGGTTTGTAGCATTCAGCATTCACGCTCTATAAGGTGCGTATATTGTGTTTTACGATATTATTCCATACTAGTACATTATCCTTAGAATTTTCAAACTGTCAATGAATTTACAAATACATACCGTTCTCACAAAAACATGAATTCCCTTCTAACGCAAGGGATAAGGCAGTGGCAATCGGTATTACTGGCAATAACTCAAATGCGTTGGAGGACATAAACACGTATCAAACTGTATCAAAAGCATTGTACTGGGTTTGTCTTCCTATGAGCCAGTTACACAAAATGTAAACACATACCCACATATTTTGTACCCATTAAACATTTTAAAATGTCTCGTAAAAAGCGTAATGTTTTTATACTGCATCAAATGTGGTTTGCAAATATATCCAGATCTCCCAATTTTACATAAGCCTGATTCAATTCAAATGGGAATAAAACAACAAGAATTGACACAAACTTGCATTTACATTTATTTTAATTTTAAACATTATATGACAATCCAGTGTAAAAAATAGTGGATTTCCAGGCTTTTTTAATGTTGCCATTTGACTACATAAAAAATTCAGTGGAACATTTTTTATTTTTACAAATTAAATTTAAATATTCAAAATTTTAAAAAACTTGTTAGGTCTAGTGGATATACTAACAACTATAAAGTTCATACAAACAAAATCCTAACATTTACGATCAATAAAGCACAATGATTCCTGCCTCACTCTGCTCTTTTATAAAGTTTATCTAAAGGGCCCAAAAATAAAGAAGGTGGAATAAAGCTCTTGCCATCATCTTCTTGCAAGTCAAATGCCAAATTCTTAATGTCTTCTTTTATTTCGTCTTTCTTCTCTTTAAGTTCCAAATCATTGTAAAGTCTTTTTACATTTTCCACACATACTGAATCTTGTATCCCATAATTGTCTAGCAGAAAGTTTAACTGTGCGTATCACAACACTCGGTAGCTTTTACAAACTACTAGGAACACATATTGCCTTGAATATCCGTTCCCACTTTTCCAATTTTTGCAGGATCAACAAAAAAATCCAAAAAGTCGTCTTGAACTTAAAAATAGTGACCAATTTGTACAATTATTTGTTGAATTTTTTGCATCATTTGACTATCTGCTTCCTTTCCATCCATAATTATTCCCAAAACAATTGGTGCGTATATGGTATAATAGCTAAGCCAGCGCCGCGGTGGCACAGAGAGCTAACCATGCACTCTGCCGCTACCGTGCTCGGATTCGATCCCCGCTGGGATAGTAAGCTCCTATTAGATGTGTTGCTGCTCTTATTAGAGATTTATTCCTGTAGTTGTGAATGTGACTTTGCCCTCTCACTACGTTGAAACCTGATAGGGAATCCCTTGTAAGATTGAGCAGTGTTGTTGATTTGTATACATACTTGCAATTTCCATAATATCTCTCGTAAAAGCAGCACCGTGTAAAAACTGCGAGAGTCTGCAAAAAATCTACTATGGATTACGCGGCTGGGCCCTCTCTAAATAGGGGGCATTCCTCCCCAAATTACATACATACATACATGGTATAATAGCTTGTTTTATATATTACAATAGCGTTGTATCGTTCCATGGTGTAACTATTTTCAAATCAAATACACTATTTCACTAAATTTAATACTGCTCATATTTGTCCAATCTGCTTTCAAAATCAATCTTCATACCTTTCCAAAATAATTTCTGTTTTTTCCGTAAGGCAATCTATAGCTTGACCAAATACGGTAAGGTATGAAATGTGAGCCACAGTGTGAAAGTGTGATAGGTTTGTTTTTAGTACGGCTGATCACTAAAAAAGAAAGCAACAGTTTCCATAATAAAATCATCGTTAATAGCAGTCATTTCCACTTCAGGGTTTTTGTACAAACACAGCTCTCCACTTGTTTCACTTTGATCCATAATAGCATCCAGAATTAGACTGGCAGCTTGCATCTTTTCCAAAAGGAATACCAATCGTAATATTGTTTCCTTAAGGACCATATTGCGCATCTTATGGAAGGTGGCCCAACCCGCTCCGTAATGAAGAATATACCAATCGAAAGCTCTTGACGAGCTTAACAAAAGTGTTGCTAGGCACAAGTTCCAATTTCGTGAACCATTGGCAGTTTTGCTCTCTTGTAGTCAGAAGTTTTGCATGTAAATCTTATGACAACACCACATTGGGATATGTATGTCTGGGGGGGGCTTCGGACCAAGTTGTCAAAAAACCGCTTGTCATACTTTAGGCGTTAAGTACCTGTGTTAAAGTTCTTCAGCAAGTCAAAATCAATCTATCTGTTGAACATTTTCATGTTTTATGGTATTATGTTTTTCTTGAAAAATGGTGTAACGTGTAACGGATTTTACAAGTAAAAGTCGCAACTTCAAGCGGTCAATGGTTCACGGAATTGGAACTTGTGCGCAGCAACACTTTTGATAAGCTCGTCAAGAGCTTTCGATTGGTATATGACTCATTACGGACCGGCTTGGGCCCACCATCCATAAGGTTTGCAATATGGCCCTTTTTTTAACTGAAATATTTTAAAAACTTAAAAATTTAATCGCCCATCCCAAAGCATTTTCTCTATCCAAATCTGCCGGGCTAGGGTTTGGAACTAGATTTTTGAATGTTGTTGTAACCATAACTCCTCTGACAAAAGATATAAGTTTTTCACAATTTTTGTAATTCATAATCAAATTGGGTGGATTTTATGTTACATTACCTGAGCATTTTCACCCCACCCAGATTATTGCTCAAAACATGATTCATCCAACGCTCTAGCGTATTTGAAACATTTGAATTCTTTTTAAGAGTTTTATGCATTGAATGTGCAAATTCTAAACGCTCAGTTATTTTAGCGTTATCAGTAGCTGAAACAATTTCCAATCTACCTGATTTTCCCAAGGTGGCGGCCATAATGTATCTATTCTAGGGTTTTAAAATCTGTAAAAAAACTGTTGAGATACAGTGACTAAAGCTGAAGGCCAACTGACGGGAACCTAGAAAACTGCGGAAATAATATATTTTCATTTTGTAGATAACAGCAGCGTCTTGAGTCTTGACTAAAAGTGAGCTTAGCGCAATTTGCGAGAAAAAATGTAGTAGCGTTTCTCGGTTGCGCTGGAATTTCCTTTACAAAATAAAGTACATCGTTACTCGATGTTGAAGCTCACAATCAATTGAAAACACATTTTTTTGAAATCCTAATTAGTTTATATGTATGGGTACATGAGTTGAATTAAATTAAACTACCAATTGTATTGGCGTAAGACGCGTGAAATGTTTATAAAATGGACAGGCCATATTTTCAGATTTCTCCAATGAATCGCTTAGGCTCAACAATTTTACTGATTTTTTTTGGCAATTAAGCTTTACAAACAACTTTGGCTATCTTCTATATGTTTTGATAGCTTGATTCGATTAACTAAATTTATTTTTTTTTTTTGCAAAAAATTTAATTTAAGTAAATTATATAATGTTACATGTTACCCTAACTATCTCGTTTCCCATCACAGCGCTAGAAGATTTTTCATCGTAAATCCAATCTACATTAGAAGTTTTATCAAATCTGCGTTTAAAATCTTCTAGCACTCTGATGGGAAACGAAATAATTTGGGTAAAAATTAACATGGCAATTAAAGTCAATTAAAGTTTTTCTTGAAAATTTGAAGTTTTAAATAGTAAAAGTAGGTTACATAAACATATCCAAAGTAGCTAAGTTGTTAATAATGCTTAATTGTTTAAATATTTTACTAATTGTCGTATCATAATTAAATTTAAACTGCTCATAACTTGGCAACGCTTTAACCAATATTGAAAATTCTTTTTATTTTTAAGTCAGCAATTAATGAATTTTTATCCCAATAAAGTCATTTGGTTCAGTTTAAAAATCGCAAATATGGCCTGTCCCACTTGACTTAACTTTTGCCTATGTCTTCAGCACATTCATATCTGTGTACACCCGTATTAGCATTATCACTATTATTCCTTTTCTAGTCTTTCTACTCGATTTTCATAAATTTCCAAACACACTGATGCATGAACTGACCACAATCATAATCTCTTTGTTAGGCCCTAATGTAGGTACATCCCACTCAGTTCTAAAACACACCGTAGCTTCTGTAGTTTTAATCTGAATCTGCGGAATTTGAACCACTTTTTCGTGTTTAATGTATTCAAATTAATATGTTCACCGCAAATTTAGGCATAAATTAAGTACGTATTTAATATTGTATATTATAGAAATGTGCAAACATTTCATAAAAAGGGGTTTGGGATTGAAGTGTCCACGAGTGTATAAGGAATTCTTTCAACGGCGGGTGTTGATCATGGCGCTATTATCAGGCATGGTGGTGGGTTTTATTAATGGGCTGGGCAACCCGTTTTTGCCCATTTTTACCCATACCCAGTTAGCATGGATTTGTGTGAGTTTTTGGGTCAAAATGGGTTTTTATCGATTGCCTATGTTAAGTATTAGTAGCCTAATTTTTAATTCCATTAACCGTTTAATGTTTTTTGAATAAGCCATTTAACAACTTAAAAATTATATTTCAAAAATTGTATAGGACCTGATGATGAAATAAATTTAGCGAAACGCGTCGTTCTGGTCAAGGTCAAAGCGGAAGTGTTCTCCTCCACTTTTTTAATCATAATCATCCAAACCATTAAAAAACGAAGTGTACAGTTACCGAGTTACTGCACGGAATATGCGAAAAGAATCAGGGAAAGTTATACCACATATTATAACATTTCTGTGTGTTTTGTTTGTAATACACCATCGGCTACTCGTCTTGTTTCCATGTTCAAAAGCATGCCTACTAGGTTAGTTTTTGCTACTTTTTTGCTTGCAGAAACGTGGGTATGCAAGATATGGACACTACGTTTATTTTAATTCATCAATAATAATTATTACAAAAATTATTAAGTCTGCAAGCAAAAAATGCAATAACTAACCTCTTAGGCATGAATTCGAACTAGTGAACTTTGATGCAAAAAGTCAGTGCCTCAACCTGGGAAGCCTCATACAAATTTAATGCAGAAATAGCAAGTACATGAGCTTGAAATCCTTGTCTGTTCACAGTCACCAGAAGGTTTGATTATAACTTGAATAATACTGGGAAATTCATTTAATACTGCAGCTTATTAAAACATGCATGCTGCTCATTATGCCAAGCAATGCTAAATGCTTTTTTTAGTATTATTAAATTGTTTATATAAACATTTGGTTGGTACATATGCATATCCACATATTTATGCGAAGTATTCCGGATTTTCCTTGAGTTGTGCCTACCAACGTTAATCAAACAAGTCATGTGATAGAAACATCACAAAAACATTTCTTCTTGCATCATCTAATGCCATATGTCACATTAACCTCCCAAAGATATGTTGCACTTATCACAATGCGCGTGCGCATTATCAGTTCCAATATGATGTTGGATAAGTGTTTTGATGCCCTGATTGAGTATTTATGATTTCATTTATAACAATAATAAGCCCTCTAACATAATCATGCTGATATTAATTATTTACGTGCGAATAATCATTTCAGTCATAAGCAAGTGTGAATCATGCTTTTGTGTCGTTATGTGAGTCTTGATACGTCATGGTACAAACTTAATTAAATTGATAAAAACTTATCCTTTGAACGATATTTGTCACTTTAATGCTTAATTCCAAAAAGCAAGGTTACAAATAATTATTTAATGAAGTACTTTGTTTACTTCACACATGAAAGTGACATAATCCGCTCGTGCGTTCTTTGGAAAGCAATGTCGATGGGTCGAATACGAGAAGCCGCAAGTGCATGAGAAAATTAAAACAAAAAAGCCCTAAGTGCACGCGAGTTTAAAATCAAAAAGGCCTTATGTGCTCGCCAGAATTTTATGCAAAAGGCCTTAACTGCAATTTTGGGGAAAACTGAGATCTACAAATGAGTAAATAGAGCATAAAATTTCCTACATTTTGATATCTGCATCATCATGGGCTGATGTTGTGTGCGGGAGAAATCTTTTGTGTAAAATGACAATGCAGTGTATGCTTGTCATTGTCATTCATCTTGTAGATATGATAAAATAGGATAGAAATGTCATTTTTAGTCGGGGTTTTTTGGAAAAAGATTATCAAACCGTTTTTGAATTAGGGTATAAAAGTTTGGAATTGTTTTACTGAAATGGTATAATTTGGCACAAGTGACATCACCAAACCCAACATTGGTCAGTTTATACATGGGCACGTTTAATCGTGCTTTACTCAAAAGTCCGTATTTTGCAGATAAGGCTTTCTGTCGTGGCTGCTCGCGTGCACATAAGGCCTTTCTGTTTTTAAAATGGCATGCAGTTAGGGCTTTTTTGGTTTCATTTTCTCAAGTATTTAGGGCTTCTCGTATGCGACCCATCGATGTTGCACGTATGTTATATTTGTAATGTACTTGTACTACGTTAAAAGGGATACACGCCAACATTATGTAAGTCTGTATGCCTTGGTTGTAAATTGATCAAACACATCTATTAGATTTGATATGCATCAGAGCACTTCAAGCAATGTTCTTAAACTTTTGTCATACGCTGAGTCAAAAACCCAATTATTTCATATTTGTAATATCTGGATGGGTCAAATAATAATAAACTTGAAAATGATATTGAAGTGTTAACTAGGTTTTGCAACATTCCTTTACCGATATGTTTTGTAAAAGTTTAGTCGAAACCTTAGTACGAGCTACCAATTTAAAAATTGAAACAAAGTCTACCTTATTACTTGCAAGCTTGTTATAAAACCTGTTTGCGTCGTGAATTTTCCAAGTTCTTAATCTCTATTGACAGACACTTACTGAGAACTGAATTTATTAAGCACAGAAACACATGATTGACTTGAGCATAATTCAAATATTGTGTGACGCCGGATCAATCATTTCCAATGCAAACAATACAACAGGATTGTCGAATCGGGCATAAATTATTTTTTCTATTGTAAACATAAATTGTGCAATAGAATAGTCTGATTTTAAAATCATTGTATGTGCAAATGTGTACTTCACATACATATTATACGTATTATTTTGTATTGTATTTAGTATTGCTTAGTCAATTATTATCAGCTTGCGTCAGGCTGACAAGATTACGTAGGTAATCAGTTTGGAGTATATATACCGTGGTTTTTACGGTTTCATCAGAGTTGCAAAATTAAACTCCTACTGTAAAGTCGTTTCAAGTTAAGTCTGAACCCAATTTCCATTTTAAGATTTATTGGAAAAATAAGCGCACCAAAATGGAAGAGTGGCAAAAAAGCTGCATCACTTCAAACTTGGATAAGCTTATCGAAACCACCATGTGCAACGTAACGTTGATAGCCCATTTGGTAGCTTCAAACGCGTTATCAAAGACGGACAAGCAGATAATTGTAAGTGTATTATTACAAGTTAACAGGTTTTGCTTCAATGAAATGTATTTACGTAGTATTGATTTAACTTATGCCCTGCTATTTGATTTAAGGAATCAGAAAGACAACCTTATGAAAAAGCAGCAAGGTTGTATGATATCTTGGAGACAAGAACAAATGGGTTTTCTTCCCTTGCAAGAGGTTTACAGAAATACAAGCAAACAGGCGCGCTGGCCATTCTGAAAGCCAGTATTCTGCAGCAAAATGTCCGGAAACTTCTTGCAACTTGTTCTGGGGTTCACAACTGGAATAACATTTTGGCTCAAATTCCAGATACCATTCTTGAAAGGACCACAGGTCTTCACAAAGATGAATACATTAACGCTTTTCTCTTCCGAGAAACCGAAATTAATTCTGCTTCTGACACAGTACCAATTTGTTCACCATACTACGTTCCAAGGTGCATCTCTAACAGATTGCGACTGGATCCTAAAATTTTTAAGGCTGATTGTCCTGACGTGTTTGTATTTAAAGACATTGAACGGCATAGGCTTTCAAAACTGGTCAAACCGTTGGGGACAGTGTCTTCAAGCGACCAAATGGATGAAATAACTTGCAAATTTATCCATTTAAATGACGATGACGACTTTTTGGTCATTTGTGAAAATCGTGAAGACAAACCTGTTCACCTTGTGAAGTTTGAAATATTCACTCAGCAAGACAAAGGAGACGAGATTGAAAAGGAGTTTTACATCTTAGAAGAGTCTCACGGAAAATCCGAGGTTCTTAGAAACTATCTTGATGAAAATCAAGAAGAGGATCGGTGTTTTGTTTCTGAGGACGATTTTATCCACATTATCGAATCAGATGATAAGTTTATATCAAAAGGCTATTGCATTTGTGATTCTCCTGGAAGTGGAAAGACGCAACTGTTGGCTAGTTTGGCACGAAAAATGAAAGTGAAAAATTTTGACAGCATAATTGTGTTTCAAAAGCTTCCGGAAATAGATTTTTTAACCGATAGCATAAATGACCCAATTAGTTATTTGGTGAGTAAATTGTGTCCCAATCCGTTGGTGAAAACCATCATTATGGCAGCAGTTGATAAGAGCAGCATCAAAATGGATATATTTCTAGACGCCTTTGACGAAGTAAACGTTGATCACATGGAAACTGCGAAAAGATTTCTGAGTGCTTTAAAAACGTCATCCGAAAATGTTCGATTTTTTGTTACCTCAAGACCACACATGAGACACGAGCTAGAGTCCACAATGGGAGTAATCGCGTACGACATACGCCCATTTGACAAACAAAACCAGCTGGACTTTTTGGAGCAGTGTTGGCGCACTTTAATAACATGCAGTATCGACCTGTCAAGATTAAAAGATTTTGCAAGAGCCCTTCAAGCGATGGTACAGACATCTATATCTCCTCAGGAGAAAGATATAATGGGCGTTCCACTTCAATGCTATATGATTGCTGAAATTTATTTGCATAAAGCAAAGATGTATTGTAAAAATTCGAAAGCTGCGCTAAATCAATTTCTCAAATCACCCACTTCCCTATATGAAATGTATAAACGCTTTATGACTTTAAAGCTTCAAGGGCTGTCGCCACAATTAAATGAAGATGGGGGGCACACAAAATGCTTTCATATCTGGAAAGCATTGAAAGTATTTTCACCAAAATTGGCTGTTCTGTATAAACAGATTATGCTGCCAAATGCAGTTTCTGACTTGAAATATTTATCGTCCGGTATTTTGCAAGGTGTTGTTGATAATGAAAACCGTTTGCAAATTTCATTTGTGCATCAAACATTTGCGGAATACTTAGTGGCGGAATTCATATCGGACATACTTACAGAAATGCATGATTCCGTTGAGAATTTCTGCATCCTAAAAAGCTGTTTGATGGAATTTGTAGCAAACAAAATGTTCCAGTTCCACAACAGGAGACACTACAAGTACTCATTTCAACTGAGTTATTCACCAGCGTTTAACGAGACTCGGTTTATACCAGTGGTTACCCATAAGGTTTTAACAAGCACAGTCATCCCATTCTTTTTGAACGAACATTTGGCTTTTGCGTATTCCAGTGCATCTCGACATGCGATTAAATCAGATTGTTTGTCCGATTTTTTGATACCAAAACAATTGTTTGAAATACTATTAAGCTGCGTTAAGTACGGTTGGCTACATCTTCTACAACTTTTTACAAAACAAGTGCAATTGGCTATGAAAAAACCCGAAGAGCTTTCCTTCTACAGTTCTGCATTATTGGGACCACAAATTGACAGGAGACGGAATATTTCCATTCAACGTCCATTTTTCCTGTTTTGCCTTGCCGCAAAGTGCTCAAACCTTTCGGTAGTAAAACATTGTGTACAGTTTTACAAGGAATGTCTCGATTATAACTGTATCGATGCAATTCAGCAATGTCCACCATGGGCAAAAACCCCGTATCACGAGGCTCTAGAGAGAGGGGATTATTCAATGGTTGAATATTTTATGCAGTTTGAACTTCCATTAGGAAATCGCTGGCTTGTTCATCAATGCATTTGTGACTCGTATGCTGACAATATTTGCAAAGTAAATTCAAAAATTGAGATACTTTCGCTCCTGCTCAATGATAGTGAACATCTGATTTGGGACCCACATCATGCTGATATTCACGGCCCACTTGTTAAGTCTCTTCTAGCGACACCTGAGGTAAACTTAAAAATTGTAAAACATCTCGTTCAGAAACTGCAAGAAAACATGGCAACCCGATATTCTTCCGTACAAGACGAGCTGGATTTTGAAGCTATTAAAAATGCTAGTCGCTGCATGAACAAACATGAACTTTATGAATTATGTCGCATTTTCTTTGGAGATTTAAGTGTTCCCAGAACAGCTAACACAAAAATCCAGATGGTAGATATACTCAAGTTGATGTTAGAACGGCAAGATCTTGAACTTCAACAACTGCAAGTGGTTTTGAAACAAATGAGCCCAGCTGAAATATCTTATTTCAGCTATGCACTGCTTTTTCACGCTACTCTTGGCAATCAAGGCGCTGAAACATTCGAGTTGCTTGTTGAACAAGGAGTAAACCTTTTTGCAACAGATGAGCATGGATGGAGTATTATTCATTTTGCAGCCGAATTAGGAAACCAAGATATCTTTAAGTTTTTGCTTACGAAAGGATTTTCAGTAAACCAGCAAAACGTGTATGGCATGACTCCACTGATGTTAAGCGCTGAACAATTTCCAGAAATGCTACTGTTTCTTCTCAAGAATGGAGCAAGTGTTAGCCAGAAGGATCAGCATGGGAAAACATTTCTTCACAGGCTTGCTTGGAAATTGCTAAATGATAACGTTGAAATAAGTCCGGACACTTTTCATGAATTGGTAATGTTCTTATTTAACCAACCTGAAGCGATGAAAATTCTCAAATCAAAATCTTGGAGGCGTATTTGGACTGCAATCAAAAAAGGCTATTACTATTTGTGTAGAAATATAAATAAGTTTTGCAAAATATCAACACTGCTGTTGATCTATGAGAAATTAGAGCTTGACTTTAGGTACTGTAAGGTCGGGCATGATGAAAATAATGTGTTATTGGAAGCAATTAAAAACAAAATGGGCTTAGAAATTATTGATGGATTATATAAATGCGGAGCAAGTATAAATATTACAAACAAAAAGGGGCAAAATGCATTGCACTTGGCAGTGACATGGAGCAATTTAGAAACTGTTGCATATATTTTGAAAAAATCCACTTTACAAATTAACGAAATGGATGTAAAAGGTAATACACCACTTCATCTAACTGCTTATTGTAAATCTTTAGAAATAGCAAAATTACTTCTTGAGCGCGGAGCAGATCCCTTTAGTCACAATAAAAAGAAGGAAACATTTGCACACGATGCAGCATATTGGACCTCTAAAGTTTCGTTTTGCAAGCTGATTAATCTGCTTGAAAAACATACAAACGGTTTGGATGTTCTAAACAGAAAAAACCAGCATGGGAAAACACTGCTTCATGCTCGCTTAGAAAATGAAGACGAAAGATTTGACAACTTTACTTTGAACCAAATTAAAAACAATCCTACAGTTGATGTAAACCTTGTCGACAATTTTGGAAACACAATTTTTTTGCTCTTAGCAAAAACTAGACATCATTGGGACTTGGTAAAAGTTCTCGCCGAAACCAAAGCTTGTGTCGCTTTAAAAAACAATGCAGGGTATGGTGTATTACATTATGCAGCAAAACAAGGAAATCTAGAAATGGTCAAGTACTTTTACTCACGTGGATTGCCACTGGATGAAAAAACAGCTAAAGGTGTCACCCCAGTTTTGCTAGCCTATCGGCATTTACCGGTAATTAAATACTTGTATGCTGAAGGATGCAATATTTGCGCAGTTAACAAGAAAGGAAAAACTATTCTTCACAAGGCTGCAAACTCTAAAGAGGAAGACATATTCGAGGACTTGGTGCTATTTCTTAAAAAGTGTGAAATAACCCTACCTTTCGTTCAAATAGACTTGGAATTCCGTCGTTCAGCTATTCATCAGCGACTGTATGCATGCAACAGTTTACCTAGTTCTCTGTTAACTTGGGTTGTGAATTTGCCGGAGTATGACATTAGTGTAGAAGACATTGATGGAAACACCATATTTCAAACTGCTTTTGAAAATTGGCATCGTCTGGATACATGTGGAAAAGACACCATTTACAACACATATTGTAATTCCGTTGAACCTGAAGCTTTAACTCACGCCCTGTTAAAGGCATTTGCCGCTTCGATTGAGAAAGAAAACTTGCATGCAGTAAGGTATTTATTGAAGAAAGGAGCTAATCCAAATCCAAGATATATAAATCGCATTATGCCAATTGACTTTGTTTTAAAGAAACTTAATAATGGTAAAAATCGTGAAGGGTACACGTTTTTTCTACTTTACTTCATACTAGACGAACTCCTTAAGTACATGATAGCTGACAGCAGTATTCTGTGCGCTACCAACAACCATGGGAATACATTTTTGCACGCCATTGCTAGATTTAGTAATCCGGATGATTTTCTACATATTGTAACAGAACTATGCACAAATGGACGCACCGAAATCTTTGCAATGAAAAATAGAAAAGATAAAACATCAATTCAAATTGCAGCAAAAAATAATCGTCTGACAGAAGAAACTCGTATGGTATTTTCCCAGAACGGAATTTGCACAGATTTGGCTTCTGAAGTGGATTCAAATTCAGACGCAAATTCGGACTCTGACGCGAATTCGGACTCTGACGCGAATTCGGATTCTGACGAAAATTTGGATTCTCAATCAGATTGGGATTCTCAAGCGGATTGCGATCCTGACGCGGATTGGAGTTCAGATTCATAATTTTGTCAGGATCGTTTCGTGTCATTCCTTTGGAGTTCTATTTCACATGCAATATACATTTTATTATATTATAAATTTGTAATCGTTTTACGTTAAAATTCACCGGTTTAACTTTGGGTTTTGTAATTTACAATGTTCTAAATTATTACTACTGTTGTGGAAGTGCTTAATGTTTACGTTTGGCAATAATACACGTAATAATACGTTCATCGGGTACGCGGAAAAACGGAAAATTCCGTTCCCGCAATCTGATTGGCTGGGTGGGAAAACGCACTATTACGTCGAGTCAGAAACGTGCTGCGAGCAGAAAAACGTTTTTATCCTTAGCCCCTGCTCAAACAGCTGAGCGGTGAAACGGATTTATTCGTTCTTGCGTGCCAATGCGTGCCTATGGGAAAACGTATTATTTATTACGTCCGTTTCCTTTGTACTACAAACAATTCCCACGTGAAGGGCTGAAGCATATTTTTGAAACACCCATTCTAGCTTATAACTGTCCCAAAGGAAATCCCACTTTAGCTGCTGGGCTTCCACATTTAATTATCATGTGGACTTTCACATAGAATAGTTTAAACACCACTTTAATCACAGAATAGTTGTATATAATTGCCATGCAAAAAGGTTGATACTATGAAATATGTTAATCAGTTTGAACTTTTATTACATCTCTTTCAAAGAATGCTTTCTTTCCAAGTTGATTAATGTGTGGCAATAAATTTTTCAGCAAAAATTGAATTGTGTTTGATTGATAGTTTACACATGTCTATTTAATTATGTAGCTTGTACTTTGAAAAGGCTTTTACATTAGTTACCTTTTTTACACACATGATACAAGCATTTGTGAAATATTTCAAATTTTAGTAAAGTTTGAACTCGGTTTTGTACGCATTGAGTGGTGGGTTGTGGATTAAAGAAAAAAATGAGTCGAAATTCCTCGTACTGACCAATTGAATACCTGAAAACGCAAGAATATTAAAACCAACGAATACAACATCTTTCAGGATCAAGTTGGCAAGGAAGAATTACCTGGAAAACACGTAGGCTAGAAATTCAAATATTCGATAAGTGAAGCAAACAAATAAAAAGAATAAAAACGGACATTTATTGCATAGAATTTAGAATGTTTGATATTTTCATAAAATGTTTTTTTACCTTACGTGTAGTAAGTACCAATTGCTTTAAAAATTAATCAATTTGTGTTGATTACATTATAGATGTTAAATTTTTGAGCTTGACGTTTTGGTTTTATTTCCTCAAATCAAAACCGTTATAATATTTCAAATAAAGTATTATAGGTGCAACGTGTTTTAACAATTTTTATTAGTAGAAATCGTCCCGACGTTTCGATCCGACTACAGATACTCTTCGGGGGATTTTACAATAAGGCAATAACGAAATTCATAAAGTCACCTAAGAATTAATATAACATTGCTAACTTGAACGCAAAGTCATGCAGTGAAGTATAAATCTAAGATACCTGCTTGGATGGTAATATTGAACCCTGACGAAGATTCAAAATGGAATCCGGTAATAGAGCTCAGTCAGGAATTTGAAACTAATCAAAAGTTAACCAGATTTCTACCAAAACATTTTCTCGGCTACTAGTATCCCAAAAGCTTTTTAGGAACATATTTCAGTATTAAAACTCCTGCCATTACTTATTGAGGTTAGCTAGCCACAAGTAGAAGCCACAGTTGCTAGTAAAACACATGAATATAAGTGTGAAGGTAATTGACTATATAGTCAGTGCCGTTTTCGAAGACCCCACACGTCAATTTTTTATTCATCAGCCAATCAGAAAATAGCATTATGATGCATCTTCAGCTGTACGAGCCAACGAGCGTGTACCACACCGCACGGAAAACGTTTAGCTGTTGCGGCTGATAATACCACGTCACCTTACATTTTACTGACCATTGCCAGGCTTCAATAAATGAACTTTACATTCCATCCAAATTTGAAACTATATGATGCCGCCAATTGCAGATTGTCTAAAAAATAAATGAATACACAAGTGATGGTTAACAAACGACTGAATGAAATTACTTTGTTGTGGCAAAGTGATGAATCAATGTTTTATACACGTGCTTAACAACCGATTTTCCGCAAATCTACTTGTAAAATTAAAGCACAAACAACATTGGTGTATGCTTTAATATATCATTATTCCCCCCGACAACACTCAATAATAAGCAGATTCACCAATTGATCAATAAAGCACAAAGCTTAGGATGATTTGTTTTATGAATTGAAATTAAATTACGTAACTGATGGAAAAGTACCAGTTCAACAAAACTGGACACAATAGGTATTTTTTGCTTAAAATTTATCAGATATGAACATTTTTATTCAAAATCTCCAACTGTTTTCCTCATAGTCTCCAAAACATGCCAGACTTTCAGGATGGATAAAATACCACGCTAAACTCACAAATCTGAAATACTAGCTTGAGATGTTGTCATAATTCGACAAAATACTCCAAAAATGAGTCGCCCCAGCGAAACATCTGTAACTTTTTTGTCTGCCAAGAAAAATCTACTAAACGTTGCACGCATATACACTACTAAATACGCTATTTTGCTGCGGAGTATCAATTTGCCCTTTTTGGAAAAGAGAAAGTTACATAAGATTATATGCCAAATATTATTTTTTTGCCTACCAACCACTAAAAATAAGTATTTTCAGAAAATAAACGAATTACTAAAATTCCATTAATATGGTGTAATTGCCACAAGCTGCATGTAAAAATCTCAAACCACTGTGAAAATTTTTGGGGTTAAGTACCAAAAAACGTGAAATTTTCCTGCATAATTTTGGAAACTTTTTTGAAATGTGTTTGAAACATTGTTTCTTGAGCTTGGCTTCTCCATTGCATACAAAATGTTCTGTACGGCCATTACAATTCCGTTATACTAAATACAAAATTATTAAAACGTATAAGTAGGTTTTTGTCATATAATCTTGTAACTTTCTCTATTTCCAACGGTGCAAGTTGATACTCCGCAGCAAAATAGCTTATTTAGTAGTGTATATACGTGCAACGCTTACTACATTTTTCATGGCAGACAAAAAAGTTACAGATGTTCTGCTGGGGCGACTCACTTTTTTCAGTATTTGTGCGATTGTTTCGAATTATGACAACATCTCAAGCTAGTATTTCAGATTTGTGAGTTTAGCATGGTATTTTATCCATCCTGAAAGTTTGGCATGTTTTGGAGAGTATGAGGAAAACAGTTGGAGATTTTGAAAAAAATACTCAAATATCTGTTTAGCAAATGTGCAGAAACACAAGCTGCTTTAGTTTGTTTGACACATGCCAAATATTTGCCTGTATGCCAATACTGTAAAAAGATAAGACTGCTGATAACGTCATCCCAAAGTTAATATTTAATATAAAGCTTTTTACCTAAACAACACATTGAGTTCCGCACTAATATTCTTTTATGGCACGAGTTGAAGTGTTACAAGTGGCAGTCCCCATCATCTAGTTCATCTAGAACAACGTTTGCGAGTGTATTCACTTTAACTATAGTTCCGTTTCGTAAAACAAGCACCATGAATATTGGAAATAGTAGTCGTGCTTTTCAGATATTACTTTCTAGCATTAACGGCTGTTTGCTAGGAGGTCTACTTGGTGACGTTTATGGTCTGCCCTTCGAAAAGTCTACTTCCTGGACAAAGGACGATGTAACAAAAGATATTTCCATAAAGAAAGTCTTCGGCCAAAAGGTAAAAATATTTTATGTTTAATAGTTAAATAGTTTATAACAGTTCATGAGATTTTATTAATGTTCAAAAAATCCAATCCAACCTCGTCTTACTCTAGTATACTTAATGGAATTGAACAGGATTTAAGCTCACTTCGGGCACTTGGAACGATCAAGGTAGTCCTAGAACACTTTAGGTCTTATTAGTTTGATTTAGTATAGAGTCATAATATGATGAATTTGTAACCTCCAGGTCTACTTGGACTCGTCAAAAACAAAATACTGGGGCCATGTTCGATGCATACATTCGTAAACTAAACATCATACGCGGGTTATTAGAAACTATAGACGGATTGGTTGAGGATACCCAAGTCGTTTCAAAATTTGGAAATGGGGTTGCAGCAAAAGATTCTGTGCCTACTGCGCTTTATTGCTTTCTGAAAAGTCTAAAGGAGACAGACAAGGTAAGTTAGCTTGGTACTCAGATTTGATTTGCTAAATGCAATTAAAGCTGAGACATGAAGACATTGTCAAGAACATTGTTTATCGAATTTGTAACAAGTACTCTGGTTTATTCCAGTATTAGATTTTTAAAGAAACTAAGGGGTATTCTACCTAAGGGGAACGATATTGACTCCCAATTTTATTGCCTATTCTGATAGAGCTTTAAAAGTACTACAATTCCTGTATATAAAGTAGGTTCTTATCTCCTATCATTTCCTATATGTGGAGGAGGAAGGAGGATATATTTCACTTGAATTAAGGTTGTTTTTGAGGGTGCTCCTGCAGCACCTCCAAAGTTGAAGTTTTAGCCCGGATGTTTTCAAGAAAAAAAGTTCAAGTAATACTCCTTATAATTGATATAAACCTTGAAACTTGTAAGGGTTTGTTGTAAGCTACGCTGATTTAGAGTAAATTTGGTCTGAAAAAATCACTTGAGTATTCATTTAAAAACATATCTAGATGCAATATTCCTATAAAACTGCTGTCAACGTTAAAAATCAAAAGTGAATCAAATTAATAGCTAAACGTTTGAAAAAAGTGTGTTTACTATGGGGCGTTATGGGGACAACAAGTACAAATTCTTGAATATCTCGGAAACTTTAGGAGATAATAGCATGCTTTTTATTCAGGAGTTGTAGATCATTTAAAATTCTATCAGAATCGGCAAGAAAACCTGGGAATAAAAAATCTTCCCGTTGGGTTGCATCATCCTTTGCTCCATAAAATGATTATCATCACAACAGGATAAACCGGATCTGTTAATGAGAACTATTCAATACGCAGTAAGTCTACGGGGTGACACAGATACAATTGCATCGATGGCCGGATCATTAGCTGGCACATTTGTGGGTGGCCAAGGAATTCCCAAAAACTTGCAAACTAATGCTGAAGGAGCGGCGGAAATTAGTGTCCTTGCACAACAGTTGTTTGATAAGTTTTATCAATCAACTTCAAGCGACAGTGCTTCAGGGTCCAATTCTAAAATCTAGGTGATAGTATGATAGAAATTATTTAATATAATGCTTAGTTTATGGTTTATACCACGCCATTTGTTAATATTCGTGTAATAGATACATATCACATTGCATTTTGAATTTACAGGCATGCATTGGGAATCAAACCAAGAAGTCAATATTGTAAACCACAAAAAGTAAATATCGCATATCAAGTAAATACGCATTTCCTAAAGTTTTGCAAACTAATAACACATTTATATACACATATTTTGAAAGCAAAAAAGATGAAGCAACAGAAACACAAAACGTGCTAAGTCTATGAAATCATACTAGTGATGCCTTATCAACAGTAGTTACAAAAGGGGCTTTTGAACCAAAGGTCAAACATTTACCAAACTTCAAGTAGAAACGAAGAAACAAATTCCAATTAGAACTTTTATGATTACGTAAATTAATTAAAGTAGTATACATATTTTGTGTTGTTTTGAAGAAAAACGTGCATATTCCTTGCTCTATTATTACAACTTTACTTCGTTTGTATTGCCTTTTACATCAATTGACGTTCTGTAACGACTCGGCTCAACGTATAAGCAAATGATGAATTTGTTCACAACCAGTGTATGCCTGCTATAACGGTAATGGTAATATAAACTCTACATTTTAAAATTGTGCATACATATATCTATTTTCTTGACTTTGTAGTGAGTAAAGCCATATGAAGGATTCCACCTGAAATTTTTTCTTTTGGATTTTAAATGTTTTTACATATTTTTGACGTTTCAACCCTAAATAGTTTCCCAGTAGTGAGTGACGGTGATACAATTCAGTTCTTGATGCTAAAAATTCAAAAGTGCGCCATGGCTCACTAGGGCAACCTGAGACTTCAATACTTTGGTCAAATAATTCCAAGCATATGCATGTCAAAAATATGTAAAAACATTTAGAATCCAAAAGAAAAAAATTCAGGTGGAACCCATCATATGGCTTTACTCAGTATCTGACTGTGTTAGCGGTGTTGAAGTTGATAAAAGCATATTTGATTGGAAAGGGTTGTATTGATTTTAGTTTGATCAATCAGTCAAAACTGTAAGCCCACAAAAATATCTGCAATTTGGCTTCTTTGAGGCATAATTACCTTCATTTCATTTCTTGCATATTACCAATTCAAATATTATCAAAGTTGCATAATCAAAAACGCTAATGTTATCAACAGATTTAGGATGCATGATAAAAGATATTTGTACTCCGTTTGTATTTTGTACAACGGCACGGCAAAAACTCCTTTTCCCTTTTTGTTGTGTTGCTTTAGATTATACAATATCTGCATTAGATCCAAAGAAATACTATAACTGAATCCAATGGCATAATAAAGTACAAACTCCAAAAACTTTAAAACTCTGAAATAATGTTTAGATGCTCTCTTGACATTGCATTTAATAAAGTAAAAGCAAAGGTTACATTTTATACTGAATAAATGCGATTGGTCATGCGAGTTTTGATTATGCAATCTAATATAAACTCTATACAGTTGAAGTATTCCAAACCTGTAAACAGCTTTTTTACCAACTATACACTTATTGTGAAATCCTTGCACATGTATACTTATGTTTTATATGGTAAACAAACACGACATATTATGGTCGTGTGCCAAGGTTACATTGGTCATTGTTTTCTGCATATATTATACCAAAAATGATGTTTAAAGTACATATTTTGGTCATATAGAATCACAGGTAATGTGAAGTATACAAGCTTACATTACATAAACCCTGCTTGATATGAAGATAAACCGATGAATATAATAATGATAACGATATGCATGGATATATCTTTGAGTGTTTTTGGGACAATTCTTTATCCTTTACATCCGGCTTGCATGATATGTCAAGGTGACCTAAATCATAATTAAACTTTACCAAATCCGATATATTAAATCCGAACAATCGATAAAATTGGCACATCCTGTTAAAATAAACTGAATGTGTGGCTTTGCATGTGTCCTTCCAATTTATCCATAAGAGCGATTTTTTGATGGGGTAATTTAAGCACTTTACGTAATACAGGGTTCAACGTTACGCAACATTGTGCCCTACCACTATAAAAAACCGTACAAATTTTAACTGATGTTGGGTAACCTTAATTTCTTGTCCACACTGCTTGTAAATAACCTAAAGTGCTAATGGGTGGCATTGGTTACCGTTAGTTTGCGGGTAACCATAGTAGCCTTCTATACCTATAGAAGGTAGAAAATTTTATTTGTATATGGGTACGGTAGTTTAGCCTTTATTTGTACGTGGGTATGAAAGGTACAAGTCGTCAAAATCTTCAACCAAAAAATGGCAAGTAATCCAACTTACGAAAAAGCATGTAGATACTTCAACTTTCCAGCTAAAATGTACATACAGGTAATCCACTTCTAATTTGTACAAAGTATTAAGTTGGTCGGTGTAATGGGTAAATGAAAATTTTGAGGCCACCGGAAAAATACGCTTTGGCTTACTAAAATCTAGCGCGCAGTTTGTAAACTGCTGCACTCTAGCATATTTGCTGTAATTGTAGCAGGCAGCCAAGCCGACTGTTTTTTACGTCCAGTCCGGTACATCCCGGTTTTACAAGAACTTGAGTGCAAAAATGTAAATTTTTTCAGTCGTACATTTTTGTACATTTGGGTAAAACTTGTTTGCAGAGCATGTAAATGCTGCACAAATTTAATTTTGAAAAGGTACCTCTAAGGTACATTCCGTTTGATATGTTGACAATTAATAGGGACCATTCCATGAGATGTAGCTACCTGCATCCGAAATTAAAATATGATAATCAGTTTTGGAAATATCTTGCCTAAAAAGGACGGATGGACAAGCAGACATATCAAAATGACTGGAGCAAATGTTCACAAATCTGAAAGTTAATAATGCATAAATAAATTTTTTGAAAAACGTATTTACATCACTAATATTTGAACTCAAAGCATACATATTATAAGGATAACTGTAAGCTAAGCGAAGCGGTTTTTCAAAAGCCTAAATTAATTAGTAGAAAATGCTAGCAGGTTTTTTAAACTTCTTCCCTGCATTCGACTAGAGATTGCTTGTAGTAAAGATTACATATTATGCTGAGTAAATGCGAGTGGTCATGTGAGTCTTCATTACGCAATCTTATGTAAAATATGTACAGTTGAAGTATTTTAAACTTGTCAAATTATTATTGCACTTATGCCAAAATCCTTGGACATGTCTGCTCATGTTTTATACGATGAACAAGTTACGTATTTATTTAACCGTGCCAAGGTGACATTGGTCATTGCTTTTTGCTAGCATTCCATACAGTTCTGCATTTATTTAACCAAAAAGGATGTTTGATACGCATATTCGAGTTTGCGAGACTTTCATATTGTATCAAATTTAATGCAAAATATACGATATTGTATTACACAATCCCGACATAAACCTTGCTTCATAAGCAAATCAATGAATATATACATTTTTTCTCATGCAACGATATATTTGGGGACAAATGTTTTTGAGACAACTCGTTATCCCTAAAATACGGCATCCATTATATGTCAAGGTGACCTAAATCGTAATTCCATATCAACCGACTCCCATTTATCTGAACAATCAATCAAACTTGCACACCCTGTTCAAAACACAGTGAACGTGATGCTTTACATGTGTTGTTGAGATTGTTGTGATGATAAAAGTAAGTTTTCAGGACCAGGTTTTTAACGTGTACCACACAAAATGAATGATGATTTGATGCGTGAATTAAAGTAAAATGGCAAAAATAACTGCACAAAGATGAACTGATTGATTTTGTATTAATAGTAGATCAAATTGGCAATTTTAAGTAGTCGGAAAAGTAATTGATTTGAAGGTTAATTTGGACAAGTAAAAATGATACGATAAAAAGATGAGTCTGCTGCCCTGTGGCAATGGTCTTTGATTGGAACGAAGAGAACTGGATGTAGCTCAGCTTTATAGTCGTTTTTGGGTATCTTTACAAAGTACACCCTACGCTGACGTGGCACACATAATATACACTAATGCTAATTCACACAATTACACGTTGACATTATACATTTTACCTAGGTTGTCAGCGTGGCTATCGTTTAAAATACATTGAATTCGAAAATATTTAGTGAAATATAATATGTGGTCGATACACAATAAGTGAAACAGAATACAAGTATAATTTGTCTCATACGAATACATAGTCAACATTGAAACATATTATAGAACGGTTTTTACCGAACAAAGGCTTAAGTCGGAGTTCCAAATATGTTTCCTTCCAATTTATTCGTAAGATTGATTTTTTGACGGACTGGTTTAAGCACTTTACATAATACTGGGCTCAAAATTTCGCGCACATTATGCTGCTATTTAAAACTAGACAAATATTAACAAATGAATGTTGGGAATGAATTTGTCAAAATATTTTATTAAAAACAAGTAGTAGATATAATTGAAACATGTATAAATCGGATTGAGGTTATAATTCCTTCTGGCAAGCCGTTTTTCAGAAAGAAAGCAACCTCAGTCATAATGTCTAATATACTCATCCCACGTGTAAGAACTAATGAATGTTTTGCATTAGCTTTTCCATTCGGCGTTTGCAGTTTCCCAGACGTTCCTACAAACCAAATCCTAACACTTACGATCAAGAAAGTTCAATGGTATTTCAATGATTCCCTGCTTTGCTCCGTTTTTTATAAAGCCTGTCCAAAAAGTCCAGAAACAAAGAAGGTGGAATAAAACTCTGCCCATCATCTTTTTGCAAATCAAACGTCAAATTCTCGATGTCTTCTATTATTTCATCCTCATACTCATGATACTTCTCTTTAAAGCTCAAATTATTGTAAAGTCTTTTACATTTTCTACGCAGTCTGATTCCTTAATTCCATAATTTTCTACCAGAAATTTTAACTGTTAGAAAACCTAACTTAGTAGCTTTTACTTACCACCATGAACACTTATTGTTTTGTATATCAGTTTCAAGCTTTCCCGTTTTAGCATGATCTCCAAAGCAATCCAAATAGTCATCTTGAAAATAGTGGCCAATTTGCAAATTAACTTCTACTTTTCGCATTATCTTAACGTCATTCCTTTTCCGGTCATTATAATTCCTAATGTAAGGGGAACACAAAGCTTGTTTTGTATTAGACAATGGCGTTGTAGCGCTCCATATTATAGCTAATTTAGAAAACCAAAAATATATTACGATTTGAAATTTTACAAAAAAAATCTTTCTAAATGTTTGTAGAGTCTACTAACCTTTCCACTACATTTTTTGTTTTCTCCGTTAAGCAGTCCAAACCTTGTCCATACACGGTGCGACAAAGCACTGTGCTTTAATCACATGGGTTAATTATTATATAATTGCTTGTATCCCGGCTGATCCATAAAGTAAATTTTCAATAAATAAAACGCAATCGTTTCCACCTTGAATGCGTCGTTTATAGCTGTCATTTTCCCATCCTGATTTTTATAACAACTCAGTTTTCCACTTTTTTGTTTCAGTGTGGTCCATAATGCTATGCATAATTAGATTGGCAGCTTGAATCTTTTAAAAATTTAAACATAAATGCATTAAGTTGCTATAAATTGTATGCATTTCATAAAGATGTACAATTTTAAAACTTACTATTTCTATTACCCAACCTAATGCATTCGCTCTTTCTAAATCTTTCTTGCTGGAATTTGGAACCAAACTTTTGTACGTTATGGTGACCATAACACTCTACAAATTATCAGAATTGAAAAATGCGTAAATCTTGAAACACTTATTGCACAATTGAAAATACAAGTTTGAATTAAGAAAATTACCTGAGCATTTTTCGTTTCCCCAAATTGTTTTTCAAAATATTGTTCATCCATCGTTCCGGCATCCGTTTTGCGTTAAAGTTTACTTGACTTTTAGAGTATTGTAGGCTGTCACATTTTGAATGATCTTGTGCATTGAGACTGAAAACTCTAAACGTTGGGTTTTTGTGTTTTCACTAGCTGAAATCGTTACCGATGCACCCGGTTTTGCCAGTGAGGTAGCAGCTATCGTCTATTGCAAAATATAAAAACGGGTAACATAGAATATGAACAGAGCTGTTGCTCACGCTGTCGCAGAGTCTCAAATCAATCTGAAAGAACTGAAAACTGAATGTTATAGTTGTTCATTTCTGTATAATATATGAGCTAGATCTGAAATTGGTAAAAATTACGTAATAGAGAATAACGCATATAATGGTAAAAAAATTGTCCGTTGTCTATGCCCAACGCAGAGTGGAATCTCTACTTCCATGTAAAAAGTGTTCCAGCTCAGTCGAAGATACACATTTGTGGTTTTGTTTATGCAGAATAACCATATTTTTAGTAAGCTATTAAAAATGATTGCTGGTAAAGCGAATGGTGTTCTAAAATTGTAACATTTGTTGTTGCATTGTTGCACAATTATAAGGTTTACAGACACACTCAAATCAATATTTGCAATAGCTCACTTACCGAAATATCAAGGCTATAAATAAAAAAGAAATAATTAAGAGTTTCTGGTGCAGTATTACAAGGGAAATAGGACCAGTAATAGTTGTTCTATCATCATAATATGTATGTTGTTGTATTTCACCATTTGCGCATTTTGTGGTAAATGAATTGTTTAGGGAATCCTTATTGCCAATTTGCGTACGTTTAATAATAGTTATATAGTTGAATAAATGGATGAAGAATATGAATGAAATTGAATGAATGTATTGTGTATTTGAATAAAGTTTGTTAAAGATCGGAACGACAATCAATGAAACGAAACAAAAAATGTCCGGTTATGTATATTGTCCTTTATCTTTGTCATTCTTCAACAAGTAAACTCCCCATTCCATTCACAATAGAGAATATATGTTTCTGCCGATTGCAGATTGTCTTAACAATAAATGAATACACATTTCTAGGTTAATGAAAAACTGAATGAGATTCTGCTGTTCGGGCTAAGTGTTGAATCAATTTATTACTTCTGTGGTTAACAAACGTTTTTTCTCAAATCTACCTGACGAATTCAAGCACAAACAGCATTGGTCAATGCTTTATTAAATATGTAGTTCCCCCGACAATACTCAATAGTATGCACCACCACAATTATTATACACCACATTGATCAAAAAAGTTTGAAGCTTAGACAAACCTTTGTATGAATTAAAATTAAATTACAAGCTTGTTGGAAAAATACCATTTCATCAAAACTGAACAAGATACGTATTCAACGCTTAATTTATCAGCACAGGAACATCAGTATAGCAAACTACAGAAACACAAGTAAGGTTAGTGTGTTCAACGTAAGCTTATTATGCCAAAAATCTGCTGGTAAGCAAATACTATATAAAGATAAGACTGCTGATAACGTCATTCCAAAGTTTATATTTAATACACAACTTTTTACGTAAACAGCGTATTCGGTACACCACCAATATTCTTATATGGCACGAAGTGTTACAAGTGGCAATACACATTATCAGCACATTGGTTGACTGCTTTTTTCACTATTCTTCACCAACACTTGGGCAACGTTTGCTAGTGTACTCATTTCCAATTTTAGTTACACTTCGTAAAACAGACGCCATGAATACTGGAAATTGTAGTCGTGCTTTTCAGCTTTTGCTTTCTAGCTTTAACGGCTGTTTGCTAGGAGGTCTACTTGGTGACGTCTATGGTCTGCCTTTCGAACGGTCTACTTCTTGGACAAAGGACGATGTCACCAGATATTTACGTAACGAAAGCGTTCGGTCAAAAGGTAAAAATATTTTATGATTTATAACAGTTCATGAGAATTCATTAATGTTTACAAACATTATATGTTTTCTAGGAGACCCAAAAAACCGCTATTCAGATGACACAGCCATGACCTTGGACATTGTCAAGAGTCTTATTCAATGGCCAAACTTTAATTCAAAGAACATGGCAAATAAGTATAATTCTAGTTTAATTCTATAGATATCTACAATAAATTTACCATTTGTACATACAATTTGCATCACATTTTGTATTTAGCTTCATCGACTCATGCTTTGGCAGCGTTGTGGATCGCCACCATGGATCTGCTGTCACCAAAATATTCGAAAAATGGATAAGCAACAACTATCGGGATTTGTGGACCCCGGCGGAGCAGCAGTTTCGGGGAAAGGGCTCGTTTGGAAATGGGGCTGCAATGAGAGTGAGCCCAATCGGACTTCTATTTTTTGAAGATATCAAGAAATCGGGAGAACCCGGACTGAAGCAAATAGTCCATCTGGCTATTAAAACAAGCCTCTTAACACATACAAATCCATTGGCTGTAGGTGGAGGGGTATTTCAGGCCATAGCGATTAGAAATACATTCAAATGTAGACTGGATGCTGAGGTGAACAAATCCAACCCAACGGTAGCTTACTCGAACATTCTTAATGGAATTGAACGAGATTTAAACTCCCTGCGTGCACTTGGAACAATCAAGGTAGTCCTGGAACACTTTAGCACTGTTTAATTTGATTTACTACTGGATTATAATATGAAGAATAAGAATTTGTACTGTAATCTTCAGGTCTATTTGGACTCGTCAAAAACAAAATTTATAAATACCGGGGCCATGTTTGATGCATACATTCGTAAACTGAACATCATAAGAGGACTAATAGAAACTAAAGACGGATTGGTTGAGGATACCCAAGTCGTTTCAAAGTTAGGAAATGGAGTTGCTGCAATTGATTCCGCGCCTACCGCGCTTTATTGCTTTCTGAAATGTCTAAAGGAGACAGACAAGGTGGGCTATTTTAGCAGTCATTTTCAGGTTTAATTTGCTAGGTACCATTAGAAGCTGAGACATGAAAGACATGAGCCCAATTAACATCGTTTAGAGCCCATTTAACCTAGTTTGGAGACCATCTAGCCCGGTTTAGAGCCCATCTAGCCCGGTTTGGAGCCCATTTAGCCTGGTCTAGAGTCCATTTAGCCTGGTTTGGAGCCCATTTAGCCTGGTCTAGAGTCCATTTAGCCTGGTTTGGAGCCCATTTAGCCTGGTTTGAAAATAAAGTCTACGGACGACGGATGGACAGACAGACAAACGGACATTATATCTTAAATAGCTCTCCTGCAGAAGCAGCGAGCTAACAAGTACTCTGGTTATGATTGTGGGTCTATTCTAGTATTAGCTTTTTAAGGACACAAAGGAGTATGCAACCTAACGAGAACAATTTTAACCCCCTATTTTATTGCCGATTCTGATAGAGCCTTTAAAATTCTATAATTCCTGCAGATTAGGGATGTCCTTGTCTCCTACAATTTACGAGATATGGAGGAGAAGAATATATAGTTTACTTGAATTAAGGTGCTTGAAGGTGCTCCAAAATTGGAGTTGCATACTTTTCATGTTCAAGGACGTTTAGCCCTTAATGTTTTCAAGAGTAGGATTTTTAACTAATTAAACCTTCTCAATGTTAAAGGTCTGACGTAAGCTACGCTGATTTAAAGTAAACTTGGTCTGAAAAAACCACTTTAGTACTTTTTGAGAAACATCTAGAGGCGATGATCTTATAATACGGCTACTAAAATCAAAAGATTCAATGGGTAGCTAGGCGTTTGAAAAAAGTATGATTACAATGGGGCATTATGGAAACAAAAAGCACAAATTCCTCCATATTATATATCGTAAACTTAAGAAGATCATGACATACCTTATAATCAGGAATTGTAGTGCTTTTAAAGTTATATCAGAATCGTCAATAAATCTGGAGGTCAAAAATCATCACGTAAGATTGCATAATCCTTTGTTACTTAGAAGGATGATTTGTTGCATGATTATCATCACAACAGGATAACCCGGATCTGTTTGTGAGAACCATTCAATACGCAATAGGCCTACGGGGTGACACAGATACAATTGCATCGATGGCCGGATCGTTAGCTGGTACATTTGTTGGAGGCGAAGAAATTCCTAAAAACTTACAAACCAATGCTGAAGGAGCGGCGGAAATTAGTGCCCTTGCACAACAGTTGTTTGATAAGTTCTATAAATCAACTTCAAACGACAATGCCTCAGGGTCCAATTCTAAAATATAGGTAATCAAGATCAATATTATAGAAATTATTTAATATAATGCCTATTTTATGCTTTTTTCTACGCATTTTGTTAATTTCGTGTAATATTCTAAATTGCATTATACATTTACAGGGATGCGTTGGGAATCAAACCAAAAAGCCAGCTGTAAGCCAGAAAAAATAAATATCGAGTTTCTAGTAAATGCGCATTTCCTAACGTTTTACGAAAAACACAAATCACATTTATACACACATATTTTGAAAGCAAAAAAGATGTAGCAACAGAAACACAAAACGTGCTAAGCCTATGAAACTATACTATTGATGCCTTACCAACTGTAGTTACAAAACTGGTTTCAGTTAAAAATTCTACTATGATTACTTAAAATAAATAAAGTATTATACATATTTTTGTTGTTAAGAAGATGAATTTGCATATTTTGTGCTTTATTACAAAAACTGTTGGGATTGCTAGGATGAGATAAATTGATAATTTCTCAGGACCAGGTATTTAACATGTACCACACATATGAATTATTAATGGGTGTGTGAATTAAGTAACAATGGTAAAAATAACTGCACAGAGGGAAACTGATTGGTTTTTGATGACAGATCAAATTGGCAATTTAATTTAGTAAAGAAATATCTGGTTTGAAGGTTAATTTAGACAAGTAAAATGATTCGATAAAAAGACCAGTCTGGTGCCCTGTTACAATGGTCTAGAACGGAACGGAGAGAACTAGGTGTTGCTCGGGTTTATAGTCAATTTGAGCATCTTGACAAAGCACATCCTACGCTGACGTGGCAGACATAATATACACTCACGTTAAATTACAAGTTACACGTTGACATTATACTTACCTATGTGGTCAACGTGGTGTTCATTTGAAATACGTTGAGTACAAAAATATTTAGTGAAATATAATGCGTGGTCGATCTACAATAAGTGAACAGAATACAAGTATAAATTGTGAGATACAAAATACATAGTCATATTGAAAACTACTACAGAACGGTTTTTACGGAACAAAGACTTAAGTCGAAGTTCCAAACAACACAATAATTGGTTTGTACTGCCTTTTGCATCAATTGACGTTTTTGATTCTAATTAAAATCAAATGATGAATTTATTTCCAACCAGTGTATGCCTTTTATAATGGTACGGCAAAGTAACGGCAATCGAAATTCTACTTTTTAAAACCGTGCGTACATATATTTCATTGCCTTTGTGGTATATAACTGTTTCAACGATAAGTATATTTGATTGGAATAGGAAGCATTGATTTTGGTTTGATCAATTAGTGCAAACTATACTGGTTCCCCAAAATATCTGCAATTTGGCTTTTTTGCCGTCCGGTGACCTACGGCTTTTTCATACATATTATAAATTCAAAAATTATGAAGTTTGTAGAATCAAAAACTCTTACTGTTTTAAACCAGATTTAACGAATATGATGCAAGATTTTGGAATTTCATGTGATAACGTTTGTATTGTGTACATAACCAGCGATGTCTATCGTTTTGTTGTGTTGCTTTAAATATATACGCAATACCTATACTATGTGCTGAAAATACCATTTCTGAATCCCATGGAACAGTAATCAAAAACTTCCCAAATTTTAAATTCTTGAATCGCTGAAGAAATTTGAATGCTTTTCTGACATTCTGATATTGAACCTTGTAAAATAAAATAAAATTTTCGACCAGCGTTTACATTTATGTTAAGTAACTGCAATCTGGCATGCAAGTCTTGATTACGCAATCTATTTTCAAGCAGGCTTTTTCACTCATTTTACGCTTATTGTGAAATACAGGAGCATATCTGCTCGTGTTTTTTATGCAAAACAAGGCAATTAATTGACTCGTGCCAAGGTGACATTGGTCATTGTTTTTCTGTCACTAAATACCTTTCTGCATTTATTGAAAAAGATACATGAATTTCGGTCATATAGGGTCAGAAGTAATGTGAAATATACAAGCGTGTATTATACAAACCCTGCAAAATCGTTACTTGAAAACCAAACAAATGAACATATATATATGCTATATATGATATCATGCATTCGAATGTCTGTTTTGGGGTAATTTGCTATCCCTAATATCCGGCATGCATGTTACGTCAAGGTGACCTAAATCATAATTCAATATTAGTCAACTCAGATTTATCTGAGCAATCAATCAAATTTGTACATCCTGCTCAAAACGGAGCAAGTGTGGCTTTAGAGGTGTCCTGGTAACCTGTGTCCATAACTGACAATTTTGAGCACTTTGCACAATACTGGGCTCAATATTACGAAACATTGTGCTTTACCCCTGCTAAAAATTATACGAAGATTAACAAAGATATATTGAAAATGAAAAAACCCACTTGGAAATATTTTACTTGAGACAAGCAGTGGATATAATTTATAGCGACATTAATCAAGTTATAATTCAAGTTATAATTCCTTCCGGCATGCCGTGGCTCAGAAATCATTCAAAATCAGTCATAATTTTCAGTAAACTATTTGCAAGCCTACCACCATCTATCCTCGGTTTTAAAAATAAATTATCCTAAACTAAACAGAAATGTTTTTTTTTGTAAAATGGGGTGATGCTTTTTAGTACATTATCATGTTTTAATATTTGGATGGGGAGATTCCACTATTATGGAGACATCCTTGAACAGGTCGGCTTATGTTTTGTATGGTAAACAAATCACATAATTATCCCGTGCCAAGGTGACATTGGTCATTGTTTTTCCGCTGACATTACATACATTTAAGCATCTATTATTCTGAATAGGATTTAAGAAATTCCTATACACCTATTCTGGTCATATAGGATCTCCGTGTCCTTAATATAGTATCAAAGGTAATGTGAAATATACGAGGTTGCAATATACAAGTAATATAAAAACACGATATAAACCATAATTGATAAGCAAGCCAACGGATATAAAAATGGTATCATGTATCGGTATAGCTTGAAGTGTTTTTGGAACAATGCGTTATCATAACATCCGGCATACGTCAGTGTGACCTAAATCATTATACAATATTAATCAACTCCAGTCAATCAAATATGCACATCCTGTTTAACACAAGCTAATGTATGGCTTAACTTGTCCTTCCAATGTATTCATAAGAGCAGTTTTTATAACGGGCAATATTAGGCATTTTACATATATGTTGGGTTCAGCGTTACGCAATACTGTGTTTTGGCCCAAATTAATACAATACAATGGCACGTAGAAAGTGAAATAAGCCACTTCAAATTATTTCATTAGAAGTAAGCATAGTTTCCTGTAAAATACATGCTAGACTAACCAACTACCCACCATCTGAAAAATTATTTATCCTAAGTTCATTAATACTCGTTTGTAGAAAGGGATGATGATTTTTATAATTTTATCTTGCTGTAATATTTTGATTACTGAATAAAAATACTGACCTATGCGTGGGAGATGTGATTGCGAATAAGGTTGATATGCACATGCCAGCCATTCTGAAATCTATTATAGTAGTATTACCACAACAAAATCTATGGCAAAGTTATATGAGCAGTACAATCATGTTTCCAACTTTGCTGTTATAACGACGTATCTACTTGTACTGTGGGGCCATATATGAAATTTTCATTACTAGCGATTTCAAAGTAGCGATTCCGTCTGTATGAGCGAGTAAGCCGCCTGTCCGTGCGATATCTCCGTAATGGTTTTACCGGTTTTATTGTATGTTAATGTTGGCACAGACGTGTAACACAGTAAGGCAGACTTTCTCGTGCCATTTGGTCAAACGGGTCAAAGGTTATCAGAGGCCAACGTCACAACGACTACATTATTACAATAGAATGGTGAGTTTATGAAAAATTTAAGGGGTACTACGAGTGTAATAGAATGGTGCTTTTCTTCTGCAGAACTTTTGTCTGGCACATGAGATTTTGGTTGAATTTTGCTTCTTGTGTAAATTAGATACTAATTTTTTGCATTATATCTGTTGTCTCGCACAAAAGATAAAGACGGACTGACACGCAAAATTTCATTTCATTCGGGCAAATGGGTCGACGGTTATATAGGTCGAGCGTTAAAATGACTACCTTACTACAATAGAATAGTGCTTTTTTATACAGAATTTTTGTCTGGCACATGCGGTTTTTTTTTTGAATTTTGCTTTGCTAGTTAATTGAATTATACTACAATTTCGGATTACAATTTTTGTCTGGCACGTGAGATTTTGACTCAATTTTGGTTTGTGAATCAAGTGGATACTTCCTTTTTGTAATAAATTTTTTGTTTGGCACTTTAGATTATTGGTTGAAATGTGCTTCGTTAGACAATTGGATAGTACTTTTCCAGATTAAGTCTTTTGTCAAGCGCATGTAGATATGTCTAAAAACAAATTGGTTTACACTGTTTATCTACTTTGCTACATGTGGGCATGTTGCCGGCTTTATTTTTAATGTATAATTGAATTCAGAACAGTCCTTTTAAATAAGGCAGCAATATGTCTTACAAAATACACTCTTGTATTTTGATTTGCAAAGAAGTACTTTTGCTTTGTCGATTGTGCATGTACCCTAATAATTTGTAAAGCATGTTTATTCTGGGTAGCAAGCAGTTTCATCAAGTTGCTAAAATAAACTTGCAGAAATCGTCCGCAATCAAAGTTTCGCATTTTTTCCTGAAATATTTTCGTGTTGTTGCCAAGATATTAGTACTTATATTCATACAACTTGTGATAGTCCGTTAATGCACCGCATTGCATTGCAATGTTAGATTTTAAGTTAATAAGCCTTGGTAAAATAAAACTAAGGCTCAACTATACTTCTAATTGTTTAATCCTTGGTAACCATTGGCTACGTTTGATTATTCTTGGTTGCCAGTAATCATCCGGCCAGCCAGCCCGCCGGTAAACCCCGGTTTACCAGAAGTTGGGTGGAAATATAAAAAGCTTTTTCAGTTGTACTTTTTTGCGCATTTAGGAAAAATATATGTAGGCATACCACTTGTAAATGCTGCAAAAGTATAATTTAGAAAGGGCACCTTTAATGTACATTCAGGTTGATAAGTTGACAATTAATGAGGTCATTCCATGAGTGTTAGCTACCAATATCTGAATTTGAAATATGATAGTCTATTTTGGAAATATCGTGTATAAAAAAGGACGGATGGACGAGCAGACACATCAAGATGACAGGAACAACTGTTCACATTAAATTGAAAAATGCATCATAATGCATAATATAAATTTTTGCAGAATTTATTTACATCACAATATGTGAAATCATAGGACGCATATTACTATAAAAACGTATTGCAATTATTATGTTGAAGTTTCTCAAAATACATTTTCAACGGCCTGGAAATTGAATTGTTGAGTAATTAAATTTATATTCAACCCGCAGGAAAGCAGGGAGTAGTAACTGGAAGCACAGCGGTTTTCAAAACTCTAAACTAATTAATAGAAGAGGCTAGCAGGTCTGATTTTTTTAAAAAAAATTTCACTGTACTCGACTAGAAATTACTTGTAGTAAAGTTTACATTCTATACTGGTAAATGCAAGTGGTCATGTGAGTCTTGATTACGCAATCTTATGTTAACTGTATGCGGTTGAAGTATTTTAAACTTGTCAAACTTATATTACACTTATGGCAAAGTCCTTGAACACGTCTGCTCAAGTTTTATACGGTGATTAAGTCCCATATTTAATTAACTCGTGCCAAGGTGACATTGGTCATTGTTTTTCTGCTAACATTGCACACCATTCTGCATTCACTATACATAAAATGATGTTTCAAACACATATTGGAATCTCCGAGACTTTCGTATAGTATCAAAAGTAATGTAAAATATGCGAGGTTGCATTACTTAATCCCAATATAAACCTTGCCTGATAAGCAATCCAATGAATATAACTATAATATTATGCATAGATATATCTTAAAATGGTTTTGGGACAATTCGTTATCCCTAACATCCGGCATGCATGGTACGTCAAGGTGACCTAAATCATAATTCAATATTAACCAACTCCGATATATTTATCTGAACAATCAAATAAGCTTGCACATCCTGTTCAAAACAATGTGAACACGTGGCTTGACATATTTCCATCCAACTTATCCCTGAGTGATTTTTTGACGGGATGGATTAAGCACTTTGTTTAATACTGGGCTAAACATTACGCAATATTGTGCTGCTATTTAAAACAATATAAATGTTAACAAAGGAATGTAGAAAATTGAAATAACCCACTTTAAGATATTTTATTAAAAACAAGTGCTAAATTCAATTGAAACCGATATAAATCGGATTGACGTTATAATTCCTTTTGGCAAGCCGTTTTTAGAAACCAAACAATCTCAGTCACAATTCCTAGTATTTTTTTTTGCAAAAGTCCAGCCTTTCAAACTACCATCACTTAAAAAATATATTATCATAAGCAGAGTGGCGGGATGCATATACATAGTTTTTTAAAGTACAATATATTTTAAGAGACTTTCAGCGATAAGATGCCCTGATGTTTAGCGTTTTTTCTTGAGTGAAATATATTCGTACTGTTTTCAAGATAATAAAACATTCATCAAAAATTGTGTTGGTAGATGAATGCATTGCGTTACAATAAGCTCTTTTGCTTATAAGGGTAACGAGTTGATTTATTCTTGCCACACATGTGTTTGATTCCCTGCAAATTCACACTGTGAATTTCACAGTAATAGGCATTGAAACATTAAGACATATCCGCTTTTTTCTACAGAATTGTGGTTAATCGTTTTGTGCACTTTATAAGAAAGTCATATCTTGATTTTTCTCAGGGAAGTTGTGTTTACCTCGTCACACAGTGTAGTGTATTGCCTTTGCAGATTTGTAGAATCTCATATATTGAAACAGTAATCTCTCATGATTCCAAAAAATCATTTTCTGCGTTTTGTTAAACATCCGTTTAAAATGTGAAGTTTTAATTCATTTGCTGCCTAATTTTTACTGGCACGGTCAGAAGGTTTGATAAGCAAAAATTGTCTGAGACCTTATGGACATATGGCATTACCTGAGACGTAATTCCAACAATTCTTTGTTAATTTGGTACAAACTTCGACCTAATATGTTCGTGAATTTACGCTATTGGGCTTCACGGTTTTTTACCCGTTCTTGCAATGGCTTCAAGTGATAGCCCATATGAAGTCAAACAAACAAGCATACATTAACTTCAGGAATATGGATGCGTTCTTAGAATACGTTTTAAAATGACTAAGAATTTAATGTATCCGGAATTTATTTTTAAAATAATCGTATTACGAACAGCTTAGCAATCAAGATGCTTCAGTAGCGCAGCAGGAAACGGTTAATTATATTTATGTATAAGGCGATCTCTGTGTACATAAGAAGAATGTACATCCGTTACCAATATGTCTTCTTTCGTAATGTCTGATTAAGCCAGGACGGCACGTGTGGTCGCTTTACGACAATTTAACGACCTTGTCTGTGATCAAAAAGTAAAAATTTTAAAATGTTTCAAAAAAGATGATATGCATTCCCAAGCAATTTAAGCTTGTTATAAAAGCGTTAAAGTGATTTTACAATTTCCCACCTTTATTTTGTACAATTTAAATGACCTGATGCTTCCATAATGGTCCAAACCTAATGAAAACATAATCAAAATGTGGCTTGATCCCAATCCTAAGCTTAAAGCAGATTTTGCTGTTTGTAGAAATATGTTTGCTCAACCTAGAGATAACGGGCATACTTCCCAGAAAAATGTTGACAGCATTACACAACGGCAACAGGATGTTGAAACAACGAAAAATGTATATGCGCTTTACTTTATTTCATGTGGTTGACATTGATTGATTTTGATTGATTGGGTGATTCCGATTGATGGGGTTGACTTTGATTGATGCAAGTGACTTTGGTTGATATATTAAATTTTGCCTTAAGCAAATTTTCTACCAATTTGTGCTATTTCCTACCCACATAGTTGTATGGATATTAGTACCAAAAAACGAAGAAAACAAGCTTATTTTTGTTGTCGTAAATATTGCATCATGCGCCTTATATTTAATCCCAACATAGGTAGTATATCTGTAAAAAACAAATTACCATAAAAAGCTTAGTTTGCATTCAAAGTTAGTAGTTTTATACAAAGCTAATGTTTAAATTGGCATAAATGCACCCGCATATTCAAAAAGAATATATGAATCAACATACATTCTGCAAGGCTATTAAGTCACACATTTTGAGCAAATCATGATTTTAGAATGAATAATGCAATAAGTCCTGGTAACGATTTAACAAATAATTACTAATTATAACAAAACTCTCTGCAATGGTATTTTATGCTGTTTATTTCTACTGTTTGGGTTCATGACTATATTTTTAACTGTTTACAACTCATTTTGTTATTTGAGCAACATGTTCTTTAAGCTTTAAGATAAATGACTCTAAGGGTGTTTGTATGATCCACGACCCTTGTAACTGTGAATACTTCCCATGGCCAAACAAGAAACTCCTTATTATTTGGTCCAATGTGGTCTAAGCATATTCCGTTAGGACAGCTTCTACTACCTAAGTAAATAGCCGTATTCCGGCACGACATCATCATATCCTCAATTACCAGCAATGTTCTTTTATCCCATTCTTTGCCAGCATACTCAAGTGCCTTATCCATGCTCCTGGAGGTGGATGCAAATTGCTGGAAGGCAATAACGCTCCCTACTTTTGCAATAAAGTGACCTTTTAAACCTCTGTACAACTTTACGTCCGTTGGTAAACTTCCTGGTTTTCCTGTGACTCTGGCCACGGCTATTAGTAGCAGTTTGAAATAATTTTTGCAAGGGTAGTTTCTGACGTCAGTAGCAGTGCGTAGGTTTCTTGTTGCATCATTGAATTTTTTGTAGAATCTTTTGAATGCCCAGCATATCAATGCAATGTGAAGCTCAGTGGGAATCCCTTGTTGCAAAAAGACAGCCTCTCCTTTTGCCACACCATTTTTGAAAAATCGTATGGCTTTTTCCCAAGTGAATTTAAAAATTGGATCCCTATTTCTTTCCTCTACTATACCCCGGAGCAATTGCGGAATATCAGTGGATGTCAAGTTTGCAACGTCATGCATCAGTTTAACGTTTCCGTCTAGTTGACCTACTTTGTTTCCAAGCTTGAGCTCGTCCAGACCGCTCACAAATCTTCCGTCTGAAGCATCAGAAATTTCATCGTCCATCTTGTGTATCTGGGAAAACATACATTGCGAAGATTTTTTTTAACAATGAAAATCTGACTTTGACAAATCAAGTTTTACAAGTAGATGTTCAAGTTTTGATTTTTAGAAAAAGAGAATGTTTGTGTGGTAGTCAATTTACCTATTCAAGAAAATTGATTTCCAGAAGTCCGTTTGAACAATATATGAAAAGATTCCAATTAGCTGAAAGGCTGAAACCAAATTAACTATATTGCAGAATAAAACAAAGTATTTATACTTTTTCAATTAATATGCTTACGTACGGATTGCATTGAACCCGGGTTCCAGTTCCCTGCGCTTTGGTTTTTCCTAACCGATCCATCCTAATAGGATTTTTCTTATATCGTGTGTGTGTGTCATATCATATGTATTTATATCATATGTGTTTATATATATAAAGGACTTACCTTTTACAATTAAAAATATCTTTAGCCACTAACTTATTACTAACTGCTTACCGGTAGTGTACAACTGAAAATGTTTTTTTATTCATTGCATTGTCCCTAGCATATATACACGTCTATGCATTAACTTGTATATGCCTTTGATTGTGCTCATTACAAGATAGTTATCAATGCGCTCGTGATCTCTCAATCTTACATTAAAATATGTTAAAAACACATGAAGCTTGTGCATCTGGTGAGTTCATGCGTTCATCGAATACATAAAAATATAGTATCAACCATGCATTTAAAATCTCTTCTTTCTTTTGGGAAAGGTGCTTATTGGGGTAACATTCAATATACTAAACAAATACTTATCACCAAACTATATGTAATAAATGTAGAATTTTTTAAATTAACCCGAATTAAAATTATATTTGTAATTGTCAGAATTTTTAAAAATGCAGTTGCTAATAAATATGTAAATTACGACGCATTAACCAAAAATGACAAAACATTAATTCCACAAAAAATATGTCTTCAGCCGCAAAAGGATTTGGTTCAGTTATAAAATCACTTTCTGGACTTGACTTACTTGACTTGTATTTTTGTTTGAGTTTGAGCTATAAAATTAGTTTTAATTTTCACCGTCTAAAACATATTTTTGAATACTTAGAAAAACAAAGCACAATAAACCAAAAACACCTGTACGTCATTAAAAGGGCTTCCTATTTAAAAACTGATCCTTTTAACCCCAATATGAATGTAGAACCAAATATACAGTAAGCAACAATAATTGTCAAACTTCATTTTCTAATCACATCAAGCCTCAGCCAAAAAATTATCTATAAACATCAATTTATTACTTTTTCAAAACCATATTAGCTTTTGAATTGCTTCATGCTATGATTGCGTTTTTGTAGCTATTTTACTCAAAACAAAAGCATTCTTGAAGTAATCCTACACGATACACTGGATTTGCTACATTTATACTTTCAAATGAAACGTTGACATCAACATCCTAATCAGTAGATGCACCTTCATGGTCTGAGGTAACAAAATTAGTTCGAAAGCAAATATTCTCTAAGAAGTAAGATACAAAAGTATTTATCCTTGCTAATTTAAGCAACTTCAATTTTTTCTCGTGTCAGTACGTACGAAGCAAAACAAAAACAAATGCAATTTACCATAATTCTTTGCAGTACATAAAATCAAAATTGAACAAACGTGACTTTCCTCGGTTTGTACATGTGATTTGTGACATTAAGATGCATTGACAAAGCATCTATCGCGGATTCTAGCCGAGCCATAAATATGTGAAATTTGTAATTTCTTAACTAATCGTATATGCTTATTCTTCATACTTGCTAAGAGATGTAAAAGGACTTTTTATTTTTGCAATAATTAGGTCTATGATTTCGGGTAGCCACATATCTACTTTTGAAATTCGATGTAGATGCAAAGTTTGATAACATTATAAGATAAAAATATCAGCCATCCATATGTATAAATTAAACTGGCATGCTTTCGGCTTATTGTCAGGTATGGTATGAGATGTATTTTACAACAAAAGTCAAAACACTTGAAACAATCATTTAAAAAAACGTATTAATGACAGATTTAACAATTAAAAGTGGGACAGGCCTACGTGACTCTTTTTGAAAATCAAAAACTGTGTTTGCTTAACAAACATTTCCAGCAAACCTATTATAATAATAAGAGCAAGTGTGGTATAAACTTGTAGGATTTTGGCGTATATCTAACTATACTATACTTAACATTTAACCACTCGAACTGCAAAAACCTTGAAGTTTGAACTAGCCCCATTTATGTAGCTAACATTTTTCTGGCAATGTCGAATGTTATTGTGAAATACCAATCCACGTGTGTTTATCTTATGATGGTTGTATAAACTGCTAATTTTACATTAAAATTAAATCACATCGCATGCACGCCGTGGTTCACAGCTTATCTGCAGAGAAGTTAAATATAGGTCACATTCCGGAAACAGGCACAAAATTGGAACGACCAGCACATACCCAAATATTAAGCTGTGTTTGAAACATTATACAACGATAAGACTGCCGACATTGTCATGTCAAAAAATAATATGTAGAGATAACATTTTTTAAGTAAACACTTATCCAACTCACCTTCATTGTTTTTGTATGTTACGAGTGGAAGTGCTACAAGTGGCTGTACACATCATCAGCAAGCAAACTGGTTTATTTTTTCAATTGTAACTGAACAGCGATAGCTTGTTTACTGATTTTCGCCTAGCCGTTTTTTTGTTATCTAGACGCCATGAATACTGGAAATTGTAGTCGTGCTTTTCAGATATTACTCTCCAGTTTTAACGGGTGTATGCTTGGAGGTCTACTTGGTGACGTTTATGGTCTACCCTTCGAAAGGTCTACTACATGGACAAAGGACGATGCTACTAGATATTTCCGTAAAGAATGCGGTCGGTCAAAGGGTAAAATTACATTATGATAGTACGCGTCATGAGCTGGGTTGGCGTTTTAAATGTTTATAAACTTTATATACTTTCAGGAGACCCCGAAAACCCATATTCGGATGACACAGTGATGACCTTGGACATTGTCAAGAGTCTAATAAAATACCCAAATTTTAACGCCGAGGATATGGCAAATAAGTATGATAGTTTTTATTTATACAGACCCGCATTCAGTTATTTATTCGAACATACAATTGGTTTTAATTTACAGCTTCGCTGAATCATCCATGTGTAGTTTAGTCGATCGGCATTATGGCGCTCGCGTAACCCAAATATTTGATAAGTGGGTAACTAACAACTTTCGTGATTTGTGGACCCCGGCAGAGCAGCAGTTTAGGGGAAAAGGCTCTTTTGGAAATGGGGCTGCAATGAGGGTAAGCCCAGTTGGTCTTCTATTTTTTGCAGAAGACCAGCAAAAAGAGGAATCCGGATTGAAAAATGTAGTGGAGATGGCCATTAAGACCAGTCTTTTAACGCATACCAGTCCAGAAGGCGTCGGCGGATGTGTATTTCAAGCAATAGCTATTCGAAATACATTGCAATGTCGAATTGATCTTGAACTTAAAAAAGGTCCAGATTCCATACCACCATTCTGCAGCATCCTTAACGGAATTGAACAAGATTTAAAATCCGTTAGAAGTCTTGGAACAATCAAGGTAATCTTAGAACACTTGCTCTATTGAGTTTGGTTTACCACCTGAATATATTCTAAAGCATTTGTGATTCTCCAGATTGACCTGGACTCATCCAAAGCAAAAGTAATAGATACCAGGGTCATGTGTGACGCATACATTAGTAAGCTTAACATCACACGTGAGCTCCTGGAAGCTGAAGACGGATCAATTCAGGATACACAAGTCGTTTCAAAATTAGGAAATGGGGTTGCAGCAATAAATTCCGTGCCTACTGCGCTTTATTGCTTTCTGAAATGTCTAAAGGAGAAATACGAGGTGGGTTGCAGCGTGGCTGGAATAGACCTTGTCTTATCCCGCGTGCTTATTCTGAATTTTGTAATATTATGAAACAGTATAAATGCTTAGTTGACCACATGAGACCTATGAGTGCCGACATCGAGATTTATCAATTCATAATGGGTTTGTAGGCTATGACTACAAGGCTATTCAATAATAAAAAGGAAATTAATTTGCTACATTTAACACGAAAACAGGATAAAGCAGAACTGTTTAGTGGAACACTTCAATACGCAGTAAGTCTAAGGGGCGACACGGACACAATTGCATCGATGGCCGGATCGTTAGCTGGTACATTTGTGGGTGGTGAAGAAATCCCCAAAAACATGCAAACTAATGCAGAGGGAGTGGATGAAATAAATGCTCTCGCAAAGCAGTTGTTTGATCAGTTTTATAGCTCAAGTTCAAATGACAGTGCCTCGGGGTCAAATTCTAAAATATAGGTAATAGAAATATAAGGCATGTAACATAAACCGTATGCATTCACCAACAAACCATTTGTTGGTTTGGTATTACACATAATCCATTGAATTTTAAATTTTGAATTTACAAGCACGCACTGAGAATGCAACCTAACCAAAAATGTCACCGTTGTAAATCATCAAAATATTAATATTCAACTTTCAAAAACATTTTAACTCTCTACAGAATAAAACAAAACTTGCTTTGTAATAGGCATCTTGTTTATCGTAGTAACAAACCGTAGTTTATATTGCCAAGTTTGGCTAGCTTTGTTGACTTAAGGTTAAGTTCTTTATTTTATAAAATCTTCTGTTGACTGAGAATTTGACTGTAGAATTTTTCTACATAATCACTATTTCACAGTAAATTATATATTAGCAAACGACGACACCCTAAAGATTTAGGCTGGTAACGTTAATACACCGGATAGTTATTTATAGCGCTTTCACTCCAATAATCATACGATAAAGTAATTCATAAAGAATGTTTGCAATTAAGAATTGTAATGGCAAGGGAGTTTTACACTTTTCATTTATGCATAAATACGTTTTCTTGGGTTTGAGAAGTATTAGGTTTGGAACTGTTTGATTATATCAAGTAGTCATTAAGTTAAGTTAATCAAATGTTTTGCATTTGCCTTACGTGACCTTCACTTCATTTCTTTCATCCAATCAATTTAAAACTGAAAAATGCAAATACGTTAATGATAAAAACAATTTTAATATCACACTATTAAGTTTGCTTGTTCAAACGCAAAAGAAAATATACATTTTCATGTTTTTGTTGTTGTTCTAGGAGATGCTATTTACTTAAAAGTTTTACCACGGAATCCCATAGCATGAGAAAGCTAACTTAAATGGATGCCGTTTAAAATTTCTATTACAGGCTTGGCCATTACCTCCTGACATGACATGACACGAATTAATCATTAGATAATTCTTAAAATTCATTCATGCTAGTTAATAAATTTGACTATATACATTTGAAAGCTACAAAATAGCACAGGGATAACAATACACGAGCTCTTTGCAAGTTTTAACCCACTCATGGTTTTTAAAGGAAAAATGCTCTCTCTATAGTGTTTTACCGAAGTTATTAAAACCATGTTTGGTTTTTTTAACCATGGTTTAAAACCATGTTTTACGCTTGCCGTAAAAATGAGGTTTGAGCTGTGCGTGCCAGTTACACTTATCATGGCTGTGTCACAATCACCCAACCTGAAAGAACTGTGTCGAGACGCAAGTCAGTGCCAGATCTAGTAGGGTGGTGGTCGGAGTTTTCGGAGGAAAACATTCTTGCTGTGGATTGCGAAATGGTGTTCAAGACTGTTGGGAGGAAATCAAATGGGAAACCACGATGCAAGCAAGTTACAGGTACCATAATGGTTAGGTGGGAAGTAGCAACATTGCCTAGTATGTACGGGTGAACCATGTCAAGGGCAATGCACCACTTTCGGGACTCCGGTGGTGGAGTGCGGTGCACTTCTGCAGACGAACAAGAACCGTTGAAACCGATTTTCGATATGGATGCCTTTTTATCCCATCAGTCTTCTTTATACCTTCTGACGAACCGCTCTGCCTCACCATCGTTGTTTGCCATGATGCCAGAAGTCATCAATCATTTTACCCAGTTTTTCCGGCTTCTTTGTTTTTGCTAAAATGTTAAGCATTTTAAACCAATGCATGATTTATGTAATATAAGTAGGTTTTATTTTGTTTAACTTACATTCTGGATATTAATCTTCATAACGAATAAAAGAACAAAATATGCGCAAGATTTCCCCTTGGCTGAAGTAAATTATATCATTAGTGAAGTTTCCCAAAAGCAAAATGGAAGCAGAAGTCCTAGTCATTGAGATGATAACTTAGTATTTGCTTAGGCCAAAGAAAAATACAAGGTAACGTAAATGATGTAGAGACCGTGTGTAAGAATGGAAATTTTATAAAATGTACGTTTCCATACAATACTGTAAACTGTTGGAAATTTGCTTTTAGGTTGCCAGTAAACGGTGTAAGACAGAATGTGCTGCAAATATTTATTTGCCATTTTAATAATGTTTCTTCTCTACATAGCAATTTCGATGACGGCAAAAATAGGGCTGAATGCCATAAGGTTACCTTGTATACTAAATATTTTTACGAAAACACGGTTTCTTCTATTCGCATCCCGTTTCGTCCGACGTTTGCATTTGTAATGCATGTGTCAATTAGAAAAAATAAACAGTTTTGACATTTTTGTATCGATACAAAGGAAAAAAATGAAAATAAATTTTAGCAAAGTTTGCGTTGTCCGAACTAACATTTCCACTGAACTAGTCCTTATCATAAAAATTCTGAACGAAGAGATTTCCAAAAATATAACAAATTTAACAATGGTAATATTAAAATTACAAGTAATTATGTTATCCGATGAAAAACTGTTTATACGTCCTGATTATTTTCTGACACTTAGAACTTATTTTAAATTCCAGATGCTACGACAAGCAGAATTTGATATGACATGATTTTTTTTTGGAATAACGCATACAGTTATCAGGGCTTTATTAAGTCTGGCTTATATCTCACTATATTAGCCCCCTTACATCATTATATTACATTAAGAGTGTAATCATCAATTAGCATGTTTGTATTTCAAATGGGTGGACATATTTTATTGAAACGTACCGTAACCCTAACTCGATATGGGTTAAAGGTAGTCCAAGAACTCAGACTGCCATACAGAAACCAAATGCTTTACAAAAGTCTGGCATAACTAGAAAATTTTCGTTTTTAAATTTTTTACCATGAAATTTTAAAGTAAAATTTCTACTAAACAGATAAAATTGATAAGAACTCCGTCTTGCATTAGAACCTACAATGTTTCTCCATGATACGGCTCTACAGACAAAGCAAACTTCTTATCAGATCGAGAGGTAGCAAGCTTGATTACCTACACAGAAAAGTTGGCATAGTTGATCAGTTCATTTTCAAAGAAATTCGTTTGGTCTTGATTATATTTAATCTCACACGATAAATTCAAGGACACAAACTGAACATTATATATTCATCCCTATTTACTACCTATTATTCATAAATACTATTTGTGTCAGGAATTCCGCACATCTTCCTAATTATCCTTATCAATTTTATTTTTAATATTTTGGGCTCTACGAGCTAGCCAGTTTGTTAAACTTTTTTCTTTTTTGCTCGTACTGGCTTAGTTTTTGTGAAGCCGAATGGCTAAGAGTTTAAGGTTCCTGTTTTCACAGCATTCAAGGTCACACAATGTGTCTGGTGTGTGGCATTTGCCATAAGAAAAAAGTGAAGAAGACTCCTGGAGCCCACCTCAATAACTCTAAATTTTCTTTTCTATTTTCTGGGACGAACCGTCCTTTTCCTATTGTAAACTGACTCAAAAGTCAGTACTCTCTCCGTAGCATTCATGGGCAACGGATCTCTGTACATTTGCTAAAAAGTTGTATAAATTTCTTTCTGTGTTTTTTCGTAAGCCTTAACATTTCCTAAGTCCTTCTTGCATTGATTTTACACAATTGGCAGCATAAAAGGCCTTTTTGGTTAGGTAGCAGTGGGTAAAGCGGAGCAAGCAGAGAAAGAGAGCATTTTTCATTAAAGGCAGCATAAAAACCTTTGGGGCTTTGGGGGAATTTTGTAGTTTTTTGAGGATTTGGTGGTATCCTGAAATCCAAACCTTCTGGAATTTTCTGGGGCTAAGTTGGGGGCCCTACGCAGTCTAATATTGTGTCTAAACCCCACAACTTGGTCTTGTGATATTCTGTTTCATAATTATTCCTATTCTGACACGTCATAGTATCCTGCAGGAAATAGTGAATGAAATGAAAATAATTCTATCATTACGCTTAATGTCATAGAGCCAGTCTTAACTTTTATAAATAACAAGATGGTTACTACACAGCAGTTTTTTAAAAAAACCTACAATTTTTATGTGCATAAAACAAATAATTTCTAAATATTTGTATCAAAGTGGACTTTTTCAAGTATTATATTTAAATAAGTACCAACAGCACCAGTCAAATGACAGCTTCCTCATGCACATTTTGCACGGTAGCAGTCAATTCCATTTGATACAAATCGTCCTTGTCTCCTTTTTGCATCAACGAAGAAAACATTGCAGAACTCTATTCTTCTTTCTTTTCCTCCTAACCTTAGCAGAATCCACTTTTGGCTTCAAAACAATAGTCAACAGCGAAAGAGAAGCCACCAGCTTTGCTCTTCTATAACGCCGTTGCAAATTTTCAAAGGTAAAATCAGGTAATGTTTTGACCTTCAGAGCATCACAGTATTTTGTAAAGGCGTCAAAGTAAACTTGAAGAAGTTCCTTTTCATGTTGAATTCTCAACGGAGCACGAACATTGGAGCAGAGAAACTAGACCATGTCGATGTTTGGGCACGACTCCTGACAACGTTGGTAATCCACCATGGTCACCTCAACAGGCTTATTATTGGCGTTGTAACGAAACAGCAAGTTTCAGCAGCAGCCATGTGCCAAGACGAGCCATGGTTCTGTAAAAAAATACAAATTTCAATTTTTTTGCAAAATCTTCAAGTTTGCCATTGCAAAAGTTATGTAACCTTTAACGGCAGAAGTTTCTTTTGCTTTGACACGCAATAAACTTTGCATATTTTTCTCATTCATACCTTCATCTCTCTAGCTACCATGTAACACAGCCAGCAAATCCGTTGCTATAAATTCCCGCAGATTGTTGCAAACAGGATTATCAGCTCCCACAACTTCCTCCACGGCATTTATGGGTTTCTTAGACATCATATCCATAAAAAGCTTAAATTTTGACGGGTCATGCTGAACGTAATAAAATTTGGCATACTTGGAACTGAGCAATGGCAAATTGTGCTTCTGCCTGTAAATCCAACTGGCGGCGTGGAACGTGGCAAGTTCTTCCACAAGAAGTTTGGTTGCGGAATACCCAAACCGTCAAAACGATCGGCCATTTTAAAACCGGATGTTTTTCGGATGTCGGTCATAATAAGGAAGTTTTTTATTTTCCTATGTAGTCTTCTTGAAGTCTTAAAAGATGAAAGGATTTTTTCTAAAAAAGTTTGCAAAATATAATGTAATCAAAATTTTGCCACAAATTGGCATACTGCTTGTTATGTCGGATCCTGCAACATTTCCTCCTTGAAAAGGTGCCAGCACCAAATAAACCTGGATATCCGTTCCAGACTCAACACCCAAGCTTTGTAGTTGTGGTAAAAATTCGGCGTACATGAATAACTCTTTTTTGAAAAGGTTGAGTTGATTCCAGGATTGTCGGGATAATATGTTACCCCCTACGTCAACACCGTGCAAATTACTGCAATTGTTGTCCCACGGGTTGTATCCGACTTTTGTAGTAATTGTTTCTACAAGTTTGTCAAAAGCAGTTTCCAGAAATTCCTGGTTTAGAACCCTGGATTTTCTTGGCTAGTATTTGTGCGCAATGCGCACTGCTCATTCTGACGGCTAAATTGACAAATGAGGAAAAATTATTCAGAAAAAAAGAACTGAATAAAGCCTAGCCAACAGCTGAAAATAGACTGCAAAGTGTTTCACCGAAGCACTGAAACTCAGCTATACTATAAGCCATCAAACGTTGTGGCTGACTTTTGAGTGCGGCATGCGTGTTGTCAACAAGGCTTGTTTGTTGAACAAGCCCATATTATCTAACATACATATTATGTATTAATATATAAGTTTGAGGTCTCATTTTGGTAGGCTCTCATGTTGGTGGTCGTTCAAATACTTATACAGAGCTCATCTGTTTTGTCACCTTATTTAAGTGAAGCAGACTAGTCCATATATTATATCCTGCAGAACTGTTTGCAGTGAAAATGATAACGATAAAACTTGGCAAATATGTCCTTGACATGAAAAGCGTATGGCTCAAGCAAAAGTGTTAGATACATGAATACAACGCAATGTTTAGCAGATTACCAGTCAAAGTGAAACACTCAACAAAACGCTAAACGCTGCCCTACACATGATTTTACAAGCACAACTAAGCCAATGTTATAAAACGTTTAAAGTTCGGCATTTCATATTTGATGATAGGGCAATGATTACCTGGTTTAATAAAATGCAGAATACAACATTACAGAATGTGCACTTCTTGTATATCTATAAACATCAAAGTTTACAATTGTTGCGTATGATTTAGAAATGAGAGGTTAAGTGTATTTAATGGACAGTGGATATGTAAAATTGGAGAGTGGGTATAGTCCACTTTGTCCGTCCACTAGCACTAGCATTGTGGACTTGAAAAGTTGGATACTAGAGGTAAAGCTGTCCACGTGGGCAAAGTGGTGGACAATATCCACCAAAAACGGACACGGAAAAATGATACTCTGCAGTGGTTACCATAGGAACATAAAATATGTACACGTGAAATGACTAATTTACTTTTATACATTATTCAACACAATATGTAGACAGATTGCAAATACAAATTAATAATTTATATTAGTACATAAGGTCTTGGTAATAACGGCGTTGATATCTAAAGAAGAAATCGCGCATTTATTTATAATTTTGATGAATTGGTTATCAAAATCATAAGAAACTCAACCAAATTCGTTACGTGTGCTTTCCAATGCATGTTTGCATTTTTAGTTTTTTTTTGTATTTAGTATTAAAATTGCAATATTCCATTGCAATTTTTGTCTTGTTTTCTTTCAGCATTTGATTTGCTTTAGTAAAACAATCGGGTTTTGACTTTGCTACCTCGTTTTCATTAAATGAGATATTAAAATGCTCCTGGATTTTGTCTTGTTTTCCATACAAAGCCCAATAAAATAATAAGTAGAAGAATATGCGCAGTAGTGAATGAAGAAGAAACAAGAAGGAATCTTTTGCCGTTTTACTAGGAGTTCAATGTGTAAAATCTAAAAAATGCAAATTGATTAAAATTTCAGTAAACGTTTTACAAAAATATGTATAGGCTTATAAAATAACAGAACTGTTGTTGTTTGCAAAACAGCAGTTTCCAATGGTCAGCTTTTGCAAGATATGTCTATTTAAATGGAATCACTCCACTCCACCCATCGAGAAAAACGTTTGCGGGGAAAACGAAGCCACCATGTTGCTGATAACTGTGTTTCGCTGGACGGTTTACAAAAATATATGTGGTTTCTTGTCTAATCAAAAACTTATCAGAACTATTAACCTGAGTAGTAGTAAAAGAAAGGTGTGACTGTGTGCAAAATAATTGTATGATTGATAATACGAGTAGGTATTAATTGATAATGGGCTCATGTATTTTATTCACCGCCCCCTCCCTTTATAAGCATATTATGATACTCTTGATAAGCATAGTGACACCGTATTCTGGGAAAAGGAGAGGGCAAATAAAGGGGCAATAAAAACTTTAGTACATGAGTATCAGCCAGGAATACTTACACTTAGGCATGCAGTTGAGTCTGTATATGCTGACTTGTACAATTTATTGGCTCTCTTTACAACCAAATACAAGGGGATACGAGTAAAGTTTTCTTTTGTGGTGGATGCTACTAATCTTAAGACTCTTGAACGAAAAGACAAGCACTTTCAATCTGCATTCACCAGAATTTTACGCAGTTCATTTATTGATGAAACAATTCTTGCAAATCTGGAATATTGTGACAATATAATCAGACTAGTTACTGAATCAGGTAGTGGGATTAAAATTGAAGGTGTGCGGAAGCTGGAAGTTTGCATTGGTATCTATAGACCTTACCGCCCACGAGGCTATATTGAATTACCCCCAGGACTGCGTAAGCGTCAAGGCTTACTTAATATCAGGTGTAATACAGATTGCTTTCGATTGTGCGTTCTTGCAAAATTATATGGTGGTGAAATTAAATTAAGAACCTCTCCACTTACAGCATTTGAGAATCTGAATAGATTTCAAAGAACAAGATTAAAGAAAAAATTAGAAAACCCAGTGTCCTACAAAAGCTTAATTATAAAAGTTGAAAAAGAAAAGAAAAGAAAAAGTTATTAGACTTTGGAGGGTTTGAAGAAGATTTTGACATTAATGATTTGGAGAAATTTGAGGAAACAAACAATGTTAGTGTCAACATTTGGGAATACGATGAGGAAGTTTCAGATATAGTCCCAACACGAGGAACAAAACTTAAATTTGAACCATCTCGTCACATTTGATTTAATTATGCTCCATGACAAAGTTGGAGAACATTTTGTCTTAATACAGAATAACTCTCGTTTCTTTACAACTGGGAAAGGTCGAGCGAAGAAGCAGTGTGAGTTCTGCTTTCAAGCCATAAGTGCAAATATTTACGAAAAACACAGGAGCGGTTGCAAAGCTTTACTTGACGTAGGAGTATTACCACCAGACAAAAAATTCTTTGAATTCAAGGGTCATCGTAAAATTTTTACCTCCACCTTGTAGAATGTACACAGATTTACTTTACTATCAGGATCCCACTACAAAAACCATTAAAGTTGGTGGGTATGGGGTGGCTGCAATCGGCCCCACAGGAAAATTAATGGATTCAGATTTCTTTATAGGCGAAAATGCCATGAAAAAGTACACAAACTGTATTCTCCTTATGGCACGTAGATGTTCAAATAAGTTGCGACGTAGTGAATTACCAATTCCAAACATGACAAAACAGCAGCAGCAAGCTTTTGATCAAGCTACTCACTGTGTAATTTGCGGTAATGATTTCTCACCTGAAAACCCAAAGGTGAGGCATCACTCCCATCATTTACCTGATTGGCCAGTCCAGCATGTGTGTAATACAGATAATTTAAAAATCAAAGATAAAGGTGTGATACCAATGTTTTCACACACATTTACAAAACTTGGTGGGCACTTGCTAATGCAAAATTTTGAGGCTGATCAAGTGAGGAAAGTGGAGATTATTCCAAAATCAAACGAAAACTTCATGGCAATAACCCTTGAAGGAATATTACGGTTGTTAGACAGCAAAGCATTCTTGGATCAAAAATTACAAAACCAAATTCTACATTTAGTAGAGACCAATGGGATTAAAAAACTTGAACCGTTTAATGAACAACTTCCGTCTGAAATTTTACAAAAGCCGTTTTTCTTTCCTCACACCTGGTTTACATCACCTGAGAAATTATCTGAAAAAGAATTGCCACCATTAACAGATTTTAACGACATTTTGATGGAAAGAGACATCACAGAAGATGAGTATAAAAGCATGCAATACATCTATGCAAAGCTGGGCTGCTGTAGTTTTAGACATGTTGCTTTTGCCTACTTGAAGTCCAGAGTATTTCAAACTGCTGCCGTCATGGAAGAGTTTGGTGAATGGACATTAAACAATTTTCAGTTAAGCCCATTCCATGATGTCTCCTTATCAGGTTTTGCATATACGTATGTAACTTTCAAGGCCCGTACAGAGTTTGAGATTCCTTCAGACCCAGAAATTATTAGCATTGGATTAAAGAATATTCGTGGAGGAGTCTCTTTATTGACAAAGCGGGTCACGACTGCAAACAGTGAAAGACTTGGTCATAAAAATGTAAAGGATGATGAGAGAACAGAAATTTTATTCGCTGATGTCAACAGCCTCTATTGCCTCACCGAACCACTTCCCTTCGGAGGATACAGACTTTTAGATCAGGGGGAACTTGAGTCATTTGATGTTTTGAAACTGCCAGCCAATACTAACAAAGGATGGATTGTTGAATGTTCATTAGAATGTCCACCAGAAATCAAAGAATATACACGCGACTTTCCATTATGTGCTACTAAAGAAAAAATTAACTTTGAGTTAATGCAAGCAGGTTTAAAAGATTTTGATGAAGCTTGCCTCCCATCTGAAAAGCATAACTTGGGTGTAAATGCATTACTTCTCACCCAACTTCCCAAAAATTAAATTGCATTGTAATACAAACTGCTACTGCGTTTCATAAAGCTGGGAATGAGAGTAACGAAAGTTCAGAAAGTCATTGAATTTGAGGAAAGAGCTTACCTAAAAGAGCCAATACTGCACTTACTCGACTTAAGAAAGTCAATAGCAAAATCGGACAAGTTTTATGAAGGTATTGTAAAGGGAATTAGTAATCGCATTTTTGGAAAATTCCTCAATATTTATAACGATTTAAATATTGAGTGCTGTGCAACACAATGGAAAGCTGTGGATTTGCTAGGCAAACACAATTTTGATGACGTCAGGATCATTTCCAGTGAAGTTTCATTATTTTATATGAAAAAGAAAGTAAAGCTTGACAAGAACTTTTTGGTTTCATTTGTCGTGCTGGATTTAGCAAAGCTGAGGCTATACGACCTGTACTATTTGGAACTAAAAGCGAAATTTGGAGAGAGGATTAAGCTTGTGGCATCAGAGACTGACAGTTTGGTATGTGAGATAAAAGATCCTAATAATACATACATACAAGATCTTAAAGACCTTGGTCACATTTTCGACTTTTCCACCCTGCCACATGACCATCCACTTTAAGATGACTCCAAGGCCAAAACTCCAGGACTACTAAAGATTGAGTATCCCTATCCACTACAGTATGTGGGTGTCAAGTCAAAGCTTTATTCAGTGTTAAACAAGTGTCAGGAATATCTATCTAATAATACTCAAGACATACTGACATGTGAAAAATGCGAGGCTGACCCTAGTCGCAGTCTTAACGTCGCCAAAGGAGGATCCAAAAGAAATCGTACTCCACATCACGTCTACTTACAGGCAGCTATAGAAGCCGAAGCAACTGACAAGGAAATTGATTTTTTGGTATTAGAAAGCAATAATCAAAAGGTAACACTTCAACATAAAAAGAAAAAAATATTTTCCAGTGACGATAATCGTCGCATCTGGCTAAATTACAATGAAAGTGTGCCGTATGGTTATGATATAAATAAAGAGTAATTTATTTTAGGATTTAGTTATAAATAAATAATAACTAATAATGGATGTCTATGGGCCGTCAGATTTACGCCTTAAATTAGGTACATCCATGCAGATTGTCGCTCCCTCGAGGTCGGGCAAGACAAAATTAGCTTTAGACATAGTTATTAATGAAAATAAGGTTTACGATAATCCTACTGAAAAGTGTGTATATATGTATAAACAATGGCAGCCTGCCTTTGAAGAAGCTAAATCCCTAGATAACTCAATCATTTTTTCAAACGACTTTGAAGAATTAGAAATTTTAATTAAATCAAACCTATTTAAGAATAATCTTTTAGTTATATTTGACGATTTTATGCTGCAGTTTGAGTCATCCAAAAATAGTTATATAAAAGAATTCTTTGTACATAGAGCTCATCATGAGAATATTTCAGTAATTTTACTACAACAAGTCCTTTATTCTCGTAACTCAAGAGTACTAAATTTAAATGCTCATTATCTTATTTTGTTTAGCCTTCCGAGAGACTCTCGTCAGGTTATGTGTCTTGGCTCTCAGATGATGCCAGAAAATTCAAAGTTTGTTTATAATTGTTACAAACTTGCTACGTCTAAACCGTATTCTTATTTATTCATAGATCTTTATCCTTCAACACCAGAGTATGCTAGATTTAGCTCGTCAGTGTTTGTAAGTAAAAACAAAAAATTTTATTTGCCTAAATGAAAAAAGTTACGTTTTCTACTCCAGTCACACTCTACATGAACGAATGTGACGAACATACAAACTACCGACTGCCATATTTTGGTGGTATTCAGTTGACAGGTTACGATTTCAAGAGAGAATTAAAAGTTTAGAGCCAATGCTATCTCCGATTCTTCTTAAAAAATGGAACGAGTTCTGCAAAACTACGATTTTTTGCTTGAACTCGCAGAATCAAATTATAGAAAACAGAGATATATGCTAGGTGTGGCTACACGTGAACAGGTGTTATCAGTAATTGATTGTGTCAAGTTGTGCTCAGCTCAAGCCACTGGGGTACCAGAAATAGTTATATTAACCAAGACTCGAAGATGGAAGCGTGCAGTCTAACTTTTGAAAAAACACTGTAAACTGCTTTCGCCAATTTTACTGTCCATATTGTGTACTTTATTTCGTGAAGTAGCTCATTACATGTATACAATGGAATAATGGATTCCGTTCAAGAATATTACATTGTGCCAAAAGAAGTGTACGAAAAGTGTAGTGAACCAAATTAGAGTGTCGAAGAGAAAATTCATGAATTACCTACAGCCAGACAACGAAAATTCAGACGGCTCTTAGATTATTTGGTTTCAAAGATTGGGGTTGGTGTAACAGTGGACAAGGATAGTGACTTAGTTGGAAAGTCCACAAGTCTTTACGACTTTATAAATTATGCCATAAGTGACAGGAAAAAACCTGACGATTTTATTGAGCTTGTACCTCTATTGTTTGATGCACCTGACGATTTGCTAAGTGAAAAGGTTCATCGTGACGTTGGAATTTTTAAAAGACAACATGGAAGACACATACATAAGAAAAGCTTGGACTAATTATTCCCAGCCCGCTGCCCTGAAAGCATTACACGGGTTTGTAAAGACATTCGTGATGCCGAAAAGAAACTAAGTAAAATAAGAGCCTTTTCAGTTCATAAGGGCAAGGCAAAAGTACCAGACTAGAGCAATCATCCTGAAAGGACCAAGAGAACATTTTTGTACCGACTTGATCGATTTTCAAGCTTATTCACGGTGGAACAGCGGCTACAACTGGCTTCTAGTGGCAGTTGACGGTTTTACAAAAGAATGTTTTGTGGAACCCTTGAAAAAGAAGACAACCACAGAGGTGGCTGAGGCCTTTGAAAACATAATTAAAAGGCCAAGAAACCAATCCTTCACTGCTACTCTGACCAAGGTAGGGAGTACACCGGAAATGCATTCCAGGAACTGATGAAGAAGTATCAAATTACCCACTATGTTTCCCGAACACAGCGTAAAGCAGCTCAATGTGAAAATATGATAAAATTTCTGAAAACTCTACTGGAAAAGTACTTTACTCACGAGAATACAAAAAGATGGCTTGAGATAATACCACGGATTGTGGAAACTTACAATAATACTCCTCATTCATCGCACGGATTTAAACCAAATTCAATAAAGGCCAAAGACGTTGATGAAGTGTTTCATAGACTTTATGCTAAACTGGCCCAAAAACCAAGGCCCAGCCCTAAATTCCCAATCGGAAGCTTAGTCCGCGTGGCCAAACAAGGAACATCAAAAGTCAGACCAGTCTCAAAATTTAAAATGGAGCGTGGAATGCAGGAAGGAGGAGAAAGTTTCTTTCCCCGAATGCCAGAAAGCTGTAAGAGTACAAAGCAGATTAAGCTTAACCAGCCATGGACCTCTCCAGATGTTCGAGTCGTTTCAAATACTCTCTTGGCTAAGAGGGAGAAGGACAAATTTCGAGACTCTATAATTTTGCAGAGAATTTTAATGAGAGGAGCTCCTCTCACATTTTCTTTTCCCACAATCTTTGCACCTGCCTTTATCGAGTGGATTGAAAAGCTCCAGCAAATCTTTGGGAATGAGGAGAACCGAGAAAGTTTGAAGTGCAGGCTGAAGGACGAGGGAAAGCAGAAGGAAGTAGATTTCCGAAGTATATGGAGCTCTAAAGACTGCCTAAAGTTATTAAACTTTCACATCAGACCATGGATGTATGAGGTGGACAAGGTTGATTTTCGCATGTGGCAGGAAATTGATAAACAATTTCATAAAATGATAAAGACAAAGGAATACAGTTTTTTCTGGTGTGGACCAGACACATATATCAGTTTTGAGACGCTGCTGAAGCTGAAAGAAGTTTTGAGGGAGCTGGTAGAGTGTAAATAATTCATTACTTCACTTTTCCTTTTGATTTCGTTGTAAAGTTTTGTAACATATAATTTTTATCAAATGTAAAAACTAAGTTATTCATAAACGCCAGACTTAAAAATGCAATTGGTTGAGTCGCGCACCTTTTACTCTATCTGACTGGGCTAAAACCCTTAATGGCGAATGCAGGTTAGATAATTGACTGGGTTAAAACCCTTAATGGCGCATGAAAGTCAGTGCGAGAAGGGTGCGGATTTGGTCTTGTGGTCTGGCTCATTGTAAATACTTTAATTGCAAATGTAGTAATAGTTTAAGTTATTAGGTTAAGCCGGATTAGCCGGGGCTCTACTAGAGAGTCTAGTGTTTAAAGATTGATGACTCATTCTTGCCCAGACACTACCGAAGAAAGACCAGCATGTTAGGTTAGTTAAGTTAATTTTAAGTTAGGGGCTGGTCGGGCCGGGCTCATAAGGCCGAAACTCTGTATTTCGAAGATTTCAAATGCGAATTCAAATTACTTGCAGTTTAAATTAGTCAAATCGCCATGACAAAAATTTAGTAAACATGCTATTGATTAGTTTACGGTAGTGATTGACTTGAAAACATTTTCAGTTAGTACACGTCAGGGGGCTAAAGTTCAGCAGTTATGTATATGGGAAATACAATGGTGAAGGTAAACCAGGATTTTAAATGCAAGTTAAAATTACTTCTAGCTTTAATTAGCCAAATCGCTATGACAAAAATTTAGTAAACATGCTATTGATTAGTTTACGGTAGTGATTGACTTGAAAACATTTTCAGTTAGTACACGTCAGGGGGCTAAAGTTCAGCAGTTATGTATATGGGAAATACAATGGTAAAGGTAAACCAGGATTTTAAATGCAAGTTAAAATTATATCTAGCTTTAATTAGCCAAATCGCTATGACAAAACATTAGTAAACATGCTATTGATTAGTTTACGGTAGTGATTGACTTGAAAACATTTTCAGTTAGTACACGTCAGGAGGATAAAGTTCAGCAGTTATGTATATGGGAAATACAATGGTAAAGGTAAACCAGGATTTTAAATGCAAGTTAAAATTACTTCTAGCTTTAATTAGCCAAATCGCTATGACAAAAATTTAGTAAACATGCTATTGATTAGTTTACGGTAGTGATTGACTTGAAAACATTTTCAGTTAGTACACGTCAGGGGGCTAAAGTTCAGCAGTTATGTTTAGGGGAAATACAATGGTAAAGGTAAACCAGGATTTTAAATGCAAGTTAAAATTACTTCTAGCTTTAATAAGCCAAATCGCTATGACAAAACTTTAGTAAACATGCTATTGATTAGTTTACGGTAGTGATTGACTTGAAAACATTTTCAGTTAGTACACGTCAGGGGGCTAAAGTTCAGCAGTTATGTATAAGGGAAATACAATGGCAAAAGTAAACCAAGTTTTCAAACGCCAATTAAAATTACTTCCGGTTTGAAAAAGCCAAATCGCTATTACAGAATTTTAGTAAGCATGTTGATCTTTAGTTTGCATTATAAAAAGAGTAAACAATCAGGTCATGGGGTGCAAAATGCAGAGCTAAATTTTAATGATTTTCCCCGTTTACGTATATGGGTAATACAATGGCAAAAGTAAACCAAGTTTTCAAATGCCAATTAAAAATACTTTTATTTTTTGAAAGACAAATCTAGCTTCACTAGCCCCTTCGCAGAGTGAAATGAAAATTTTCAATAATCAATTTTCCTTCAAGTCAAAGGGAAAGAGAAAGATGTTTGCATAATGACAAAATATTCCCATCATCACTTTGTCGCTCATCTAATATCTGAATGAATACCATATTCTTCGGCTATAAACCCTCCCACAGGCGGAGCAAAAAACGTGTTGATCTTATGGAAAATTTACACGCGGCTATGTAATCAGGCTACGACTAAAGAAAAAAGCCTTTACAGTAGATGCTCAAGCTTTGTAAAGTATGTTGGCTGTGCAGATCAACTATCATGACCGAGAAAACACATACACCAGCAATCCTTTTCTTACATTATTATAAGCGTTGTGTTTTGCAGAGTCAGAAAGAGCAGAAAAAATAACGGTCGCATTGGTACACAGAGATGCTGGGGTAGTGCAGTAAAAAATCCACTGCTGCTGTGATGATGATGAGCAATAGAAATGAAACGTAAATGACGAGCTTGAAGATTTTCCGTTGTCTTTTCTCTATATAACCGACAGAAAATCCCACTTTATAGGTATATTTCCAGAGAAATGACCCATGCTTTAACGCAACTTTTGCTCCCATGTTATAACATTTAACGCAATACGAGAATACGTACTAATTTTATCTGGCCGCCCTTTGAAATTTGGGGCGGCTTTTATTATTATAAAATGCCTTTAAGATGCCTATAAGATGCAATAATGTGGGAAGATGCCTATAATATGCTTATGGAGAAAGGTGCAAAATAATAATAATATGCTAATAATGTGGAGAAATGGCGGAAGTGTATTATAATATGCTTATAATATGGAGGAATGTGGGAAGTGTATTATAATATGCTTATAATATGGAGAAATTTTTGAAGAGTATCATAATATGCTTATAAAGGGAGGGGGCGGGGAATAAAATACATGGGCGCCTTATCAATTTATACCTAATCATAATATCAATCATCAATTATTATCAAAACCGCAACAACTCATCAATTTCTTACTACTAACCTGCTTGCAAGTATCCATATTCTTCTGAAAATTACTAATGATTAGATATATTGATACTATTCTTAGTTGGAGAAACTAAAGTTTGCATAATATATAATAAGGATCGTCATAATAAGGATAAAAAAATGAAAGGAGAAACAGTGTTAATACTTGAGTTTCAATGGAATTTCACAAAATTAGTTAATTCAGACACTTTGCAATTTTACTTACTAAAATTTGAAAGTCTGCAGAGAAATTTGATTTTTCTTTTAAAAGATTTCGTATATTCTTTGGATTTAAAAACTAAGTTTTTGTTCATTAAAACGAATTAGTATTTGTTGTTTCCATAACATTTTTTCGAGCCAGAAACAGAAACTTTACTGTCGTGAAACTGGCATATTGTGACTAAGTAGTAGCGTGTAATTACGATGTATGTATATTATGCAGTTTGATTAGTATTCATCATTATCATCATCATTGATTAGTATGCAGATCATTCATTTGGTTGGGGCTTTCCATGCAATAAATAATTTAGAACGTTTGTATAACGTTCATTTTATCAGCTTGCTGAAATTTTGTGAGTGCTTAGGCACGGATGTGGTTCTATTCTAACTGCAGTTTGCAGCATAAATTATGGAATTATAATAAATGACCAATTTGTAATGAGCTACACAGCATTGAACGTAGTGAAATGTAGGCTGCACATTGTCCAGCGTAAAAAAATGTATTTATCTTATAAATAAATAGATGCTAAAAAGAATAAAGAAGGCAATCAAGTTCTGCATTTTGTCTTTTGCTAAACAAATCCTACTTGTCTCCATGTTCTTTCCCACACTATCATATAGTTTATATTAATCAAACCAGGTCCAAGGAGCATCAAAACAGCCATTAGACTAGTAGGTAAATTAAAAAATAGTGAAAATATAACACACTCAATACACGTGCCAACCGGCTCTTTCAGCAAGTCAGGACGGATTGATATCAAAATAATTTATACGTGTATAACGTTCTTTATCATAACTACTTGATTGAAATATTTAGTTTGTACTTTGGCCGGTGAAGCTTTACCAAACCTTTAATTGATTTATATTTAGTTTATGTTTTATCGGAACATGAAACCCAAACCCTAGATCATGCATTCATCAAACGAGATAAGGAACTTGCTTTCCACTATATCTGTATTTGCGTTAATTATTCTCGAGTGTTGTTGTTGTACTTTATTAGAAACCACTTTTTGTTTATCCCGGTAAAACGTTTAACACTGATGAATAAAGCCTAGAAATTAAAAGGGACAGTAGGACAATAACTTGGGTATTTTTTTAACTCTGACGGCTTGCATATTATGACGGTTTGCATATTTTTCAATAAAGTAAATACTCCGTTTCTCAAATGAAATCGCACAATTGTTCTCAACTGACAAATTCGAGTTTTAAAACAGTTGCTAAAAATTTCTAAGCTGAATCCAAAACAAAAAAGATTGTCAGACTAACTATAAGACTAGCTTTGTTTCTTTTGCTAAACAGTGGCGGTACTTGTGTAAAATGGTAATATGTTTACTTCACAGTGATTATGATGATGTACATTAATTTTTCTATTTCTCTAACCAAAAATTTTTTTCTACATGGTTAGGATGCTGAAGCAATAATATGCTTCGTGGAAGGTAAATTGTTACATTTTATATGTACATATAACTCTGATGAGATAATGAAAAATTGGTAGTGCCAAATGCAAAAACATTTTGTAGGAAGCATATCAATCTTATTCCAATTCCAGTCCAATGTGAAATAATAAGGGCTATTCCCATCCTACTGACTTATTATTTAAAACTATAATGTATTGGAAGAAAAATGAAATTATAAAAAATAAAAATGTAAGCAGCTGTAATAAACTAGAAAAGCTTAACAAACGAAATTGGAACTACAAAATGCTTTATAATAAGCCAACAATTTTTTTGTTTGACGAACTATTGGAGAAATTAGGCAAATAATTAGCATAATATGTTTGAAAAAACGATAATAAATGTGCACTAGACAAATGTGAATAAATGGTTATCTGCAAACAAAGTTGCACAGTGGATGATTTGACTTAATGGCACAGTGGAATATTTTTGCACCGACCTTGGCTCATAAACATGGAAGAAAGCATTAGGTTGTTTATTTCATTTAGTTGGAAAAACTCAAAAAACCTTGCTCAAAAAAACAATCACGTAAATTACTGTAATAGACTATAACTTTGTTCGTAATCACCCATTTACACACATATTTTCACACACAATAACAGTTTCGCTTTTCAGACTATTTTCTACTTGCGAGTGGGCTACACGCACAAAACATTGTTCGTTTGTAAATTTTTCTGCCTGATACTATTCATATTCTGAATTTCTACAGTAAAATCCGGAGATATAAAAACGTGAAACTTTCTAAAATGACGGAAAAGTTTGGCAAGGTTTTTGTTCCTAAGAATGACTTGGAATATGAGCCTATTAAATTGGCCACATTTTCCAATTTCGACCTAAAGTGGTATACTCTGGACGGGGAACTTCATCCAAAATACAAGGCTTATAAACATCATCACTTTAGCTTGGGCTACCAAATGGAAAATTTGAATAAGGATGGAAAGCTGGAAGTTTACAATGGCAGATTTCTTCTTCCTATAAAACTGGACGAGTACGGAAATGGACCAGATTTGGAATATTTGGAGACTTTTAAAAAGATGGAGAGGGAGCTGGTTGAAAAATTGGAACTTTTAGGTAATATTGCTATCGGAAATAAATACTGTTACAAATTTTGTCAAGCTGGAGAATTTACTATTTTTTTGTAGATAAAGATGACGAGGAGCAAGTTGCCCGATTTTCAAAATCCCAAGCAATTATGGCCTTTGTCTTACCCGAAGAAAAGCTCTGGTTACAAAGTCCCCTACTGTTGTATTTGTCAATGGCCATAATGATGGATGATCTGGTGGACACTGACCAAGACAACGAAAGCTCCGGTTTTTCTGATGTTCTACGCCAAACAAGCTATTCGCAGTGCATTCAAATGCTACAACCTGGAGTTCTGGCCTTGGAGGGCAAATCCTCAAGTCTTGTACGGCAAGCTGTCAACTCGTCCAAGTTTTTTCTGAGTAATCCCAATTTAGGGCTACATGACGCTCTGAAGCTACAACGTTATGAAAATGCTTATTTACGTTTAGCGGAAGGATTGAGAAAAGAAGCCATGGAATTGACGGAAAATGAAAATGACACGGTGCACTTTCTGGCTAGTGTAAAGCAACTTTTTGAAGTGGTTTGCATGGACGTTTGCAAAGAGTGGAATGAGATAAATGGCTCTACTCGGGAATTATTAAAAGAAGCGCAAATTCAGCTAAGAAAAATTACAAGTGGAATGTACGTCGTTGTGGAAGCTATTGCGTTACAACTGAAAATAAAACTGGAGCCGGAAGTTCGACAAAGTTTTTGGGTAAATTGGTGGCTTGGCGAGTTGGCTTATCACGCGGGCAAGACTAATGATTTGTTGAGCTACAACGTGGAAATGGAAAGGGGAAATGCGGAAAACAATGAGGTTTATAAGTTGCATAAAGAACAAGGTTTGGAGTTAAATGAAGCGTTGAAAAGAGTTGAGGACGATGCGAATTTGTGCATGAAGAGGATTTTGAAAGGAGAGCAAATATTAAAGCAAATGTTTCCGGGGGATAAGCAGTTGGAAAGGTATATCAATGTGGGGAAAAGGGTGGCTATGGGAATTCAAAGTAATTGCTATATTACTCGATGGCATTCTAATATTACTTGGGATTGTTATGTGGAATCTGAAGATGAGCTGTTAAGCACGGAAATCGTTTGAAATGGGTTAGGGTCGATCAGCAAAACTTTGTTGCTTTTGTGTATCAACTTTGATAAATGTTTTGAAATGGTCCATTCAAATGGGTGATTAATAAAACTACTTGGAATTTTCCTGGAATTTTCCAGCATAAAAACATAATAGCCATTAAATGGCTTATAATGTTGCATTTTTCTCCCATATATAGAATTATTATTATGGGATTAAGTCACATTACATAATTCATTGCAACTTTGTATTACTAATAGATGCATCATTATATGAGAATTGCAATTTTTCCAGGAACTATATTGCTATCACATAGAGTTAAACCTGCAAACTCATCCCAAGTGTAAGAATTATTGGATGTTTTGGATATTTTGCTTTCGTTTGACCATTCAAGTTTTGAATCATTTTCCCAGGCGCAGTAGCAGACTAAAGCAAGCTTAACTTGATCTAGGTTACGAACTTCCTCATCATGCATACCAAATTTATCAAGGCCAAATTGATTTCATAAGCATGGAAGCAGAATTTCATGGGGATTTGCAAAGTACATGGGTTATTCAATTTTTGTCAGAATGTTAACTTCTCCGTTGAAGAGGGCAAAAATGCCAGTAGATTATGAAATGGGAACTTGTGTTAAGTGTATCGGTTTTAATATGTCATCAACAGCTTTCAAATTGTATGTCTGATTCTCATTGTGCAGTTGCTTGTGCTCACACTCTATAAGATGTGCAGATAGTGTTTCACGATAATATTCCATACTAGTACATTATCCTTAGAATTTTCAAACTTCCAATTTAGTTACAAATACATACCATTCTCACAAAAACGTGAATTCCCTTCTAATGCAAGTAATAAGGCAGTGGCAATAGGAATTACTGGCAATAACTCAAATGCGTTGGAGGACATAAACGCGTATCAAATCGTATCAAAAGCAATGTTCTGGGTTTGTCTTCCTGTGAACCAGTTACACAAAATTTAACACATTTTTTGACCTACATACCCACATATTATGTACCCATTGTTTTAAAATGTCTCATAAAAACTCTAATGTTTTTATACACTGCAATGCAGTGACTGCATCAAATGTGGGTTGCAAATATGTCCAGATCTCCCAGTTTTACATACGCCTGATTCAATTTAAATGGGAATAAAACAACAAGAAATAACACAAACTTGCATTTACGTTTATTTTTATTTTAAACATTATTTGACAATCCAGTGTAAAAATGGTAGATTAACTGGCTTTTTATAATGTTGCCATTTGACTACAAAAAAGTTTACTGGAACATTTTCCATTTTTACAAATAAATTTTTGTCTTACTTTGAATTTTCATAAATTTACAAAACGTGTTACGTCTAGTGCTAACAAATATAAAGTTTCTACAAACAAAATCTAAACACTAACAATCAATAAAGCACATTAATTTCCTGCCTCACTCCGCTCTTTTATAAAGTTTATCCAAAAGGTCCAAAAATAAAGAAGGTGGAATAAAACTCTTGCCATCATTTTCTTGCAAGTCAAACGCCAAATTCTTAATGTCTTCTATTATTTCGTCTTCGTACTCATGATACTTCTCTTTGAGTTCCAAATCATTGTAAAGCCTTTTCACATTACCCACACAGATCGGGTCTCGCTTTCCATAATTTTCCAACAGAAATTTTAACTGTGCCGTGTCACACAATTCAGTAGCTGTTACAAACAACCATGAGCACTTATTGTCTTGAATGTCCGTTCCCACTTTTCCCGTTTTTACAGGATCTCCAAAGCAATCCAAATAGTCGTCTTGAACTTGAAAATAGTGACCAATTTGCAAAGCAATTTGTTCAATCTTTTGCATCATTTGATTATCTGCGGATTTTCCCGACATAATTATTCCCAAAACAATTGGTGCGTATATGGTATAATAGCTCGTTTTGTATTTTACAATGGCGTTGTACCGCTTCAAAGTGTAGCTGTTTTAAAATATGAATAGAAAATTTGACATTTTATTTGAATCAGAAAATTTATTCTTGTTCAAGCTTAGTGACTATACTATAGTCCAGTCTTATTGCTGGAGCAACATTTTTACCTTTCCAAAATATTTTCTGTTTTCTCTGTAAGGCAATCCATACCTTGGCCAAATACGGTAAGGTATAAAATGTGCGCTACAGTGTGATATATTTGCTTGTAGTACGGCTGGTCACCAAAATAAACTTTCAGCAAATAGAAAGCAACAGTTTCCACCATAAAGGCATCGTTAATTGCCGTCATTCCCACTTCAGGGCTTTTGTACCAACACGGCTTTCCCCTTCTTGTTTCACTGTGATCCATAATATCATCCAGAATTAGACTGGCAGCTTGCATCTTTTCAAAATAAAATACCAATCATAGTATATATTTGGATTATTAATGAAGTTGAATATTTTAAAAACTTACAAATTCAATAGCCCATCCCAAAGCAGTTGCTCTTTCCAAATCCGCTTGGCTTGGGTTGGGTACTAGATTTTTGAACGTTATTGTAACCATAACGCCTCTAACAAAATAATATAAGTATTTTCTTAGTTTTTGCAATTGATAAACAAATTGTAGTGATTTTATGCTACATTACCTAAGCAATTTGCCCCCACCCAGATTATTGCTCAAAACGTAATTCATCCAACGCTCTAGCATATTTGCCACGTTTGAGTTAACTCGCGTTGAACTGTACGCCGTAACCTTTTTAAGAATATTATGCATTGAATGTGCAAATTCTAAACGCTCAGTTTGAGCCTTATCGGTAGTTGAAATAGATTCCAGTTTGCCCGATTCTACCACGGTGGTAGCCATGGTGTATCTTTTCCAGATTTTAAAAATATGCACAAACTTGTGGAGTTACAGTGACTCACATTAAAGCTGAAGAGAAACTGACAAGAACCGTGAGAACTGAGGAAATGATATATGCATATTTTGCAGATACAGTAACTTTAGCATCTTGATTAAAATGAACTTTAGTGCAATTTGTGATACAAAATGTAGTAGTGTTCAATTTTCTCTTTACAAATGAAGTTTCCTTGTTGAAACCCAGAATCTGTTAAAATTACATACTTGTAATTTAGTTCGTTCCAACTGAATAAATTGGCATATTATGTTTTTTGTACAAATTGTATGGGAACAATTGTTTTTTAATAATTGGCCATAAAACAAAATCTGGTTTTTCTGCGTTGTTAGTAGTAGTCATTTAATTGCTATGCCCGTATATAATATTATATCTTGATTAAGATAGTTTTTACTCTTTTCGTTTGTAGAGCATATTTAAAAGATTCTAAAATAGGCTTGGTCTTTCGATCAGTACTCGCTGTATTCATCTGCGTGCAAATGAATGTCAGATTCTTAACTTTCTTCATAATATAATCGTGTCGTACTCATGGGACTTTTCCTGCAGTTTCAAATCATTGTGAAGCCTTGCCACGTGCTCCACACTAATGGCATCTTGTTTCGTATAGTTTTCTAGTAGATATTTCAGTTGTGTTTGCTGAGTTAACAGATGCATGAGCACTTATTGTATTGAATATCCGTTCCCACGTTTCCACTTTTTGCTGAATCTCCAATGCAATTCAAGTAATTATCTTGAATTCGGAAAAAGTTACCAATTTCCAATGTCATCTTTTCAGTTTTGTGCATCAGCTCAATGTCGCATCCCTTTCGTGCCATAATGGAAGATACATGGTGCAAACACTGATTTTGTATTTGACAATGACGTCATATTGTTCTATGGTGTACATTAAATTACTTCAAAGAGTCTTTTAAATTTTAATTCCAAATAAGTCGCCGTCGTGTGTCGTCTCAAATTCTTTCTGCCTTTTTCATAAGGCTATCAAAGCCTTGGCGAAAACACGGTTAAATTTTACACACAATGCATAACAGCATTTTGTATCTGTCTCTAGTGTGATTTTTTCCCAAAATATACATTTACCAGTTGAAACGCCCAACGGCGTCAACGCTCCAACTGGTCTACTGGAAGCGTCAATTGGTTTCACTATAATCCATTATATCATCAGCGATAAGGCTGGCAGCTTGTGTCTTAATAAAAATCATTCAAACTTTGAACTTGTGGTTCAAATTACAAAAATTCTAAAGGAAAAAATGTTAAGCTTTCACAATTTTAATAATCCATCCTAACGCATGTCACATGCGGTATGTGCCTTTTCGTAGTAGTTTCGGTAGTAACGTTTGGCGAGTTTGTACGTTATAACCACAGTAAAACCTCCATAATAAAAAAACTGGTATCTATATGGAAGATTACTCCGTTTGGCATTAAACTGATGTTTTAGAAACATTAGTTTGACAGTTTAGTTTCCCCAAAGTTACTACTAGTAATTATTACTACTACTAGAATTATTCATGTGTTTTGAGTTTGCAATTTTGAACCAGTTTCTCTCAGTTATTTTTTGCTCCAACCAGTACAAAATTCTGAATTATGCATAATATGATGTTCCAATGTTCTATTCAAAAGTTGGAAGTATGTCTGGTTTCAATTATATTTTCCTATGATAGTCCATATTTTACAAATTCGTACATTAACCGACATAGTAAATCGTTTGAAGGCAAGAGATCATTACGTTCAGCGTATAGGTGCACTAAATTTCATTGGATTTTTGCAGGCAGCAATCAAAACAAAATTGGTTTCGTACACGTGGAATCCACTTACCGACTGCTAATCGTAATAAATTGAAAATTGGAAGTTCTATATGAAATTGATATTTAGAATTTTATTCCTCTTACGTTTTACTATTACCAATACACTGATAAAATTTACTTTGAGAATAAAGGTAATTCATCTACTTGAAGTATAAATGTTGAGTATTAATAGTACAAAATTATTCCGCCCGTTTGTAAAGCCTGTCCAAGAGATCCAAAAACAGTGCAGATGAGATAAAACTCCCACTGTTTTCCTTTTCTTGCAAATCAAAAGCCAAATTCTTAATTTTTTCCATAATTTCATCTTCATACTCATGATACTTCTCCTTGAGTCCCAAATCATTGTAAAGCATTTTCACATTATCCACACAGATCGGATCATGCTTCCCATAATTATCCAACAGATATTTCAGTTGAGTCTGGTCACACAGTTTCAAAGCCTTGACAAATAACCAGGAACACTTGTTGTCTTGAATATCCGTTCCCACTTTTCCCGTTGTAGCAGGATCTCCAAAGCAATCCAGATAGTCATCTTGAACTTGAAAATAGTGGCCAATTCGTAAAGTAACTTTTTCCACTTTTTGTAGTGTCTGGATGTCATCTCCCTTTCCAGCCAGGATAATTCCCAAAGCAATGGGAGCATGAATGGTGTAATAGCTGGTTTTGTATTTTACAATGGCGTTGTAGCGTTCCATTGTGTAGCTATTTTTGCTGTAAAAAATGCATATTGTAACAAATTTGTAAAAAGAAATGTTCTTTAGTAAAAATTTGTTGGGTATTTTACCTTTCCAAAATATTTTCAGCTTTTTCCGTCAAACAATCCAAACCTTGGCCAAACACGGTAAGGTATAATATACGATTTAAAGTACCATATAATTGCTGGTAATAGGGTTGATCTCGAAAATAAATTTTCAATAAATGAAAAGCAACCGTTTCCACCATAAATGCGTCATTTATAGCAGTCATCCGCACATTTTGGTGCTTATACCAGCATAACTTTCCCCTTCTAGTTTCACTGTGATCCATGATATCATCCAAAATTAAACTGGCTGCTTGAATCTGTAAGTAAACGTCAGAATTAAAGTGTTAAATTTAATATGGTTAAAGATTTAACAAATTATGTTGATAAAACTTACAATTTCGATAACCCAGCCTAAAGCACTCGCTCTTTCCAGATCTTTGCTCTGTGGGTTAGATACTAGGCTTTTGTACGTGCTCGCTACCATAACTCCTCTGAAAGTTTTTAATTATTTGATTGCCAATGCGTTCTGAAGTTACAAATTGTGGTTATACTAATAGACTGATGCTACCTTAGCATTTTGCCACCACCCAAGTTGTTTCTCAAAATGTGATTCATCCAATGCTCCAAATATTTTGCCACGTTTGCATTGACTCGCGTTGTATTATAAGTTGTTACTTTTTTAATGATTTTATTCATGAAATTTTCAAGTTTCACTTGTTCCAATTTCCCGTTGTCGGTATTTGAAACAGTTTTGGTTGTACACCGATTTTTCACAGTGGTAGCCATGGTAAGCCGTTTGCGGGTGAACTTAATTGGACTTGGTCCTAAGTTTGACTGAGGATGAAATGAAAATTTTGTACTGTTTTTATGGTGCCTTATAATGTAAGGTTAAGTAATATGTTGGTAATTGTTGCAATAGAAAATGTAGAAAAAATAATAATTAAGTACTTATCTTTTTTCGTGTAGAGTTTTAGAATCATGGCATTTTGAAAGCTTTAATATAAGTCACTATCAAATTTCCTTAATATTAATTAATTAATTGGTGAATTGTGTATATATACGAATTCACCAATTTTAATTGCATACCAGCAGCAACTAAAATTGTTATTCCGGCTGCCTAATGGTCTTGAGAATAGCCTAGTTGATAAGATATTCTGATGCCTGATACTTGCGCTCTCAAGAAATCAATAAAATAGATTCCTGATTTTCTTATTTTTGTAATACGTGTTTCCTTAGCATTTTTGCTAGAGCAGTGAAATTTGTGAATTTTAAATATTTTAATTAATTGTTCCAAACAACCATTACTTCAGTTATATTTTGTTGTAATAGTTCAGATTTTACAATTACAATTTTTCACGCTTACCTTCATTTTTGTAGGAAAAGCAATAAGTCATTAAAGCTAAGCTAATCTACACATTTAATGATTTTTTGCAGGGACAGATTTCAAGTGCAATTCAATCGAATGCCGGATATATAATATTCTCCATAATTTTAATTTTATCCTTATACTCAAGATACCAAATTTTCAATTATGTCTGTTTCCACAGTTCAACAGAATTCACAAACAATGAAGAGCATTTATTGTTAAATATTCATTCCCAGTTTTTCTGTTTCCGCATGATTGCCATAACAGTACAGACAACCATCTGAAACTTTTAAAAACTAGCAAATTCGCCAATTAATATTCACCTTTTCTACTGTCTGAATCTGGATGCCATCTCCTTCGCTAGCCGTGATCATTCCTTACG
>CM056170.1:51151772-51420344 GCA_029691765.1 Entomobrya proxima
ATATAAATAAATAAATCTTCCTCAACATTCCCCTTATAAAGCCTGTTAGTTTGCAAAGTGTTTAGTTTCGAAATTTAAAGTTTAATGAACGTGCGATATTTGTTGCTTGAACCTAAAACGGAAATGCAACTGGGAAATTCTTTGATTAGCAAAACCAAATTTTTGATAGCTTTCTTTTGTGTTCATCATCATCAGAGCAAATACACGATTGTTAAGCAAATAGAGAAACCAATCGGATTATATTTCTTCAAAATTAAGCAAATTACTGAAAGGCCATTTTTCATTTGTTGTTATCTCCTATATTTTTATAGGTATAAATTATTACATGTTTCGGTATGTTGGCATCTTAAAATCAAAATGAGATTTAACCAGTTTGTTTGGTCTGATGACGTGCATTTCAGATACAGACAGTTATATTGTTGTCGAATATATCACATCGTATCAACCAAAAAGGGAAAACATATTATTGTAGCTTGTTTCTCCTGCTGATTACGTTGATGTTTCAAGCAAATGTCAGAAAATGAAAAAATAGTAATAGGAGTTTACGGAAACAGTCTGCTTAGAAAAAATGAGCTATATTTTAAATGCATTATATACTTTACTCATAACTGGTTATATTTTTGGCTTGATATAATATAATAACAAAATACCTGTTCATGCGCATGCAAATAGCGTTAACACATTACAATTTAGTTTAAAACTACCTACTCAAAAATGCATGATGCGTTAGGCAATAAATTATAATAATTTGAAATGTAATAAAGTTTTGCATGAATTCTAATTTCTCAAATAAATTGTAAGCTGAAAAGACTGAGTAACCGATGAATGACCTTAAGCCTGTTAAAAATTAAGCCTACGTGAAAAAATATGCATTTACAAAATTGGCAAAATACTTAGTATTATTGATTTTGATTTGAAGTTACAAATGTACAAGCGCTTTGAACAGGTGATTACAATTGAAGAATTCTGGAACAAGGATAAATTATTGAATCCAGTTGACTAAAGAATAGGAAACTATAATTGTATTAAATTCTATTCAAAAGTGTTTTGAATTAATTATGTCTTGCGTGATGATTGTGGGAAAAACTTTTCTTGTAAAAAACCCGAATTTACTGCCGTTTTACCAATTTTGAAAAATAAAATAGAAATTCGGTGAATATAGCAGTCTGTTTGTTTGGTATACATTGCGAGATAGTGTTGTCATGGTAGTAATACCTAAAATGCAAAGGTGATTTAAAAATATTTAAATGCCAAATTGGATTTTTGTGGTTTGGCATAATTGCTGGGCGCTAAAATAAATTAACATTTGTTTAGGAAAGAAACAATGGGAAGAGAGAAATGGATACGCTATTTTGGGCTGGGCAACTTTTTTCTGTGTTTATGGGCCAATTAAAATGTCACGGAAGAACATAAAGAGTGAAATCCCACAAAAAATCGTGCACAACTTCTAAAAATGCTGCAGTTTGCAAATTTCGCATTTTAGCAAAATGCTAAAAAATCAGGCAACCTTATTTGCCTTTAATCATGTCTCAAGTCCGCAATCCTCAAGTTGGGTAGTAGAACAAACTGGATGGATATATTTAATTTTTGTACTGCGTCCAAAGTCCGGATTTTCAGTGTGATCACCATGTTAGATGGTGTGGTGGTGATGGTGGCTTGGCCTTTTACTAGGTTAAATGAGACCAATAGTAAACACGGTCATTTTCAGCTAATTACGACCTGCAGAAGTAGCACAATTTCATGACACATATTTTAAAACAAATTGTGGAAGTTTCCTAAATGCCAACAACCAAACAACAAGACTAAGCATTAAACGATTATAAGGAATTCGAAAACTATTTCTTTTGGGGTTTTGACCTGGGTAGTACAATTTGATTCTGAATGCAAGTGAAAAAATCCAATCAATTTGAAGAATTGGAAAATTAAAGAAATTTATTGGAGGTTTTGGGAAATTTTGAGAAATTGCTGACTCTGCTATCACTTCCTTCTACATTACTTCTTTTCTATCTTCCCTATTCGTTTTTGTCTTCCCTTTCAAGCCTTTCCTGTATCATTCCAGTTTTCCCCTCCCCTTTGAAAACGCATACGTACAACAAAATTCATCGGTGTTCTCGACACCATTTTTTACTTTGAATCCTGTCGGAATTCAAAGAAGGTTAAGTTTTGCATGCTAATTTTACAAATCTTTGGAAGCAGAAATTTGAATACATTGTTATCTAATCTGTAATGCATACCAAAAATATTATGTGATTTGCACCCATATCAGAGCAGAACTGAAAAGTTGCTTATTCTTTTGCTTTCAAGAAATGAATATTATATAATGGTAAGTAAAACTGGAGACAACGAATTCTTTGTTAGAAATTTCATTTCACTTCATCAAGTGTTCAAATTTTTATGTAAACATGTGCTACTTATAATAGCTTAAAACGTAATTGAAATTACTTTTTAAACATATTTAGTTATTGACAAGGTTACTTTTTACGCAGCTGAGTTATTTCATTTCTAATGAGTTCAAGAACACGTGTTCTTTGTGAAAACGTTTGAGAATGTAAAAGATAAGTACATTATTCCAAAGAGAATAAATAATAAATGCCCAGACCAAAGAAATTCTTTCAGCGGCAGTAAAAAATAAAAACCGGTATTGTTCTGATTAACATTTAAAAACAGATTCTGATTGTTCATTGAATAATGCGGTAGTAGCATTGACACGTTAACCAACATACGTCGAATCTGCTTATCTCAACATTAAGTTGGTCGTCTGACAAGCTAAGACTGTTGCAATAGTGGGTAACTGCTTACGTGTGTTAAATACCTAAATATTCCTAAAAACCTAAACGCTAAAATTCCTTGGCTAAAATTTCTTAAATATAATTCATACACGTCAGACAGAACGTTTGTGCATATTCACACCAAATATTCATAAAATAGCCATGTACTTTGTTACATTTCCTTTCTGCATAATATATGAACGGTCGGTGAAGGAAACATTGTCATTACGGCATTTGCTTTGGTGTCAAATTTTGCTTACTATGCATTTTTTCCTTTTGATCTGACTCAAGTGGATAAATTTCAAGCAAAAAAAGCATCAAAGATAAACTGTTACTGATGAATTGATTCTTTTGAAATGTCGCTAAATTTTTCGTTGACTAATATATGAACAAAGTTGCATTCAGCCGCTTGTGTCAATAACGTAAAAACTTGAAATTTTGATATAATATCGAACACATCAAACTACGCAGAGATGAATAAAGTGGAACAAATTAATAAATATTTTTTATAAACCAACTCTTTTGTCAATTTACAAACAACCTAATGAATATCAGTTTACCCACACACTAACATGCAGTACAACAGCAGTATATCATCAATTGATTAATTTAAACAAACAATGCGTTCTGTGTGACTGAACGATGGATTTGTCGATGTAAGTACATTTTTCAGTTGTGGCGTCATGACAAAGATTTTTGTTGCAAGGCTTCACACTGTATTTTTAACGTGTACAAATTTGTGACCTTGTCCAAGATATTATTCGTGAACTAGTATTTGTCCTGAAACGCTTCATCACATTTAGTCTGAAACAAATATTTGAATAGAGAAAACTTTAAAATTTAAAAGCAACATTGAGATTGAGCAAAATGATTTGCTCCGTAATAGCATTTCTTGCACTAATAGTGTGTGCCTGTTACCTAAAGTGCAACTACAGGGGAAAACAATTTCCCCCCGGTCCTTTAACACACCCCATTTTGGGGAATTTTAATCTCCGGAAACCCCACCATGTGTCATTTCTGGATTTAGGAAAAAAGTATGGTGATGTTTTCTCCATACGGTTTGGATGCACTTGGTGAGTTATTAATTAGAAAAACAAGGTGTTATAACTGGTGTTTAAAATTAAATTTCATAAATTTTTTTGCACTTATACTTATAGGGCTATAGTACTTAACAACTTCCAAGACATCAAGGAATGCTTTCTACAAAAATGCTGTAGTGGAAGAGGAAACTTTGCTTTGGAAAGATCCGGAGGAATTCCTAGAGGCATCATTTTCAACTCGGGTTCCAGCTGGAAAAGGGAACGCGACTTTGCTGTAGCATCATTCAGAGGGATACAAGGAGATAATTTGGAAGAAGCAATATCGGACTTAATAGTCTACTTGCAAAACAAAGTCGGATCTGTGATAGACATCAGACACATTTTTAATGTGTTTGTTTTAAACAGCTTATGGAAAGCAATTGCCGGAACGACCTTTGAAAACAATGATCCGGTGATTAAAAGCTTAGTAAAAGAGCTTACAAATAAACGAATCCAATCGAGAATTGCCTCGGTTGCGGCCTTTGTGCCGCCGGTGGGATTTGTCCTAAAACTTTTCTCACGGTTCAAAACAACTGCTAGTTCAACCGAAAAAACGATGGAACTTATCAGGAATACGATAGGAGAGGTATTTCAGAATTACAAACCCGACTGTGAACCCCGTAACTTTATTGAGCAGTACATTCAAGAAACCAACGCAACAAAAGATGGGCAAAACAGTTTTCGTGGAAGTGAGGAAGGTAAGTTGCTGGTATTTCATTTATTGAGAAAAAAGCGTCATTAAACTAAAGAACGTAAGCAAAAATAAATCATTTTGTTTGCACTAGAAAAAAACCTGGAAATAACTCTGCTAGACCTCTTTATTGGTGGGTTGGAGTCAACAGCCGCCGCGCTCCAGTGGATATTTTTATACTTGGCGAAATACCCCTCAGTACAGGAGCGAGTGTTTCAGGAAATTGATTCCCAGGTGGGCCAAGATAGAAACGCAACCCTAGCAGATCGTCCAAGGTATGCAAAAGTTATAATTTATGAATAATATTTTGTTAAAAATTGAAATTCCAAAAATTTCAAACATTTTTTGCAGTTTGCCACTCACCACTGGCGTTATTATGGAAGTACTGAGATGCACCAGCTTAGTCCCACTTGCTCTTCCCCATTTTACTGAAGAGGAGGCGACAATCCGTGGATATAAAATACCAGCAGGAACAATGATTATTCCCAACCTGTTTGCAGTTATGCACAACCCTGCTGTTTGGGAGACTCCGGATGAATTCAAACCCGACAGGTTTTTGAACAACCCGACACCAACATATATACCATTTTCAATTGGGCGTAGAATTTGTTTTGGAAAAAGCATTGCGGAACAGAACATGTTTTTGTTCACTGCTTCTGTCCTTCAACGATTCAAAGTTACCCTTGGACATCCGGATCAAACTCTGGAAAGTGTGGGAGGAAAACTCCTCCTACCAAAGCACACCTCACTCTGCTTTACCTTTCGTACGTAAACATGTTGAGGGATTTTTTTTTGCAAAAATCTGATTTGAAAAACATTTGTGCTGCGTTGTCACCTTTAACCTTTGTCAAAAATGTAATCAGTTATCTACCTTAAAATAGTTTTTCCATTATGCTTAAAAATTTGTGAATTTATGGTTTTCAAAAATTATCTCGAATTAAGGTTATATTGAAATTATGTTTAATTGATTATTTTTAAAGCTTCGAATATTATCATTTCAGAAATTTCAACTTATTTGGATTTGGTGCATAATTTTTCATTCAACTTATTTTGTAAAATTTTACTTGAATAAAATCTGGCCTTAGACTTATAAAGCTTCTTCAGAGTTTTCTTATCGCATTCATAAAAATGCCAACCATAAGGTCATCATCAGTTTAAATTCTAAGCTATATCATGTATCACACCCAAAGCATTTTATATTCATATTATGTATGTGCCCAAATGCCAAAGGACGCGCAGTTTATGTGTAAAGTTATACAAATTATTTTGTTTATCATCACCACCATTACACATTTTTGCAGTTTGTATTTTGTATGAATGACTCCATGAAGTTTCCAGATTTTTTTTGAATCGAAAAGTGAAAAAAGCTGCAGTTGCATATTGGAATCTAATACCAAAGCAAAGATTTTCGGCAATTGGAATGTTAGGCAGATCAAATACGCGTTGTTTTTAAAATAAATAATAAATAGTGCAAGAAAACCAAAAACATACATGAAAATTACCAAGCGCACATAATATCACAAATTCTGTTGGGCTGGGCATAGCTGTAGTCGAACCACACGCACACCTAGAATGATCGCTTGAGATGAAATATAGATAATTAGGGTTAGCAAAGGTCAAGTAGTCATCATGAGCAGTGTTAGATATTGGATGATGGCATGTGCAATTATGAAATTATATGCCGAGAACTTTATACATGTATAAAATGCAGTATGACCTGTAAAAAAACTCACATTGTTTTGTAATTTGTATTCAAAATTTAAATATGTTCAAACGTTTTGGTAGCTTAGCAAAATAAAACATTTCCGTTTTGGTATAGCAAATTTTTTTATTTTTTTTGATTCATTGATGAATAAATTGACACACATAACTACTTTAAAACACATGGTCACATGAATTTTAACATTTAGAAAATGACTTTTTTGTTTGAACAAATAATCAAACACAAATCGTCAAAATTTAGCAAAAGAACATGCAAATTCTTCGTTTTTCTAGATTCCTTGTGCAGAATCTTTAGTCTCAGGCTTTACATACCCTGTAAATAAATCCTCAATTACAGAAGCAATTGGAACGCCCTTCAAAACCTTTAAGTCATCTTCAATTTCCCTAGACAGTTCCAGCAGCTTTGCTGAACCCAGCGCAGGAATGTTCAGATCCTCAAACGTGGCTCTGACAACCGCAACAGAGTTTTGATTGTCTTTGCCATATTCCTTCAACAACAAAGACCACTTTTCCGGAGTGGCAAGTTCTTTTGCCTTTATTATAGGCCATTTACATTTGCCTTGCTTAATGTCCTTGTAATCCTGAGGGCCGTCCATCTCTGTTCCCGAGATGTCCTCCAAGTCATCTCTAATTGCCCAATATAGGGCAAGCTTTTCGCAGATAAGTAATATTTGGGAAGATGTCGCTTCATCTTCCTTACCAGCAAGCATGGCCCCTACTTTAAGTGGGCCAACAAAACCGCTGTGGAGTAGGAGAAGACTGCTCAAATGCTGATAATTTTCGAACGAAAACTTTTCTCCAGTTGGATTGTTTTCGATTTGCAAGCTCTCCTCAAACACCTGCCCCAGTTGAAAGTCCAACAAAATTTTGGACAAGTATTCCCGCATTTGCTTGAAGTCTTGGCAACCAAATTGCCCTTCAGCATATATGAGAACAACTTTTTCTAGAAGTTGTAGGTCAACCATGACAAGTGTTCTTTCGCCTTGCAAAGCATTCCACGTAGGTTTTCCGTACCGCAAAGCACTCCCGTCCAGGAAGTCATCAATCGCGATCACCAAGCCTTGTATGATCTGAAATATCCAACCAAGGTTGCATGCCCGTGCAACTTCTTCTTCTGTTGGCTTCTGAGAACAGAACGCCTTGAAAGCACAAACTACGACGTAGCCCCTTTTGAATAACACAGTATTATTAAAAATCTGGTATGACAAAGGATTACCAAAATTTGACATATTATTTTGTAAAAGGTACCCACCTCAATTTTGCGCATTTCGCAAAATTAAATTTCAGCAGCTTTTCCAATCGATCCCTTGCCATTGGTACATTTTTAACCGATTGATGATTTAGTATGTCCTCCACTACTTTGTTGAACATATCTTCGAATTGCTTCAGCTCCATTTTGTTGATGATACAAACGTTGTGCACACAGGTATCTAAAACCATTATAAATAACCCATTTTTACTTATTTTAAGAATTATGAATAAAACACTTTCTGAACACACACTAAATGATGGGTTAGTATAAATTGGGATGAAACTTTTCATTAAGGTTTTCTAATAAAAAAAATTATTTTCGGATTTTACTTACAAGCAAAATTTTCTGGAAAATTAATGGCTTGAATTCCCGTCCTGGACAAATTAACTGTCTATCCTGTTTGCTCGCGGATTTAAGATTTCATAGTGGTCTCCTCGGTACAGTTAAATTAGCCATGTCAGTTTCTTGTCGGAGAGTTTTTGCTGAGTTTGCAAAAAAATTGAGTTGCGATTACACCCTCACTAATTTTTTTAAGAGAGTATACAAAATCTAATAGCGTCAGCAATTTGAAATGATATGCAGTTTTTTATGCAATTTTTTCAAGCAGCGCAGCATATTAACGCATCACATTTCATTCATTTTTCATTTTAGCCTAATTTAGGAGAACAAGTTTGGTAGACTTTTTCTTATTGACATTTTCTCTTCAGATTGCTATTTTGTTCTAAAAACACTCAGAATTAGTTATATTGGTCTGTTTAATTCTAAGTTATATAGAACTGTGTCATTTTCTTCATCATAAATTGTCGGCTGAGCGAAAATGTGCAATGCAAAAATGCAACCGGCTAGAGGTAGACCCACAGATAGTAAAGTTGATGGCGCATGTCGGCATGATCTTACGTGATGACGTTGAAAACATGTCATATATTGAAATGATGCGTTTTTTTTGATAGAATGCAGTACATTTTTACCATAGAAGAAAATTATGAATTGAAATGTACATTAGTGATATTGTCATACTATTTTTCAATCCACGTTGCAAGTCATCATACAGAAAAACTAAATGAAAGCATTTATCAGGAAAAACTGCATTTAAATATGGTAATAACATAAGCGTAAAGTAAACGTTGTGACATGGTTGACGATAAACTCTGCTAATTGCTTTGTGCAAGGTCAGCAAAAAAGTTCACCGGCAGATGCGACTACAACTTATCCAGATAAGAAATTAGTTTTAACGTCTCTGTAGAATTACTTGTTAGGTTGCTGCTCCTTTTACCAAGTCATTACATAATAGTGCATCATTTTCGCCAAGCAAATATGAATTGAATTGTTACCTAACATAAGCTTTTAAAACTGTGGTGATTTTGCTACACACAAATGCACTGCGTTTGTGAAACTTGCTGTAAAGTTTACTGCATTTATTTCATACCACAAACTCTATCGCCGTTTCAATTTGGTGTAATAAACAGTTAAATGTACATGTGTTGTGAATGCAGCTTTAAGTCAGTGGAGAATGGAATGTAATGGAGGCTGGTGTGTTCTAATATGACACAAAAATATTTTAGTGAGCTGTTTTCATGCAAAACGCAAAAATTCACATAAGAATGTCGTTTCACATTACGGATAATGCCACTACAGTTTGCTTTGGAGATTTTATATTTTAATGCTGCCAGTCAAGATTATAAGTGAAACTTTTTCTGACTGAGACTCATGGTCAAGGGAGTTCATCTACGATTACGATTAGAGAAAAGTTGCAAGTGAAACATTATGCATATAAAAATCAATGGATTAGGCTCTGCACTTATAGCCACACTATGAATGAAACTATTCAAGTGCAAACACATATCTATAAAGTTTTACTTTCTTGCTTTAGGTTGTAAATACTTTTTTGCTGGAATGGATCTGTAACGCATAACATTAGTGGAGTTAAGTCAGGAACTCGTAACTACAAAATAGATAACAAAATGCTCATTATGTCATTCTCCAAAACTAAAAGCATGGCATATCAATTTTTATTTGAACCCTTTTTTATTTTTTTACAGTTGAATAAAAAAACTTACACTTTAAATTCCATTGCATAAAAATCAATTTAACACATATTTAATAAATGAGTGGAATCAATTGAAGATAAAAATTTCAAGCACGTTCAACTTCAACAGTTTAAAAATATCTTAAACCTAAATCTTATAAAATGTATTCCTACATAATAATTTGTAAACACGGATAAACACTCATAAGCGAAGAGTTTACAGCAACCCAAACCAAAAGGCATCTATTTTACATTCATGGCTGGAGAGTTGACGTTTTCACAAGTACAAATTTTATATATAGCCCACATTATTATTCTTATATATATTATTCATATTCATACATTTAAAACTGGTTAAAGCTACACGTTTCTAAAATAAAACGAACTAAGACAACCGTTACAGATAAAGTGTGCCAATGGCAAATATTTGGTTGTTGCTTATACAATATGACACTATCTATACAAATAAAACTACTTATGCTGCACTTATTCATCGTACAAAATATTCAATAGTAATCCCAAAATTATATATGCAAACAAATTACGATAAAACAAGTTTTATATTTTAAGTTCTTATGACGACATTCTTCTTATCATCTGTATAGATAAGACCACATTTTCACAAGTAAGAATTACTTGTAAAGTAAGTAAGAAGTTTGTTACTTAACACGATTTGAATTTTTACATGATATGCAGTAAGAATAACTTACTCAACATTAAGTTCCTCCTGAGAAAAATTATTTTTTACCAATGCAATTGTGCCAAGAACAAAGCAAGTTGTAATATCTGAAGAGCCAAAAAAATATTTCCCATGGGCATTGTAAAGTGCAGCGGCAGGAAAACTGCCCGACTCATTTTGAAAACTTAAAAGCAGTTTGGTTTCTGCTACTATTTTAGCTTTTGTCGCCTCTTTGGCGCACAAACCAGATAAAACTGCTGCATAAATTCGGCAAGCAATGGCAATGGGATTGCTTTCTGGCAGAAACAAACGAGCTTTCAAGATATTCTGTAACTTTCCCTTGAACATCTTTCTGGCAAAGCTAGACAGTGGAACAAGCCTTGCGATAAAAAATAGGACAACGTCCAAATTCTTGTAATTCTTTGCGAATTTAAAGAACTTGGACGTTGTGAAATCTTCCGAAGCTTCAAATGCTTCGAGAAAGCGGTTTATCAAGTGATAACAATGTTGAAGCTTCGGAACATGGGAAACACTTATCTTTAATAACAAATGTATTATGTTGGCAATTACCACTACGTCAACTCTTGCAACTTCCTTCCAATAGTCCAAGATTTCACTATATTGATTGGATTGGTTATTTGAGATTGGTAGATATACGTCTGCAAATCCAGTGTCTTCATGGATGATTAAATTTTCCAGAAGGTTCTTTCCCAACTCTCTTACTCCCAACTTGTTGTGGCCCAACTCCCAAAGCCCTTCCAGAACTAATGCGTTGGAATCGACGTCCTTAGGAATAAGGCAGTAGTCTCCTTGAAAATAGTTACACGTGCCGGTTTGATCGAGACTGCTCTCTAGTAAAACCCTTAGATTTTCAGCCTGTTGACGGGGCAGAGAATATCCCGCTGAGTAAAGTATTGAAACGATTAGCCCCGAATCGAAGTGATTCAAAAATGAAAGTTCCGCATTCTCTAGATTTTCCTTTGATGACACATAGGTCACATAGCCGTGACCTGCCCTGCAATTAAGACTTAAGTGTAGGAGGGCCAGCTGAACTCGTTGTTCCAGTGAGTTCTCCTGTGACAATTTGTGACACAGCATAAACTTACGCAAAGAATAACCACAAACTGCAAAAATAACAAAAGAAAAATTTGGCGTTACTTATTTTCATTGTTTTTTTTTATTTTCTGTGAACTAAGTGAAAAACTTACCGGCTTTTTGAAAAACATCCTTCTCGTTGGTACTTTTATCCATTTTTGTGGCAATTACGATATTTTCTTTCACAAAGAAAGATTTCTAAACAAACAGTAGTTTTAACAGCTCTGATAATAAACTGACAAGCTGATAATACTTTAATAAAATTTTAGTAGAAATTGTGTTCACTGAAAACTTTTCAGAGTAAAAGTTGCGTCTGATTCTGTTTCTGTCTATGGAGTTTGAGTACAACTGTGATCGACTAAATTGGTTTTGATCGAGCTATTCAATTTAGATTGAAAATTTTGCATTAATAACTTAGATAATCTTTTCCTGGGTTAAAGTTTTTCAAACAAAAGAAATAAACAATGTTAGCCTTGTTCAAAGCATGCATGCTTGATTTGTATCACTATTTACGTTTAAATTTCTTACAAAGCGAACAATGAATTCATTTAGTTTACATATTATATAAACATTTATTTTCATTTCCTGGCAACAACTTAATTTTTAAACTTTGTAGCAAATCGGCATATACCAGAAAGGAAAAACAAACTCATTATTATATCTGAAATTCAAAACAAGTCTATCCAACTATAATATTTATATTGGTTATAGTGTCTAATTGTTGGAGCGATCTGTATTGAAGCATTGCATATTAATAACATCATTTATAGTAAGTATTTTTGTACCAGAAAGACGACGCGATATAACACTGAACAAATTGTGGTTATATTGCATTTCAATAATGAATGCAGTCATTCATTTTTGATTTGGTGTATTAACTTTGCATATACCGTAAGTACTTGATTTATATCCATGCCTTGGTATATGCCAGGCTTTTGCAATTTCACTTTAAAATTTTTCTAGATAACCTCCAATTCGGAATTTAGTCTTGTCAAAGTTTGTAGTCTATTTCAAATGATAGCCGGGTCTGGGGTATGAAATTTCGCCCGAGATGCAGGCTGAGTAATAACGGTAAGCGTTCAATAAATATTTATAAGTGCGGCAATTTATTGCATTCAAATGCCTTCTTAACAAACATTGTAACATTTTAATTAGCCAAAGGTCGGGAATGAGCAATGACTTCCTAATTTGTTATAGGTAAAGAATGTTTATCAGATTCAAAGTTGAGAGGTTGCACGCGCGTGCACATTTTTTGGACTGAGTATAAACACACATTTATGGCAATTTATAGAAGTGTATTATCAAAAAGTAAATGAATCAAGTGATTCATCCTAATTTTGCGTAAACATATGATAAGGCTTAACACGAGCTTGTAAGATCGCACTATATATGTATAAAATGTTGATATAAATAAATACATATTCACATCTGGATGCTTTCCAACCGTTTGTGAAATCTATAGATGCCGCAAGTCAATCAATCAATCACAATTCAAATTAAAATGTTTCGACCTGTTGCCTGTCAATTTATAATTCACTTTATACATTTCATATCATTAAACTGGTAGTTAGCATAAACATAGTATAAGCAGCGTAAAAATTTGTAGGCAGATAGAACTCTAACGCATTTAAACGTTTTTATGATCCAACTACATAATCAAGCAGTACGACGCATCTGTAGAATTCCTCTATTTTAAAAATTTCAAGTTTGAGAGACTGTTTGAATATTCTAATATTTCATAAACCCACGCTTTAAATTTTGCTATTTTACAAATTAGCTTCTTCCTACAAACTTTTCTGCTTAGCAGACAGCAGATTAGCTTTTTTTATTTCTTTGTCTGCTTCTGCCATTCATTCTATTGAATGATATTATTGTACTGGCACTAAGTTATCACAGAGTGATTATGCATCGTCAACCTTGACACTGATATCTGTTGCCTGATGTCTTTGCACCAGTAGCAAGCTTTTATACGTCACTGCCTTGCACTGCGTATGTAGTACAAATTCCACCATTATGACTTTGTTTTCAATTTTCATTCATTCTGATCCTAAAAATTATTTAATGAACTTGCTGTGCTGCTATTCTATTGAGTAAATGAGAGTGCGTGTATGGCATATGCTTGTTTATACTTGGACTAGCTGGACAGAAAAAGTAATTCATAATCTCTATATGCTACCAAAAATGTGTAACTATTTTAAGTGTAGATTGTGCAATCTTCAACGTAGTTACGTATATTTTTTCATGCTGGGTTTAAAGACCAGTAACTATTTATAAACGTATGCATGTATTTTTTGCGTACTGTTTGTATCAACCAACCCTGTATCACATCGGTTGGGACTTTGAACCTGAATCTTGTATTCTGTCCCATATTATGTAGCAACAAAGAGATATTATGTAGATAAAACGGGAAAAATATGATAGTACATGAATTTGCAATTAATGTAAAAAGTCAGACAATTAAAATGTTAAACTTTGGAATTACTACCAACGTACATGAATATTTCTAAAAACACGAGAAATGTTTCGTAAAATATACAAATAATTGTCGGTTACAAAAATGTGGTTAGATTTTGATGGATTTAGTAACCTTTACTAAAAATTGTTTCATGCCGCAAATCAACCAACAGGTGCTAAATCAATTTTTGCTTGGTTCTTCTCCTGAAAGCTTTAAGTAGGCAAGTAGCTTTTCAGATGCCACTGTGGGGGTTATGCCTGTGATGATGAGATAGATGTAAGATGCCCTACAGGCTCTCAATCACAACAATAATTTGAAAAGGTCAGAGGTCAAGTTTTCACAACTGACTTGAATTAACCTTTTGCATAATTTATTACAAGTATGCTGGTTACGTAGCCAAGCTTTTGCAGATTTCGTTGTCTGAGCAATTACAAACTTCATTTATAAACCAGACAAATAGGGCCAAAATCAAGCAAACAATAAACAATCTTTAATTGTCATGGTCTTTCACAGCAAACATTTTTAATGACCTACCACGTATGTTATGTAACGTTTAGTACAAATTACTATATTATGTGGGAGAGAAATTATTGAAACTAAAATGTATTTTTATTCGCGTTGAGTTTTTATTAGCCAGCATTAAGATTACAGAAAGTTGTAACACATTTTCAAGAAAATTTATGGAAAGGTACGCCAAGCATTACGTCATTTTAAAGCAGATTGAATGACTTGATTATCAATGTATCTGGTTTAATGAACGAGTACACAAGTATACGTATATGTATGACTTTAATATATAATGAATATACATATATAAGTTGATTAAAAGCCTTACGCCGTTTGCTATTATACTTGTTTCAGAATTTACAGCTCTTGTTTTTATGCCTTTCTTTTTATTTTGAGAGAAGGATGTTGTGCTCACAGAAAACGAAAAATGTATGAAAGTAACATGTGCATGTGCATGTCACGTTATATTCAATGTAACCGTAAAACAGGTTTACGCATCGATAACAAAACTTAAAGATCACAGGAATACCGATAAAATGGTTTAGTTGATACTTTCTTGGTCAAGTAAAAATTCTCATTTTTCTAGGAATTTCTCTCTCCTGTTATGCTTTAGCCTGTCAATTGATCTTATGCTGGTATTTTATGCAAACATAGTCTATAAGAAACCCGGTTCTATTCTTATCTTACAGAATCAGAGTATTTTGATGCGCTTTAAAACATATTAATGCAAAATGTAGAATGAGCTTTTTTAATAATCTAGCAGTGAAACCATTTCAAATGAAGTGATATTCTCGTGTTTGACTTATTTTTTTAATCCGTTTATGTATAACGTTGGGTATATATAGTACATTATTTAGAAACCAAGGCAATAATACATTTTCAAAACTCTAACTGTTTTGTAATAAGTACTACACATTTGCTTTTGACATTTAATTTTCAAAATATGCTTGCCCATTATGCATTATTTTAAAAATAAGCAAACGTCATATGACTTCGGATAATTAAAAACGTTTTTCCACATGAAAACTTATATATTTATATATATTTTACTACGTCGAGTACTAAGACCTTAAAGATAGTTAATTCATTTATGGAGATTTAACATGTGTCCAGTCCCGTTTTGCTACAATTCACCCCACACCTCCCGTCATTCTTTCCACGGTTTCCTTCACTTTTTACAGTTCACCCCCGACTTCATGACGGGTCTTTTTTTCGATAAATTAACTTGGGTCGTGGAAGGTCTAGGGTGAATTATAAAAAACCTGGACTGGATACTCGTTATATCTCTATAAATGAATTCATCATCTTTTACGCTGAAAGATGAGTGTGGAAAGACTATGTTGCTCTTTATATAAAGCCATAAAGAGTTTGACTTTTCCCAAGTATCAACCGCTGTGCTTTTTACATTTAAAGTTTTTTTCAGATAATATTTTTATGGTTCAAACTGCTGATGCATTACATTAAATATAGTTTGAGTTCTTATTTTTTCCTACAAGTGTGTAAACTGTAAAAACTGAGAAAAATGTAATAAGGTAGTATTGCTCGCCCAAGTCTTCTTTTTATAAAAATTTATAAAATGCCTTTGTTTTTATCTTTCAGAAGTAATTTCCTGGATAAGGGACCTCAGCAGGCACAAAACAAATTCTTAGGTCTGAATATATGTCTTTACATTCATTGTGTGAGGCAGATGCCAGTCCAACACTTAGGTAAGAAATAAATAGTGAGTTCGACTTTTAAATAGTGTTTTAAAAATACCTGAATTCACCACCACTGCAAATTGTTATGTTTTTGAAGATAGATAAAGTGCCAGCAAAACATATTGCTTTTCAAGAACCGACTGATATTCAACCCTGAAGGGACTAGGCATGCAACTGTTAATACTGCAACACTTACGCTACTGTAAGCGGAATCGTATGGAGGTTTTCAAGAATTTGTTTAAATTTAGTGAAAAATATAAGCAAGCTTTTGATGGTTTTATGTAAGATTTTTAATTACGACAAAAATTTGCTAATATTTTATACAAAATTCCGCATCTGTAGTATACATAAAATGTATTTGGTATTAGCTAACAAGAAAGTTGTTAAATTATTTTTACTCTATACGTTATGGTGAAGTGCTAAATTTTAATTAAGTAATTTTTCTACGAAAATGTTTTTGTTAATTTTTGAGTTTGTCTAAAACTTGTGAAAAAATTGTATGGGAACGTCTCCAAATTCCCGAGAACCCATTAATGGATGGAGCGGTGTAATAAGATTTATTTAGGTTCAAACCCACCATTTTGTAATATCTGCTTAATTAGCTAGTTTGCGTTTTTTGTATATTAATTAGATAGACAACTACAAAAACTTAACGTTTATTATATTACACCGCATGGCTTTATTTTATTACGTATTCTATATAAATTCAATAGTACGTTTTTACCAAAGCCTATCAAACGAACAACAAACGTTCTTAAATATAATCAATCAGTTTTTACTGTTTAGTTACATCTGCAATTATTTCATTAGTTTTCAGTAGCTATTTAACTCTTAGATATCTAAATTATCAAATAATGACATATTAAAAATTGTAAATTTTATAAGCCAGTAAAACTAAACAGTTAATTAGATTCATGTTTAAAAATTTCTGTGTCGCTTATCTGAATACATTTTGAACCTGCGATGAATGAGAAATGTTCAATGGATTCTTCATAGAATTAAATCCCAAATAGTAATATTGTCTTATGACATAGTCACGTTATTAAGCAGGTGTTAGTGATTAAACAATGTTTATAGTGAGCAAATTCCCTTTCCATTTTCATTTGTTACCATTTTGCCTTTATATTTTCATTGCAAATCTTGTTTGACATTCATTTAAATAATATATCCACTATACAATAGTTTCTAGGAATATGTTGTCGTTATCAGTGTCCCAATAAATTTAAAAAATTCAGTAAACTACCTTTCCTGTGTATTTCCCGTATTTATATTCATAAGGAGAATAGAACAGAAACAATATCAGTGCATTAAAAACGCATGCCTATGGATACTATTCTTTATTTTATGACGATAAGAAAAGTAAAATTATGGCGTTATTTTGTCGTTTACATCGTACTTTCTGCATTGTTTGAACTAATGTGATCACCGCTTGGCCAAACAAAACTTTGCAATATTTGAAAAAAATCTGTGGTGTTTGGTAAAGCCTTTCTAAAGGCTTGACCATAGAAAGCGTCTCATCTCCTAAAGTAAATGTCCGTATCTTTGAAAATATAGCTCATGTGTACGGCATGCCTGAACCTCGATGTGGACATGTCTCTCTCTAGTTATCCAGAGCAGATTCCAGTCACTCTGCTCACCTACCTACTCTTGTAAGCAACCTAACTTGTAGGCTCTGCCAAATCACTAACTCTGTACTATAAGTAATAAAACCTTAACTATTTCGGTATTAGGAAATAACCAAGCCTTAAGTCCAGGTCTTTTATTATTTCCACAAACACCACATTTGGCGACGAGGAAAACGGTTTTTTTTCTATAGAAAAGTGATATTTTTCAGTGCAAACCTTGACATTTTGACTGAATATTTTGTTTTTGAGTAGGAATTTTTGAAAATTTCCGAAATGACGACAGTAGGAAATTTAAAGCCCTTCGACCCTGTCACAGATGACATTGAAGTATGGATACGAGCATTTAAGTCATTCCTTCTTGCGAATGACATGGACCCCACCAAGCCTGCTTCGGACAACACGGATAAAGCTGTGGAAAAAGCTTATCTAAAGTGTCGAGCAGTACTTCTATCCAGTCTTGGCTTATCCACAGTGGCCACAGTGACGTCTTTACTATCCCCAGCTTTACCTGAAGACACCGAGTTGGACATTCTACTGACAACACTCACCGACCACTTCAAGCCACCCCCGAAGGCATTAGCAGAAAGATACAAGTTTATGAGCCGAAAGCAGCAGCAGGGAGAAACGGTATCTCAGTACCTAGCTGAGCTCAGGCGTCTAGCAGCAACTTGTAAGTTTACTACTGACCTATCAGAACGATTAAGGGATCAGTTTATTTTTGGTTTGAGAAACGAGCAGGCTCAGAAGCAGATCTTTCAGAAGAAAGGAGCCGTCAAGTTGGATGTTGTCGTGAAGATGGCTATTTCTCAAGAACTTTCCGAGCAGAGTCTATCAGTGGTTCGTGGTGGAGGAGCCCACCATAAGGAAACTGAAGTTAACAAAGTGGGAAAGGGCAACTTCCGTGGCAAACAAGGTCAACAGCAGTCCGTCAAAGGAAAGGGACACACGGGTAATCAGAACGCATCAGGTTCCCAAAGATGCCCCAGCTGTGGTTCAAACGCTCACCGAAAGAAGGATTGCCCCCACAAGGACAAGGAATGTTTCCATTGCAAGAAATTGGGTCATTTTGCTTCGATGTGTAGACAAAAAGCAAAAAGTGGCAACAACAGCACTGAAAAGCAGTCTACTGCCAACAAGCTGGATATCAACTCCGCCTCCATACATCAAATTTCTCCAAACAAGTCTGAGAAAATATGGATCTACCCTAAAATCAACGGGAAGGAGCACAAGATGGAGTTCGACACGGGATGTGAAGGAACGCTGTTAGAAGTGGAATTCTATGAAGCTATTGGATCACCGCCCCTCCAGCCATGCGACACAACTTTTGTTACGTACACAGGTGAAGAATTTAAGGCGATTGGGACATTTCCAGTTACCATCGAGTACTATGGGCAAGAGATAGTCCATGATATTCCGGTTGTCAACAGACCATCCCTTTTCGGCCGTGACCTGTTGCGTAAGTTGACAATTAATTGGAAAGAAATAGCAGCACAATGTAACAAAGTGGAGCAGTCAAGTTTGACATTGGAAAGTCTCCTACAAGAATTTAATGATGTTTTTTCTGAGCCTACCGGTCGCATCTCAAACTTCAAAGCTAGAATTATTCTGAAGGAAGATGCAGTTCCAAAATTTATGAAGGCTCGCCCCATCCCTTACGCACTCCAAGAAAAGGTTGATAAGGAACTCGACCTCATGGAAAAAGCAGGCGTCATAGAAAGGGTGGAACACAGCAAGTGGGCGTCACCGTTGGTGATCGTGGCAAAGCCGAACAGACGTGTAAGGATAACAGGCGATTTTAAAAACACTGTTAACTCCCAGCTTCACATCCACCAGTACCCCATTGCCAGTCCAGAGAGGATTTTCCACACAGCATCAGGCTGTGATCGGTTTACAAAGTTGGATGGACAAAACGCTTTTCATAAAATGGAATTGGAGGAAGACTGCAAGGATTTTTTGGTGATTAACACCCACAGAGGACTTTACCGGTATAATGTCCTCCCCCAGGGCATTTCATCATCTCCAGCCATCTTCCAGCAATTTTCGGACATCATGCTCCAAGACAATGTAGAGTTCCTGGGTCACATCGTATCCAAGAGAGGAATCCACACTAGCCCAAGGAAGATAACAGCAATCGAGGGAATGCCAAAGCCAAAGAACAAGGACGAGCTAAGTTCATTCCTCGGTTTGGTAAATTTTTATTCGAAGTTTGTGAATAAATTTGCAGATTTTTGTTCTCCCTTGTACAGACTAACCAGAGAGAAAGTTGAGTGGAAGTGGTCCCGTGAATGTGAGAGTGCATTCCAAAAAGTTAAAAGTGCCCTTGTTAGTGCCCCCATTTTGGAGCATTACAACCCTGAGATGACCATTGGGATAAGCGCTGATGCTTCATCAACTGGAATCGGAAGTGTAATTTTTCACCGTTTGCGTGAAAATGGTAAGACAGTTGAGAAACCAATTGCATTTGCGTCAAGGGTACTAACTGAAACAGAGAAAAACTACTCCCAAATCGAGAAGGAAGGACTTTCCATCATCTTCTCATTGGAAAAGTTCTATAAGTACTTACTTGGAAGAAAGTTTGTACTTGTGACAGACCACAAACCACTATTGGCCATTTGTGGACCGAAAACAGCACTCCAGCCCTATGCAGCAGCACGCCTACACCGTTGGAGTGTGTACATTTCACAGTTTTCATATGACATTGAATATCGCTCTACAGCAGAACATGGAAACGCAGATGCCCTAAGCCGTTTACCGCTAGCTGGTTTGGAACCAGCTCCAGAAGAAAAAGCAGCAAGTCAAGTGAATTTGATTGCACAGGAGAACATTGACGTACTTCCAATCACTGCAAAGCAAGTACGTAACTCTACAGCAAAGGATAAAGTACTGGCACAAGTACTCAACTATATCCACAACAGCTGGCCAAGCAAGGCCAACGAGGATCCAGAAGTAAAAGCATTTTTCAAGAAGAAAGAAGAACTAAGTTGTGACCAAGGAGTGATTATTTGGGGAGTCCGAGTCGTGATTCCGTCATCCCTCCGAAATCAGCTGCTTGAAAGCCTCCATGAGAGTCACACCGGCATTGTGAAAATGAAGGCTTTGGCTCGACAACACATGTGGTGGCCCAATATGGACCAAGAAATTGAACTGTTAGCTAAAACTTGTGTAACGTGTTGTTCTAATAGATCGGATCCTCCAAGCGCACCCATGCACCCGTGGCAGTTTCCAGAGAAACCATGGCAAAGGCTCCACATGGACCTAGCAGGACCCCTAAAAGGAAAGATGTTCCTTATAGTGGTGGATGCACACTCGAAGTGGCCAGAGGTGTTTGATATGGGCATCAACACCACCAGCAACAGTGTGATCACCAGAATCCGAGAAATTTTTGCAAGATTCGGGTTACCGGAGCAGCTTGTGTCGGACAATAGGAGACAGTTCGTGTCCGAAGAGTTCAAGATGTTTTGCCGAAACAACGGAATACGGCACACCACAAGCTCCGTGTATCACCCGCGTACGAATGGAGAAGCAGAGCGCTTCGTCCAGACATTTAAAAAAGCAATTTGTAGTGCAAAAGGTGAATTAACTGTGTGTTTGCAGCGTTTTCTGTTGAGTTACAGGTCTACTCGACATTCCACAACAGGCACTTCACCATCAGAGTTGCTTTTGGGTCGCCGCCCGCGCACCCTTCTCAGTCTGATCAAGCCGGATGTCAACAAGAATGTGGCAGAAGCGCAAGCAAGACAAGAAGCAAACTACAATGCCCATGTCCAGTCCAGAAAATTTGAGAAGGAGGAAGAGGTCTGGGTGAAGACATACAGCAAGCATGAAGCGAAGTGGTCATTGGGAAAGATCGTGAAGCCGATAGGACCAGTAACCTATCTAGTGGAAGTGGGAGGTCAGACGATCAAGAGGCACGTCGACCAGATCATACCAGCAGCAAAGGTACGTCTTGGCAAGGCAGCAGGAGCTCCTCCAAAGACCCCGATCAAAATCCCACCACCGAAATCTACAAGTCCGAAGTCATCCCCGAAGACACCTCCAAGAACTCAAACCAAGTCGGAACCGAAGACGCCAGCAGCAACGCCACCCCAACCCGAAGCCAGTCCAGGAAGTCCAGAAGTATTCTATGATGCCGGTCCAGGATCGCCGCAGCAAGCCCAAGTTCCAGAGCAGCCAGTACCCAGAAGGTCAGCCCGAGAAAAGAGGAAACCGCAGTACTACGGTGCTAATTGAAGGGGAGGAAAAGTGTGGTGTTTGGTAAAGCCTTTCTAAAGGCTTGACCATAGAAAGCGTCTCATCTCCTAAAGTAAATGTCCGTATCTTTGAAAATATAGCTCATGTGTACGGCATGCCTGAACCTCGATGTGGGCATGTCTCTCTCTAGTTATCCAGAGCAGATTCCAGTCACTCTGCTCACCTACCTACTCTTGTAAGCAACCTAACTTGTAGGCTCTGCCAAATCACTAACTCTGTACTATAAGTAATAAAACCTTAACTATTTCGGTATTAGGAAATAACCAAGCCTTAAGTCCAGGTCTTTTATTATTTCCACAAACACCACAAAATCAAATGTGTTACATCACATAAAATACTAATTTGTAAATTTTATTAACATTTCATATTTGAAACACAGCTCATATTTCAGTATGTAAGATATCTATGCATCTTTTGTATCCGTTACAAAAATATAAAAACAACTTTAAAATTTGTAATTTATCTTGTAATATTGATACGCTGAAAATCACAAAAAGTTTTATTCCAACAAACTGTCCATTTTTGGGAATCAGTCAAGCAGATTGCGTTTGTACGTATGTATATGTACTTCTTTATTGTGACTTACAATGAGCATCTTTTTTCAGAATCGGCCAAAATTTTCCTTACCTTCTCAAAAACTCTTCAAACTTTCAGGGCTGATTTGTCTCTACTAATAAACAGCAAATTTTAAGTATTAGCTCAAACGACTCTCATAATTCGGAAAAATTGCAAAAAATGTGCTATTTTTAAATGACGTCAGCTTAACCGTCATAACTTTTTTGTTTGTAGATATTACGCAATGAAACTTTGCGTGCTGATACACAAGTAATTAGGTTATTTGCATACGTAGAATCAAGTTGTTTGCTTAACTACCAAAAATTCTGTGAGTAAGTTTATCTCAAATTTTGGTACTTGTCCAACACATATATGACTCCACAGTCCATACTAAGCAGTATTTTTCAAAAACTAAAAGATGACTATAAGGGCACTAATATGTGCTACTAAACGTAACAAACCGCATGAAAAAATCTTGAGACGTTGTCGAGATATCCCGGTTTAAGTGCTAAAAATCGTTAAAAATTTGCCAACATTTTATTGATGAAAACTTTAAATGACGTTAATTTGTAAAAATTTAACTTTATCTTATAGAGAATTTTAAGTTTTGAGGTATACTGAAAGATTTATTGGGTTTGCCAACTAAGTGAAAAGTTGTGTAATTTTAAAAAGTGTATGTTGTAGTGGCCTGGTTTTTGACAAACTTCATATGTATAATTTGACTAATTTTGTTCTAGCAATTCTTTGGTGGAGTATATGCATAACATTAAGGTACCATTCGAAACTGCTTCAAAAGGGGTTAGATATTTATATTTGTTGGTCTTATTTTATGAACTGTAATGGTAAAGAATATCCAACTTTGTGAACATAGTACCTGCTTCTGATGCAAGGATTAGCATGTTCAAACCGGGATATCTCGACAACGTCTCAAGATTTTTTCATGCGGTTTGTTACGTTTAGTAGCACATATTAGTGCCCTAATAGTCATTTTTTAGTTTTTGAAAAATACTGCTTAGTATGGACTGTGGAGTCATATATGTGTTGGACAAGTACCAAAATTTGAGATAAACTTACTCACAGAATTTTTGGTAGTTAAGCAAACAACTTGATTCTACGTATGCAAATAACCCAATTACTTGTGTATCAGCACGCAAAGTTTCATTGCGTAATATCTACAAACAAAAAAGTTATGACGGTTAAGCTGACGTCATTTAAAAATAGCACATTTTTTTGCAATTTTTCCGAATTATGAGAGTCGTTTGAGCTAATACTTAAAATTTGCTGTTTATTAGTAGAGACAAATCAGCCCTGAAAGTTTGAAGAGTTTTTGAGAAGGTAAGGAAAATTTTGGCCGATTCTGAAAAAAGATGCTCAATGTAAACGTTCCATCAATCTGCCAACTTACCAAACAGTTATAAAACTTAGTAAAAGTAACATACGGTTCTGGTTACTCTAGGGATGTCAATTTTTTTACCCGAACGTAATAGATTCATTTAGAATTCTCAAATCAAAAAATCATTGTATAGGATTACTTATAAAAGCACAAAAGCAACCTATTTAATTTCCTGCTAAAATTTGTAACTTATATTTCTAGCACTCCACTGTGGTCAATTATAAATAAAAGGCGGTACCTGCCAGCCTTCATCACCTTACATTAGACTTTTAGACTTGAGAATATTTAGGTCAATGTGAACATTATTTATGTAACTTTGCGCTATTTTGCTGCTGAAGGTTTTAATATCACGCATTTATAAGCCATTACTTCAGAATTGTAAATCTTTAAGACATATAGCAAAGGGATAAGACTGCTTTGGTCGTTTTGTTGCAAACATTTTATATCCTGATGAACATAATCGCTATTAAGTGCTTCTAAACTTTTCTATAATCAGACTTGGTTTACCCGCTGGCCCGCAAACAATAAATCAGTGTAGTTCTGCGTTCAAAATGATAACAAAATATTCCTTTTTGTTTCAGCTATCTTGCCGGCTTGCTGAGCTTTGTCAGGGAACTTTATTTCAGTGGAACTTTACTGAGAAAACCTTAAAACAAAAATCCAGGCAACAAGAGCACAACAAACTTTCTCGAAGGCTGAAATTCCACACAATTCTACTACTTTCTCTTGCTCTACAAGGCAGCCCATTTTTCCAAGGAGTGCATATTCAGCGCAAACTCCAATTCACGGACTACTTTCTCTACGTGGTTGCCCTGGTTTTAAACACAGCAGAACATTTGGAAATTCGAGTGTGCTTCAATCACACAGCAAATATTTGTAAGTACGTTAACGGACTACTAACTTTTCACCGTAATCAGCCTATGACCAAAACCACGCTCAAAAAAGGAAACATGATTGGATTAGAAATCATTTATTTGATGTATATTACCGGGCTCATCCCCATTGTTCTCTTGATACCGTTCCTGTACTCGTACGCCGTACACTGGAATGATCCTTGTAAACCCTCTCTACTGTACTACTGGATGATTCCGGAATGCTTTAGTGACGAGTGGAAAAATAAACTGAAAAATTATCAAAACGATTATCCCATTGTATATTCAGGAATTGTAATCAAGCTTTTGATTATGTTCGTAAATCACTGGATGTGGGCTTTTGCACTACACATTTCCTTATTTACACGGTGCGTTCTCAATCTTATGTGTACGATGAGTATGCAGGATGCTATTCAAAGGTAAAATATTTGTAATTTTAAACTCACATTTGTACAACTTAACACCACAACTTATATTTTTTCCTTTTTGTACTAAAGATACGTTGACAACTGTGTACACAACCAAAACAATATACACAAAACTATGACAGCCTACCGAGAAATTCAAGTTTTAGCCAATTTTATGAACAAAATTCAGCAAAACTGGCCTGTTCCCTGTGTAATTAGTATTGCCACGTTGTTGCAAGCTTTTAGCATGGCCATGTGCGTGCAATCATTACAAGCTGCTAACAGCGATTTTGTTTTTGTTGGAATGTTTGCTGTAATGTTTGTTGATGCTGTGCTAACGCTTGTAACCATATTGGGAGGTATGGCAGGTGTTTACATGCGCAGTAAACAAATCAAAAAATATTTGAAAACGGAACTGGCAGTAAAACGAAAAACTGGTATGAAAACTGTCGACTTTCGCTGGAGTCAACGATTTTTAAATAGTTGTGCAAGTATTAGGGTAATATTTGGGGATTTTAATTTTGTGGATGCGCTCACCCCCTTGAAGTGTGTGGACTTGGGAAATGATCTTACTATTAATTTTTTGCTTTTAAAGAGAAACTAGCTGAGTAGTATATCACACCTTACATGAATTTGAAAATTGTGAAATACATAAAACAGAAAAGCTTTTTCATTTTATTTGTAAAAAAATTGCCAATAGTACTAATAACAGTACAATATCAAGGCACTAAATATATATAGCATTATCACTGATATCACTATTACTCGTACATCCATAAAAGTTATTTTCAATTATTGATTTATTATGCAAGTTTTTTTGTACATGACATTTCTATTTTGATCTCCGCAGCATCATTTTTTCACGACACGGTATATTGATTAAGGTTGTTTCAATAATTATAATTGAATTTTATTTAGTCTTTGAAAATAAAATAAATCAAGGATTTTGCATCAGGAAGTTACTTCAACATCAGATAATTTATTAAATGTGACATTCACCAGAAAACCTTTTAATTGTTAAAAATACGCCAAATATTCAAGAAGGCGTGTTTTTGCTTTTCTTTGAACACAGTGGCATTGATCGCAAAAAGACCAAACAAAAACTGGTCCCGCCTTTATCTTGTTTCTCTAAAGGAAAGTATTCTCAAGGCATAAAGGCACTTTCACTCAGCAGAAAATAGTTGGTAAATATGTGTATTATTAAAATGCTTGGGTTAGAGTATTAAATAAAATAATATGCGGCCATAAAGCCAGCTAAAAACTTGCATGGTCATTTCCTGTTGGCATTGGAAATATGCACTATTTATTTAACTGCTAACCTGAGAAAAAGCAGCAACTTCATTTCACTTTTTGAATTTGAACACTAGATTACGTCCCTCTGTGTTAACACATTGCATAATTAAGTGCCAACCTTGATTTCTGCGCTTTGGAAAATGCAACACATGGAAATAGCAATAAACACACAGCTTGGTTTCAATTACTTTTTGATTTATATATGACCAGGAGCAACCTTCCATGTATTTCCTAGAACTTATCCAGGTCATATAATGGCTGTTTGAAGAACAGTCATGCATTTTGCTTTAGCTTTCCGCGTCAATCTGAACCAAGTGTGAGCAAATAGGACATCTTTACATTTTCCTAAAAATTTTCAGTTTGGTACTACACCCAGCAAAATGCTGCTAAAACATCGGCGTCTTTTTCAACACGTAGTCTGGCTTTCCGAGTCCCTCGGGTCTGCTCTGGTACACTGGAACGACCCCTCTTCCCGATTGGAACTGGCACAGAACTTTGGCAAAAAGAAAGTATCCAACAGAATAAAGTGGTGCTTTTGCATGTTACTCTATTTTACCATGATAATTGGAGGTGGCTCCCACATCCTTTTGGGGGAAAGCGAGACCAGCTTTATTGAAACGTTTCTTTTTGCTGTGGGTGGGGTAGCACTGTTAGCATCCAGTTGGATAGTTAGCTCTTCTTTATCAAACGCCAGAGAAATTTGCGCCTATATTAATGGCGTTTTAGAACTGCAGAATCAGTTTCGAACTGAGGGAATATCCCCAAGTGACACGTCTATGCTGGGTAAACTCAATATTCTTCTTGCTTATGCCCACTACTTTATAGTATGTGCCTCGCCAGTTTTCCTGGTTCATATATTACACTGGACAAATCCCTGCTCACCAGCTATACTAGCTTTCTGGTTGATACCCGAGTGCACTCTACCAAGTCCATCGACAGTCGAAGAAAAACAATTGCAATATTTTTTACACATGGCCTACTTCTTTAGCAAGCTATTTGTATTTTTGTTAAATCATTGGATGTGGGCGTTTTTCCTGCATGGGGTGCCACTCTTAATTTCTGGGGTATTGATTTTACCCACAATGTCATTTTGCACCCATCTTGAAATGTAAGAATTTGATTAAAAAGAACAGTTTATTTTAATTTTAAATAATTTAAATTTTTTATAAAGATTTCAGCTAAACTGTGTAAGTGGAAGACTTCAATGTACAGAAATGGCCACTCAATATCGCACATTGCAATTACTTGGCAACCTGCTGAACATCATTTTACCCACAACAGCCACCATACTTGCATCAATACCCCTGGTCTCATTCTCCACAACAATGTTAGTAAAACTACCCTGGAGCGTGGATAACGTGAGCAAGATCTGCATATTTTTTATGGTAATGGCAAACTGCTTTCTGTTAATTTTAATAGCAATAGGTTGCCTGGCTAAGGTTTGCTCCCAGTCGCAAGAAAATTTTGAAAAGATTCGTTTGTATTTGGCAAGTGGTTTAGGCCCAAAGGGTAAGGAGCGTCGGTGGCAAAGAAGATTTTTTACAAGTTGTAGTCACATAGCGGTAAAGCTGGGAGAAACTAACTTTATTGACCAGTTGACGCCACTTAACTGTGTAGATTTTGCAAATGATTTGACAGTCAACTTGGTTTTGTTGCTGCCTTAAAAAAGCCTACATTGTGACCATGCTGTCTAGAATTAATAAAATGGCTTTCTAATTGAAAATTTGATTTTCATTACTGAGTTGTCAACATCATGTTCTTTCATATTTCTAAAAAAAGTCATGTAAAATTTGCAACGAAATAAAAATTTGGGGCATTCTGAAACATTCTACAAATTTTTGCACCTTTTAAGGTGCTTGTACAGTTTATGCTTGTGCCTGTGCTTTGTGCTTGTGGTTTATGCCTTTGTTATGAATGTACGGAATTCACAAGCATTAAGTATAAAAGCATTTGGGAATGTGCCTGAACTTGTGCTTGTGACTTTCACCCAAGTCATAATGAAAGGCATATAAGTGTTTATACTTTATGAATATATATTTAGGTAGATGCTTATGCCTTGCTTGTGAATTTGAATAAAACTGGAAAATCACATGCGTTTATGGTTTATGAATCTTGGTTTCTTCAAATTACTTGTTTATAATGTATAATGGCAGTACTTTTATTGGACATTCAATTAAAAATGACCTTAATCACAAATGCGAATGAAATTGTTTCGAAATCAAGAACGAGTTACATACTCCTCTTGCCAGTCCAGCCGGCCATCATTACAAAAGTACTCAGTAAATTGTTCGCGAACATCTTGTGCTCTCATTGAATAATTATTGGAACCGACCCTTGGAATATCTCGCAATGTTTGGGAACACGCATTTCTCCAGTTACCAGGAATAATGACACCATTGTCACCAAAATCGTCTCCCGAAAGTTCACTGTCGCACTGGATTCTTAAGAAGTTGTGTAAAATGATTGTACACGTGATGACGGCATGTACCAAATCCTGATCCCCATCTATGGCTGAAAAAAGAATCCGCCAACGAGCTGCCCATATTCCAAAAGCATTTTCTACAACACGTCGAGCCCTCGTAAGTCTGTAATTGAATATTCGTTTTTGGAGATCAAGTTGGTGCCGAGGGAAGGGACGCATTAACCATGGCTTCAGTGGGAAAGCTTCATCGCCAACAAACACATAGGGAACGTCCTGATCACGAAGTTGTCCGTTTTCTGGAAGGTAAAGTGATTTACGCTCCACTGATTTTACAAAATCGGTATTCGTGAAAATTGCAGCATCGCTTTCGGAACCAGGAGCTCCTATGTCAGCAACCAAAAACCTGTCAAAATGAATTTGCACGAAAACTTATTTATGCACAACTATAAAATTGAATGAAGTGCAAAGGTTATCAGATTATCATTTAAAAAACCTACCTGTAGTCTCCACTAACTACAGCTATAACCACAACGGAGAAAAAACCTTTGTAGTTATAATTGAAGGATCCACTTTGCCATGGACATCGAATTCTCACATGCTTGCCATCGATGGCTCCAACGCAGAAGGGAAAGTTCCACTTTTCCCGAAAAACAGCTTCCGAATCAGTCCATGTGGCATGGTTGGGAGTTGGAAAGTACAACCCTTGCAACTTTCGAATTAGCGCGTTCAGCACTTCCCGAATAATTTTAGATACAGAGCAGGGAGATACGCGATAACTCATAGCTAGTTGCATCTGTGAACATCCAGTGGCCAAGTATCTTGAAATCATATCATAGAATGATGATGATCATTAGAATCATTCAGGACATTGCATAAGATTGTGTGAAGTACCTTAGTAAAATTGCCAGGCGTAATTTTGGAGGAATTGGAAAAGAATGACGAATTGGATGGGATATGTCCGTCTCAACTAGTTTGAACAGATAGTCAAACGAGTCCTTTGTCATCCTATTGAAAAATGAGTTTAGTTTATCTTTTGGAACTAATAGAGCATTTTTCAAATAGAACACAATACTTAGTATAGGTATACTTAATAGGTAATCAGTACCGAAAATATGCCTTGTGATAGAAGGGGTCGCTCTCCAACTCCCGCAAAATGGTATACTCTCCATTGACAAGTCTCCGGGTAAATATTGGCCTGATGTACTCTTTACGGCGTTTCTGAATTCTATTACGTGCCATTAAGCCTAGCATTAATATCCCAAGCCTATTGTTAGTTTTATGAATAAATGATGTTGGAAACATCTTAAAGCTTCACAAACAAAATCAGAATAACTCCTTTATTTTGAGTTTCACTTTAGCCACCAAATTAGCAAACTTGAAAACAGATTACAGTAGTTTTAGAGAAAATGAAACTGAACGTAGACATTAAACTTAATCCGAGTTGGCTTCTGTGTCTGACTCTATTTCTCGAAGCTCATACTGAAACAAACTGTTAAAAATATCAGACTGGGCTTCAACGGCAGCTCGGCGGTTTGTTGAAGCCAACTTGCGGATTCGGGCGGCAATGTTAGCTCCAAAGTGGTCGTATTCAACACCAGGTTTTTCAGATACTTTGTCAAGCGCCTGAAAGAACCGCTCATTGAAGTCATCATCACGATGGCGCCTTTTTCCTCGAGAATTATGAGAAGTTGGTGTTTCCTAGCAATGTGAATTCGGGCTCATTAGTTTTAATTATGTGATAATGTAAATAATTAAAACTAGTGTTTTAGCACTGACCTCAGTTTGATTATGAAATACAACCTCAGGCTCACCGTTGTTTTGAAATCCTTCAAAAACCACATTGACTCGTCCATCGTTGTCAGTGTTCGCAATCTGTTCATCGTCATCCCCATTGCCCCCCAGGTTCTCACTAATGTTCGAGACAGACCTTGAAAAGTAGGCACTAATTAGTTTTGTTTAAGCATTATTATTCGACAAATTATTATTAGATGCTTTCTGCATTTATCTTACTTGTACGGCTTGTAGAACGATTGGTAGAAGCTCATGGATCCAGCATGACGAAAAAAGGGGCCATTAGAAGCTCCGGATCCAGACGGTGATTTTAATTTCCGCAGGTAGTTTGTGTACTCTTTGCGAAGCTTTTCCCACAGTTCCTTTGCCTCTTTAGCCCCTGTCAAGAAATCATAAAGATGTGTAAATTTCTGCTTATTTTTTACACTTGAATGAATTTTAAAATTTTAAGTATTTAAAATAAGCACTCACCTGGAAGATTGACTGCCTCGGCGATTTCGGCAAACGCATTTTGTTTCCTGTCAGTGTCTTTATAATACTTGTGCTTTTTGTCAAACAGAAAGGGCTTCTCACTCACCAAACTAATTAACTGCTCTTCTTTCTCCATCGTAGAAATAAAATTTGAGGGGTTTGAGAATCAATTGACACGACCACCAAAAATAAATATGCAGTGAATAAACGATAAAAAGTAAAGATATACAAAGGATGGCATTTGTGTGTGCTTGTGCATTTGAAAAAGTTGAACTGATTTCAACTTTGAGATTCCCACAGAAGTATTCACAAACCAAGACACAATCATATGACATGCCATCAGTATAAATACCCACGGAAATGCACAAGTTCAGTCGCAAGTAGAGGCGCATTCAAGGCATATTCCATTTGGAACTATAAATTTCACATGCATATTCACAAAGCACATTCATACGAGATGCGCACAGTCACAATCCCACGCAAAGGAAAAGTGATAACTATAAATGCATATGCATAAGGCACAGGCATAAAGCACAGGCACAAGCATAAACTGTACAAGCGCCTTTATTAGCTTTTTAACACTAATTTACAAAATTTCACTGGTTACTGCTGCAGCATCGGATGTAACATCCTTCTCTTCCCTCATCGACCATGGGTATACATATACACAAGACACATAAATATAGGTAAAATTTACTTCCACCACACTATCATGACAGCCAATAAGATCGCCTTCTCCACAGCTTCAACAGCCAATCACCGCGGCTTCTCCCCAGCTTGGCCCGCTCGGAGAGTGTTGTTCAGATATAGTCAGCTGTTCAATGTTTTGCTAGTACCAGAGTTGTGATTTTAAGGCATATTTATATGTCTTGTGTATATATACCCATGGTCGATGCTCTTCCCTAAATTCCAAAGTCCATTTTTTCCATTAGAAATCGGACAAGCATTCCCGGTTGAAAAAACCGTGCCAATTGATCACTCCATTGATAAGGGTTCTTTTGTCCTAAGTAAAATAAACCCGGCTAAATAACAGTTATAATAGTCATGAAGTAACTTGGTTTTAAATATATTCTTTTATTGGTTATCACCTTCACCTCCAAGTTCCCTCCTCTTGTGTTTTACTTCACAGTGGATTCTCTGTTCAACACTTTCCGCTCTCCTTTTCTCTACAAATTTCCAAAAAAAATCTGAAAGATTAAAACCTTGATTTTTTGGAAATTTTTAAAGTAGGCAGTGCCTATTACGCAAATTGATTACCTAGTCATTAATATTCTATACCTATTCAGACAAGTTTAGTGTCGCCCTTTTTTCTTCAAGTTGACCTCCCTCTCGGCATTGACCACTTCCTACCCTGCCCCTTCAAGTCTGACAGTAATAATTTGGAGAACACAAACTGACCACACCCCTTTGACAAATTTTGTACTCCAAATCCTTTCCATTTTCCATGACATAGATGGTTATCGTTCAAAATGTGCTTTCCCCGCAATGCTTTGGAGGGAAGTACTTCAAATTTTACAGGATTCATTGGCATGTTTCTTCATTTAGCACATCCGTGTCACAGTTATGACACATTCAAAAGTGGCTACATTTTATTGTTCTGTCCCCAAACATAAATTAAAATAAAATCGCATTTAATTTATTTATTTACATACAAGATCAAACTACACTTTATTTTAATAGTGCTTGAAATTACTTACCATTGGGATAAATTGGTAATTTTACACAAAACACAGTAATAATTTGAGGGGAAGATGGGAAACTGGCAAACCAATTATAAATTTATTTGCAGTTGGGGTTGTGCGCTGTGACAAAACACTGAGCTAATCAACTGTGTCCGAAAAACAAAACAAAAAACTAATTTTTTTGGCTTTTTGAACTCTGTGCTGGTTTATGGGCAGAGCTGAGATGAGTCTATGGTCGTATAGGCAATGCATTGATGTTTTGATGGTTGTCTTTGTTGGCGTTGTTTGCGAATTCTCGAAAATACATGCATGCTTAGAAATATAAACGCAATTACTGCATTTCGTAGTCACAAATGATAATTAAGAAATAAGTGATAGAAGTGCAAAATTTAATATTGATTTCTATATTTACTTTATATTTATTGTTTTCATGTGTATTTTTGTTTTATTTATATAATATGCTCAAAGTACAAACTGTCGTTCAGAAATAGCGATAGAAAACGAAATACAAAAGCGTAAAATATTTTTTGCAACAAAATATATAATACTACATGTCTTGATAATTTGCATGGTCAACTTATGAAAGTTCATGTTATACTTTTCTCCATCCGAACATATTTTCTTGTTAAATAGGATATTCCTCCTTATAATCGTGTAAAAAATTTGTCTTCTTTAAAATTCTTGCATACATTGAAGAAAATACTCAATGATTTTGATAGAGTGGACAACGCCAATCACAATGAGAACAGCTTTTTTTATTTTTAAAAGATAACTTGAGAGGAAACATCATTTTGGCATCAGATGGCGACGCCATCATGGCGTCAATATAGGTTTCCAAAGTTGATAATGTCGTGTATTTCAAGACATGCACGCTTATAGATTCTATTGCAGTGCTTTTCAACACGTGCTTTTCCCGTACAATCCTAAAAACAAAGCAAAAACCATTAAAATAGCTACATAGTATTCACTTTATATATAACAACTTCCAAAGCTTCAAATTTTTTTCGTAATTAAAAAAAGTATATAGCATGTACTTTAACTGTGACATATTTGATGTGCTTATGTTATTTGTTTGAATATTATTATTATTAGTATTCTATCGCAACCTAATTATGACATTTACTGTAATTCGTAATATTAAAAGGTGACCCTCACCTTTACCTTAATATGTTCATCCCCATCAATTTATCCCCAAAGCTAATCTGTGAATTCCACCACAAATCAACGCATTTCAGTTCATCCCAATCAATACGTTCCCAAATCAACTCATTCCTATCAGTTAATCCCAATCAATAGCTGTACTCCAGGCATACGCCCTGGCACTTCAAAAACAACCAGAATATAATACAATTTTATTGGTATCAAAAATGTACATCTAAATGGTTTAAAATTTCTAATCACTCATTTTAAAATTTCTCTATAAACACAATTATATGTATAAGTTCCACTGTCGTTCTCATAAATCCTTCCTTGCTTTGAACTCTGTTCCACTTCAACAAATAAACCCTTCTTGCTTCTTACTCTGGAAAACGCAGTGTATAATTGTCCATGTATAAAAACTGGTCCCGGAAGTAAAACACCAATACGATCAAAGGTCTGCCCTTGTGATTTTGTGATTGTCATTGAGTACGCCAGCCGAAGAGGGAACTGCTTTCTTCGCAGCTGAAATGGCAGATCACTGTTCTTTACATCCAGGTTTATGCGTGGAATAAGAACCCTCTGACCTTTTCTATCCCCACTGAATATAATGCATTCGATAAAGTTGGGATCCATTGATTCAACAATTAGTCTGGTTCCATTGCAGAGACCAAACTTTGGACTTAGATTCCTAAGAAGCATTACACAACAGCCCTTTTTTAAATTCAAAGTATGCGGGGGCATTCCCATTGGAGTCAGAGAATTTAAAAATTCGATAGGGTATTGAGCCCGTTCTTCCTCATCCTCACATTCCGCAACAGAGTCTACGCTAAATTAACTGCTGAGTCTCCTTCAAGCATTCGAAGAATTCTTTCGTTGACCTTTAATGTGTCATCGTTTTTAGGACATAAAATGGCTCTTGAAGCAAGATCACTGGCCTGCATATTGGTAATATCGCTTCCAAACACAGCAGTGACAACATCAATACATACATTCTCCGGTGGAATCTGTGCCAAATCGGTCTCTTCATCGTTAAAAACACCCGAGCCTATGGACAACAACCAATCACAAAACTGTGTCTCATCCCGATTCACCCGCATATTCTGTATTAGAGGAAGTTCCTTAAAGTGACCCCACAAATGACTGCTCTTCACACATGCTTCTACAATGTTTATACGGTTGCCGTGTAGAACTACTGGCGCCTGTTGCCTAAAGTCTCCCCCAACCACAATTGGAATCCCCCCAAATTGTTCATCAACGTTTAGCAAGTCACGTAAGCTTCGATCCACAGCATTGAGCAAATGCGTATGACACATCGATATTTCATCCCAAATTATTAATCGCGTCTTCAATTCTTTCCACTGTGTGGACCCATGCTGTATCCGAGAAACTGTATTCTTTGATAGATCTATTGGTATCCCAAATCCAGAATGAACTATTTTTCCACCTTTTAATAAAGTTGCTGCTAAGCCTGTAGGAGCGACGGACGAATCCTCCTTTGCTGAGAATTGAGGATGTAAGGGCTTTATAAACAAATGTTTTTCCAGTGCCTCCAGCTCCAGAAAGAAAGAAACATTTTTGTTGCGATTTTCCTCCGACCGCATCCATGATGCCGCTCTTGACCCTTCCATTCTTCAAAGAGTACACGTACTTAGAGAACATCAAGAAGGATATATGTATATTATTTTATCCCCAGCAGCAATCAATTTCTTACCTGTAACAGGCGTTTTAATCAGATGTATCTTCTCCCAGTTATGTTTCGACTTCAGCGATCAAAATAAAATTAATTTTATTCAGAAGTGTAATTGTTATCGAAAAATATTGGTAATCAACAATATACCTAACATAGAATTTCCCGTTTCTGTAGCAAATAAATTTGTGCAAGCAATTTTTCGAACGTGGAAAGCATAAAAGTTAGTATGCTGTTTCTTATGTAACTCAAACGTAGTGTGCGAAAAATTATGGGGATTCAACTTCTCGCATGCATTTTTTGAACGTGGAAAGCATAAAAGTTTCTGAAAAGTTAGTATGCTGTTTTTTATGTAACTCTATGGTAGTGTGCGAAAAATTATGGGGATTCAACGTCTCGCATGCATTTTTCGAACGTGGAAAGCATAAAAGTTTCTGAAAAGTTAGTATGCTGTTTCTTATGTAACTCAAACGTAGTGTGCGAAAAATTATGGGGATTCAACTTCTCGCATGCATTTTTCGAACGTGGAAAGCATAAAAGTTTCTGAAAAGTTACTACGCTGTTTCTTATGTAACTGTATGGTAGTGTGTGAAAAATTATGGGGATTCAACGTCTCGCATGCATTTTTCGAACGTGGAAAGCATAAAAGTTTCTGAAAAGTTAGTATGCTGTTTTTTATGTAACTCTATGGTAGTGTGCGAAAAATTATGGGGATTCAACGTCTCGCATGCATTTTTCGAACGTGGAAAGCATAAAAGTTTCTGAAAAGTTAGTATGCTGTTTCTTATGTAACTCAAACGTAGTGTGCGAAAAATTATGGGGATTCAACTTCTCGCATGCATTTTTCTAACATGGAAAGCATAAAAATTTCTGAAAAGTTAATATGCTGTTTCTTATGTAACTCTATGGTAGTGTGCGAAAAATTATGGGGATTCAACTTCTCGCATGCATTTTTCGAACGTGGAAAGCATAAAAATTTCTTAAAAGTTAATATGCTGTTTCTTATGTAACTCTATGGTAGTGTGCGAAAAATTATGGGGATTCAACTTCTCGCATGCATTTTTCGAACGTGGAAAGCATAAAAATTTCTTAAAAGTTAATATGTTGTTTCTTATGTAAAGCGGTGGTATGTATAATAAATAACTTTAATTGACAAACAACTAAGTTCAACTTAAAATTCAAAAATCTCAAAAACTACATTTTGAAACAGAAAACTAATTACACCATTGAAAGCAGCGTAAAAAACTGCATTAGAAAATATGTAGCTCTAATATGCCCACATCTGCGTTTAAATATAAAATAACTTTAATTGACATTGTCATGGTACATCTTTAAGAATTGTAACAGACAACGGAATCACTCTATATATATATAGATTGATTCTCAAAACATCCATGACAAACCATTAAAAATGCTTGCTGCTAAAAACGACATGAACATAAAATTGTTTTATAGCTTCTCGTAGTAAGAAAAAAACAAGCAAAAAAGGTTTAAAGCCCATTCAGCCTGATTTAAAGTCTATTTAGCCTGGTTTAGAGCCCATTTTGCCTGTATTGGAGCCCATATAGCCTAGTTTAGACTCTAAACTTTAGAGCCCATTTAGCCTGCTTTAAAAGTTAAGTCTACAGACAGACGGACACACGAACACCGAGATCTGCAATAGCTTCTCGGCAGAAGCTGCGAGCTATTAAACTCATTCCTATCAATTCATTTCCATTTATTCATCCCATTCAATTCATCTCCAAGTCAACTCATTTCTCTTACATCGCTTTAAAACCCAAACTGAAGTCTAATTTTTAAAATCTGGTGTCAGAACCAAATCCAAATTGAATTCCAAAAATATATCTTTTGATATCTCCACACAACTGGAATTTGAAAACTGGTTTTTAAATTTGTGAATCTATTACTGAATACTGAGCGCTATAACGTGTATGGTTGTGTAAATATACATTTTAATTAGTGCACTGTTTGGCGAAGAAACGCGTTGCACAAAATGTGTACGCCATGCTGGAGCCATTCTGCTTTGTACTATTGTGCTGGTGTATTGAACGCTATAAGCTTTATTCTCCAACCGAGAGAATGCATTTCTATTAAAACTGACGGGTATGAAAAGATTTGGGGATGAGTTGAATGGGGTTGAATGTTCATTACATATATAAATGTATATATAAATGAAACAAAAAATAAAATGAATATATTTTGTATCTGGTGTCTTTTATAGCAACATTTTCTAGTTTCGGTCTCTTGCGGTGACGACAATTTGAGGACTAGGTGTTTTGAAACAACGATGTTTTGTCTTTTCGAACTTTCGTACAATAATTGTGTTCTATTTACTAAATTTAGAAAATGCAGCTACTGGATCACCCAAACGTACTAAAGTACAAAAGTTAGGACAGAGCAAACTTAAAAAACAAAAATAAGCTATAATTTCCTAATTCAAAAGATAAAAGTTTTCATCTGTCATTATCAATTTCATGTGGTGACATAGTTTCAACAGATTCAAAGTAGGAATTGTAGGTTTTGTGTACCTGCCCTTGAAGAAATTCCATTATAAAGTGCAGTCCTCAAGAGGACAGGAATTAGGCCTATTTTTAAACTTTCAAAAAGATCCTAAAAAATTACATGTACTTACTCGGAATGAATTCACACAATGTCTTTATACATAAAGCCTAACAATCTAGTGTCTTTAACCTAAAATTGCGTCGTTACAAAACTTAACAGAATTTACGTTTAAACTTTTTTTCTTGAAGGATTCGATGCTAAAAATGAGTAGAGGCAGATTTGTATAAGGATACTACTTACAATCAAACCTTCCAAATCAACCTATCAACTGCCAAAAAACCTGTGTTTGAATCCACATCAAATATCACTGGAAAGGCAAGCGTTTCTATGGAATACGAAAAGGAATATGTGAGCATTAGCTGCTGCTCAGGAATCCCAGGAATATTGCCAGAATTTAATGTGATTGATATATATTCTCAAGACAATGCTGAGTATTGGAAACATAGAATCTTACACCCTCCAAGACCACTTAACGATTTTGGATTTTTCTACAAAAACACTTCAGACTGCGTGATAGTTGAGGGTGTGCAACTTCCAGGACTGATAGCCGATTGCCAAGCAGAAAACGTGGACTTTAAGGAGTTTTATTTTAGTGCATTTCATCCAATGGCCAATGCTCCAATAAAGCAGAGAAATGAAAATGTTAAAATTACAGATTTGTATGATTCTATCAAAGCACCTATACTCATGCACTGTACGATTTATTTACTAATGTTAAGTTAAATAATTAAATGAAATTTATTAAAAGGATAATATTTTTTAGATGTTCCCCAATCATCCATTGATAAGTTGCCAAATGAACAAAAGATGTTTCTGACGATAGGAAAGCTTATAACACAAACCTATTTCGGATATGCTGCAAAATTTGAAGAATATCAAAAGGATGTATTTTATGAAGGTGAACACATTACGGTATTGTGTTTTGGTCTAAGCATTGTTTATGCCAGCGGTGGCAAGCTGGCAATAGTTTGGAAAAATGGGTCTACAGCTAAAATGGAGTTGGAAAGGTTTACTGGTAGTTATGGATGGTCAGACATAGGTCTGAGCAATGTAGTGCTTTCACGTTTTTTAAGCAACCTGTCTGCTAAAACGATACGCGCATCATTAAACATGTCTTCAATAGAATGTTGGATGCCTAGAGCTCAGAGTAGAATCTGGGACAAGATTACCAAAACCATTAGAGTGGAAAAGCCAAAGTTTATGGAAAAAGCTGAAGAAACGGTTTACTTTAGTGCTGAGGAGAAAGAAAATAGAATTATGTGCTCTGTTGAGAAATGGGAACCAAGGGCAAGTTTTTCTGTAATGGTTGACGGCAAGCAGCTAGAGATTGAGTGGGAAGCGGGGTCATACAACAATTCTAACAAGCAACCTTTGAAACAGGATGTTTTGCAAAATACAGTGACTCGAGTAAAAGTGACTGGAACGCGAAATGAAAACGATCAAATTGTATTTTTGCAAATAAGGTTGTATGGAATAACAAAAACGTATTCTGGCGTGTTTACATGTGTGGCTGATAGTGAAGCAATTAAGATCACGCGAACAGTTAGGGTACTGGTTAGAGGTAATCAAATGTAAAGTTGGTTTGAACTGTTTAGCATGTACTTAAAAAGAACTAATTTGTCTTAATGGTTTCATGATTGCATGCAACGTTTTTGTTATTTTTAAAGAAAAATCTGGACATGTTCTGTTTTGGGTTTTAGCAATTTTATGAATATTAGTAGTAGCAGTACTGCTATTAACATGTTGGACTTTAAAAGCGGAAATGGAAATTGATTTAAGTTCTCGGGGAACACGAGTTCCTAAAATATTCCTAGTTCTTTAATATCTCGTGTTTTCAAACAATCCCAAGTGCTCCAAAATTGTAAATAACCGAACGATAGTTTTCGTGAATTAAAAATACAAAAGAATAATTCTTCCAAACAAGCATTTTAAATGATACTATGTATTTCATTGGATAAATTTCCGTGTTGAAGTCATTGATTTGGTTATTACTTGCATCTTATATAAACTCCATTGTTCACATAATATTAATTGTTTCTTGTTCAAAAATTACAAAAATCACGAACATCCAGAGGTAAGCAGTTTTAAAAAACCGCAATGTTATTTTGTTGCTTGGCGATATTTGAAAACTAGCGCTAGAAAGCTTGGTACAGAGTGAACATGTGCACCAACCTACCTATTTATAAATTTGTTTGTTTAAGCTATAAATTCGAAAGTTTATTAGTGCTGCATTTACGCATGTGCAATCCTCCACAACTTCTGTTTTAAAAAACAGATCCCCATTCTTGAATCAGACGAAGGGTTTCCAGACTCAAATTGTTCCTGGTAGGTTCCCCTGCAGTCTGATGCAAAATTGTAAAACATGCTTGACTTTACGAATATAGCCGCTAACTGGAAATGATCCTGAAGGATAAGGCTGCCAAGTCGGGATGGAAATAATGCGGGATCAAACGGTCGTTTAGGTAATAATAATGAAGATGAATTTTATTTAGGTATTGTTCCCCCACTGTCCCACTCGTGACTGAGGAATAGTCTCAGTCAGGGCGGGTTTTATACTCTAAATTACATGAGAAATATTATATTACAATGGTGAGTGAATGTGACCACAAACATAACGGTGTAAACAAGTGTACAATGGACCTGATGAAGGTACATTTTGAGATACATCAAAATATTGGACAAAGTTACAAAGGTTGCATTAAATGTTACATAATCAAGTTACGTAATACGTAATGATGCACAGTGGAAAGTGAGGGGAGTGATCTTTCGTATCTGGGCACCCGAAAATGAAGGTGGGTCAAACATTAACTGGTGAGCACAAGATTGCGCCACATCGTATTTACGATCAATCACACGGTAGATTACTTTAAATACACAATAATTCACATTTAATTACTTAGTATGGCTCCCGGACAAGATGTTGTTTCAGAGGAAGGCCAAAATGAAGAGATAATGAAACGTGACGTTTTATTTAGCTAAAACTGTTTTCAAAGATTGTAAAGGAAAATTTTGGGAATTGAGATCTTTTTAATTGCGTTCGGCAGATAGAATGTCAACGTTGAAATGAGTCTTTGAAATTTTTAAACAAATAATAAATTCAATACTTTGGTGTACATCAAAGCATTCTATATATCTTTGTATACTTTATTTATATATGTTCATGACATGCTTGATTGTGAATGGTTAATAGTAAATATTATGCCCTCTTTGGTCGCAATTTCGCATAATTATATAAAATTAAAAACGGAAATGGCGAAAAATTCAATTTTTACGTAAATTTTAATGGGCCATATAAAATGAATACGAAACTACATATATATTATGTTATGTTATATTCAGTTCAAAAGTATGTATTTGTCATAAGGACTGAAATTTAGCAATAAAAAGGCACAGCAAAATTACCAAACAAATAAATATTTTGCTTACAGTGGATAATTCCATTGTGTAAATGGTAATAGTTCCATAGATTTAAATTACCGTAACAGAACTTCCAAAAGTAGAAAACAATTTAACATTTAATGGCTTGTATTGTTTATAGTGTTTTAATCCGTATGAATTGGACTGGATTCGTGCCAAAATAAAAACGTGTGAGGAAGCTGAGTCAGTCAAGGCCCACGTGTCTATTTAGACACCCAAAGTGTCTATATAGACACGCTGATTGTCTATTTAGACACGTAGGAAAAATTATTTTATTTTATTTTATTCACGTGTCTATATAGACACGTAGCGTGTCTAAATAGACACCCAGCGTGTCTATATAGACAAGTTCCAGAACATTCTAATAATAAATTCACGTGTCTATAAAGACACGTTTAAAAGTTAAAATTAATTATTTCGTCATGTTTACATTTGAAAATTTCTTTTAATTTCCCCTTAGATACACAAAAATATTTTTGATAACATGAGATACCGATTGAGAAAAAATATAACAACTCAAGGTTCGTAAAGAATTTTAAAATTTTTAGTCTTCAAATTTTGATATTTCAAAAAGCTTCCGGCAGATTTTGCTCAAAAATTGACATCAAATCAACTTTTTGTTGTAGATTAAGGAATTATGTTCGAAAAGTCCGGCGTTTGAAGTTTAAATGGGTAAAATTTCTAATAACGCCATTTCTAACACTGGCTGACTCTCCATTTATTTATTTGTGAGTGAATCTTTCAAACGCCAAGCTTTTCGAACGCAATTCCTTAGTCTACAACAAAAAGTTGATTTTCTGTCAATTTTTGAGCAAAATCTGCCGGAAGCTTTTTGAAATATCAAAATTTGAAGACTAAAAATTTTAAAATTCTTTACGAACCTTGAGTTGTTATATTTTTTCTCAATCGGTATCTCATGTTATCAAAAATATTTTTGTGTATCTAAGGGGAAATTAAAAGAAATTTTCAAATGTAAACATGACGAAATAATTAATTTTAACTTTTAAACGTGTCTATATAGACACGTAGCGTGTCTAAATAGACACGTGAATTTATTATTAGAATGTTCTGGAACGTGTCTATATAGACACGCTGGGTGTCTATTTAGACACGCTGGGTGTCTATTTAGACACGCTACATGTCTATATAGACACGTGAATAAAATAAAATAAAATAATTTTTCCTACGTGTCTAAATAGACACCCAGCGTGTCTATGTATATATAGACACGTTTCTACGTGTCTAAATAGACACCCAGCGTGTCTATGTCTATATAGACACGTTTCTACGTGTCTTAATAGACACGTTGGGTGTCTAAATAGACACGTGGGCCTTGACTGTGAGTGGTATAAATAGCTTGTTGACCAAGGTGATTTTTACTACCGAGAAATAATGCATAGCTATAAATATGGTTGGTGTATTCGGCTTTCTCTTTTCACCTTTCGGCAGACCTGACACAATCAAACAACTACCAGAAAAAGACACTAAAGAAATTATAGCGGTAGATAGAAAACTATCAAATTGAAAAAATGCATTAAAATCTGTACAAATTGTGCTACTTGATCAAATGAAGTGTACGGAATTGGTGATATTGGGCTAATCAAGTTCATCAAATTCTTTTCCTTAAACCGCCGCGTCTAGCATTGCCGCTTTATTTGTAACTGTTTTTAAAAAACTTGCACGACTTTTAAAATCTTCCACTTTAATTCACCTGCTTGAGCAAAAATCCATTTTGTGATGATGATCAGGTGAATAACGATAACTTTGCTGAAAAGTTCTGTATAAAATCTTGAAGTCCTATTTTAAATTCTGGTGCAGGGCAAAATACCCCAACATTTATGTATTGACATCTTTTCATCGATTAAAGTATTTAGTCGTTGGTTTCTATCAATCTATTGCTTTACTACCCACTCATGAGTTTTAGCAATGTTTAATTCTCTTCATCATCGATTAAAACGTTTTGGTACCATTTCGTGGGCAGTATAAACGTGTATGAATGATGATACATAGATTGCTAGGCGTAATATGCTTACTTTGGAATTGAATTATTACCCATACAAATGATCAACCTTTTCATGTTATCTGAGCTAGCCTTAAACGCTACCTCCGTTTGCATTAGCTTTTTACTAATATCTCTGTATTGCCTTTCTATGTTGCAAAAAGGTATATTTTTCAACGATTGTATTTTCCAATGAGATAATTGATCAATACAGCAAAACATATTTTTAAAATTTAAAAAAGTCTAATATTGTTACTTTTAAAAAAAATAAGTTATAAAGTTATCCGCCTTTTTCATGTAAGCAGAAGTAGCTTCAGGTATTTGCGCAATCTGCCAAGAGCTTTTATGGGATTTCACCATATTAAGATTCTCATATATACCGAAAAAATTGAAATAGGTCAAAGCTTCTACTGACTTACATGTAATGGCTTGCCTCCTATATATGTAGTGAACACAGTGTTCAGAATACTAGTGTAACGTAACCCACGTCAGGCTTAGCTTTTTAATTTTTGAAATTTTTGAAATTTACGTAGGCGAATAAATCAATACACGTGGAAATATTAAATCAATCATTGGTACCTATGGAATTAAGGCGCATTAGTTTCTATGTGACTTTGCTTGAAGAAGTACACTTGAAAGCGTATCTCTCAGCTTCGACAGTAGTTATGTTTTAAAAGATCCTTATAACCAATATATGGGTAAAAAACTGAATACATGGTTTATTTATTGACTACTGCTTGAAAATTAAAATACTAAACACCTGACAAAACTCCGCCAGCAAAAAAATTGTTGCTTCTCAGTTAACTTACCTTGATTAAACCGGTTATTTCAAACAATTAAAAATTTTAAACTCACATTCTAAAATATTTGACCCCTTTAGCCGTCCAGAATTTCAAAATGGCAACCTGTCTCATGTGGAAAGCATTTGCACTGCACGAAACTTTGTTCACAAAATTCATGTATAGCCACGTAGTATCTATTGATCTTCGTACTGAAGAGTTGATTGCTGAACGCCGTCTACGAAAACTTGCAATGTTTTACCTTTCAAACCTACAAATTATCTTGTACAGTTGTACAAGTGTCTACATTTTGCTGCAAAACTGCGTCTTTAAAATCAGAACAGTACCAGACTTCCTCCTTTACCTTAATTTTGAGATGCTTCTTTGTTTAATTTTATGCTTGATTTTAAATATTGTTATGAAAACGCATGGAGTACAAGTTTTTGAACACTATTTTACACGGATGTGGGCACTGGATCGCTATCTAAGAGACGATAGAAGTAGCAAAGGCTATTTTCTGTCTATCTCGGCATATACAATTTTACGTGCAGGTAAGCACAGTGCAATTCATAAAAGCATCAACATATTTTGGCGCGTTTAAATCAGGTTTAAAAAATACTTTGTTGCAGAAATCAGAAAGTTTCAAACTAGAAACCAGTCTGTTGATACAATAGGCTTCATGCTGAATGGATTGGTTATAATGTTTTTCGCAATTGGAATTGGTTTGCCAACAATAGCCATTTTTCTAAATCTTGATCCAATGTACTACGTTTTAAGTGATATGGTTTCGACAGAACGTTCCACGTTTCTTGGTATATCTTTTCGACTAGTAATGGGCTCATGGACTAGTTTAGAAGCAGTTCGCTCTTTATCTCTCCTGTTCCTTCCTTCGTCATGTTTATTCAATCTGGCATTGAATTGTTTAAAAATAATTGCTAAAAAGCCTCCAAATCTAACTGGTATCAAAGAATATGTTAAACTTCAGTGCTTGAATCAGTTTGGACTAAGTGTGGTTCGACTTGTGGCTGCTTTAATGATGGGATTTGGATTTATTCTAGCTACTTTAGGCACTTGGGTTCTGATCTCGGCCTGGAGGCTTGTGCCAATTTATGCCTACTGCATTGGAGCATTACTAACACTTGTAATATATACTATTATTTTTCAAACACTACCGCGTGTTTGCAAATGTTATGTTTACAGCAAGCATTTACTTCATATCTTGTGGCCTAGAAAAATGATCAAATACAGGAAAATCATGGCTGCCAATGGGCGCTTTAACATAAAAATTTGGAAAAAGATGCTAAATGCACAGAGACCAGTAACGTGGTACTACGGAACAGCCCAGTTTGATGATGACAGCACTCAGAATTTTTATGAGAATATATTTTACCGATCTATAGACCTGATTCTGATATCATAATTAATATTAATAACCACTTATTAGCAGCACCAACTTAACTGATAAGTAAAATATTACATATTATACAAGTTAATAACATGGAGATGCGTTGCTCAGCAAAACACAATTAAAATTTATGACACGTACATATTCCTAAAATTGCAAAAATTACATCAATCGCTTATAATAACTAAACCAAACTTAACTTGCCATGCTACCGTGGTGAAATAATTTATTTTCTTGACATTTAAAAAAAATTGATATACCACAGCACGTGCCATGTATGTTTCAGCACAAAGACTATTTCCGTTCTAGAAAACTTTTCCTGGTATGGTAAGGACTATGCAACCTAAGGGCAAAAATTTTGACCTCCCAGTTTGTTGGCTATTCTGATAGAGCTTTTTAAGCTCTACAATTCTGCAATTTAAAGTATGTCATTATTTCTTAACGTTGTCGAGATATGAACGAGTTTGTAATTTTAGCTCCCATAAGGCTCCATAGGAAACATCCTTTTTTGAAAGTCATGGCTACCCATCGCGCCCACTTTTAATTTTTGATGTTGATAGCAGTTTAGAAAGAGCGTTAAATGAAAATGTTTTTAAAAAGTTACTGGAGTGGTCTTATTGCAAACGTCGAAGTTGTGGTAGGTCAAATATGGAGGTGTTTTATCGGAACAACTTTCTTCTAAATCGTTGTAGCTTCCACTACACACCTCTAATTTTCAAAATTAATAGCAATTTTAAATGAGTAATTTCCAAGGATTCTATCATAGAAAAAATCAGGACAAAATGTTTTTATTTACAAAAGTTATAAAGCCTTAACTTTGGAGGGGCTGTTCGAGAACCCTCAAAAAGAGCCCTATTTCAAGCCTACATTTGACCCCCGGGCCCACTTTTGATTTGCGATGTTCATAGCAATTCTGAAAGCACTTGACCAGGAGATAAAGCTGAGAAAAAACTAGAGTGGTATCTTTCCAAAATTACACACCTGGTCGTGTCAATATCAAAATACCTGTAATTATAGCCGATGGGTGATACTTTAGCACATTATGTCTGATAATTCATAACTTTGGAAAGATACCACTCCAGTTTTTTCTCAGTTTTATCTCCTAGTCAAGCGCTTTCAGAATTGCTATGAATATCGAAAATCAAAAGTGGGCCCGGGGGTCAAATGAAGGCTTGAAATAGGGCTCTTTTTGAGGGTTCTCGAACAGCCCCTCCAAAGTTAAAGCTTTATAACTTTTGTAAATAAAAACATTTTGACCTGATTTTTTCTATGATAGAATCCTTAGAAATTACTCTTTTAAAATTGCTATTAATTTTGAAAATTAGAGGTGTGTAGTGGAAGCTACAACGATTTAGAAGAAAGTTGTTCCGAAAAAACACCTCCATATTTGACCTACTACAACTTCGACGTTTGCAATAAGACCACTGCAGTAACTTTTAAAAAACATTCTCATTTAACGCTCTTTCTAAACTGCTATCAACATCAAAAATTAAAAGTGGGCGCGATGGGTAGCCATGACTTTCAAAAAAGGATGTTTACTATGGAGCCTTATGGGAGCTAAAATTACAAACTCGTTCATATCTCGACAACGTTAAGAAATAATGACATATATTAAATTGCAAAATTGTAGAGCTTAAAAAGCTCTATCAGAATAGGCAATAAACTGGGAGGTCAAAATTTTTGCCTTTAGGTTGCATAGTCCTTTAAAAGTTATTCAACATACGTGCGTTCCTATAAAATACTAGTTCAAACCTTAAAATAAAGATTTAGCTAGCTCTTTGGAACTCTTGAAATATTATTTAACTTAATATAAAATTTTAAAACCTCCAGCTTATTTGATTAACTTTAAAACAAATATACTTTAGCAAGCAAAAGCTTATTTCATTTTTTAAAAATTACTTACACAAAGAGGTAGTAAACGTGCCATACTTTAATTTTTAATGTAATACCATTTGCTGGTTAAACTTTTCTAGACTTTGCTACACAAATTCATGTGGAAATACTAGAAAAGAGAAGGTGGGATAATTTACTATTTAAAGTGAAAACTGGCATTTAGCGTATTAGCTTGTATGTTTAATGCTGTTACATTATATATATATAAGCATTACGTATTATATTTAAGAACATATTCATGTATACATTAAAGTAGCAACCATTTTTTGAATTACTTTTCAACCATATCTTACCCTTAAGTTGCTTAAACTTTCATTGATCTGCTAGGTATCATACCATCCTCCTTTGAAAAATTTTCTACTGGCCCAACAGCAAAACATTAACTATTGCATTGTTTCCCATATCCAGGCAATTCAACGGTGTCAAAGTCTCCACAAAATTCACAGACCCAAAGTAGACTTTGACAGCACTGCAGCTTTTCAGTAGCTTTCTTTGGTTCCGTAATACTTGCATACCCGTTGTTGCATGATATCTCCGAATTTCTTCAAAATTCTCCACCGACTGTGAATATATCAAGGCTTGTACCCCAAGCACAGCAAACAGAACTGTTAATGCAACCATAACAACATCAGCAAATATAGCCAACTGAGCCAGATTTTCCCTTGTAAATGGAGTTTTCAGAACTAGCACTGTTGCAAATGCGTAGTAGGGCATATCCAAAACAAATACGGTGGTTATCAGTTGCCTTTGTATTTCGTTCATTAGAGTGCCTTGCAATTGGATTTTTCTGTATTGTACAGCAAGCTGGTATGTGGTGTACCTGCCGCTGAGAAATTTTTGCTGAAACCTAAAAGCAGCAAATAGATTATTTTTTCAGGTTTGAAGAAATTTTCAATTTTAACTTACAATTTCAGATGTTCATAAAAAGTAAGACTGCAAAGTGCTAAAGTTCCGCCGTATGCCATTGATCCCGCATGAAGTCCAAAAGACCAAACCCAATGATTCAAAATCAAAATGGTCCATTTTGCCAAAGTTTTGCCAACGTCGCCAACCAAGTCGTATACATCGTTGAATGGCAATCCATTCATTTCTGCACATTGTGGTATAAACCAATATAAAATAATAGTCGGTTTGCATGAGTCATCGTGGTGAAAGCCATAAATCCAAACGGAATGAGCACGCAGATTGTCGCCATTTGAAGAGAATATTGAATCACAATGAATTCCCGTAAGGATGGTTTCCGGCGTGGAATCGTGCCAGCGTAGCTCAAAAGTGAGTTGACGTAAGCGCACATTGTTAGCGCATGGTTTTTGAAATTTTGTACGCAAATTGTGCCAAAGGAGATGTTGATAAAACCAGCAATGAAAAGAAATAGTTCACCAAATTGAGCATTGGTAGATGAGCCGAAGCAATATTGGTAGATTCCGGTGAAGGTATATATAATTGTGAGAATGGTGTGAAACCAGGATTTTCTGTTCAGAAATTTTCTTGCGGTTGGAAAGTTTTTGCAAGGCTTTAGTTTAAAGGCTTTGCTGTCCCAGTGGAAACATACGCTGCCCAAGCTTTCTGCTAGCTTGCAAATGCAAGAAAACAGACGGACGTGATTGTGTATCATTTTGCTAAGGTTTAGAATCCCGGCTTGGAATGAGTGACTCTTCGCAGCCGTCTGTACTTCTAAATTTTAATACAATTATGAGTAGCTTTCTGAATGTCCAAGCTATGTAAATATTAAAAACAGATGTTTAACATGCGTCAACTCAAATATTTTTGGAACGGCGTTTTGGTACAACTGGAATAATGTAATGTTTTGACTAGTTTTGTTGTTCTAATGTAACTTGGTTTATCAATTTTGCTGAAACAAATATTTTAAATATTAACAGGCAAGAATTATAAATTTTCTAAAAATAATGGTAAATGCTGGTTTTAAAATAGTGTCTCACTGTTTTCTAGAAATTGTTATATTAGTTTAAATACCAATTTTGAGTTGTACAACCACATGGTTTAGAAAACATTTTTATAGATACATGTTCAGCAACCATATTGAATTGTAATTTGGAAAAACTATATGTTTTTGAACATGTTTTCAAACCTCTGTGTTAAACAACGACGTGTAAGACCACCTAAACGTTTTGTAGTTTTTGAGAATTGTCCCTGCCTGTATAAGATCTGCCTGCAGAAATCTCACTTTTGCACTCAGATTTCCATCCTAAACTAAGCTTCTACTTTATAGTCCCATCACAGCTTACCGTAATGCTAGAAACAGGACATTGAGTAAATTGCTGGCTACTTAAGAATTATCTACAGGCTACGGGGCTATGGGGCTAATTATCATTACATTATACCACATAACTATGGTACGTGAAGAGTTGGATTTTTAAATTTGTAATGAGGATATTTTAAGATTCCTTAAAAGCATGTATTTAAAACATATTATAATTACCGTTTTAATTGTGGTGTTTACTCGATTAAAGAAAATTGTGGTTGTAAAAATACTTTAACTCAAACTGTATATAAATAACTGGTTATTACTGACACGCATTACCGTTGCGAAATGACGTCATTACTTTCTACGAAATGTATAGTTTAGTATAGTAGAACTGGCTGACAGAACATGCAACTCGGCCTATTATGCCAAGCGTTCCCGAAAACATAATAAACCCATGCATTTCAGATTACTGATTTGATTTAATAAGTAGCACACGGTAATTAAAAGGAACGGCTTGATTGCTCAAAACAAATAAAAAATGCGTCTTAACATTTTGGCCTGTTAGAGACAGTAATTAAATCCAAAAATAGTTTTAAGAATTTATAGTTCTTTTGCCGTGTAAACATGTCATTTTAGCCAAGTGGACAAACATTTTACATATTTTAATGCATTTATAATTGGTAGGTAATTTCTACCAGAATAATTGCGTAAGCGTATTTTGGCTTAACGATGTGTTATAATTGTAAAAACGGTTTCAATGTCTTTATACACTGTCTTCATAATAGCAATATGCATATAAAACCTAAGCATAACCGCTGCGCCTATTATTTTTCTGAAGTAACAGATCATTTCCATTATTTCAATGTTTTCTTGTATTAATAAATACCAGACAAAAACATGTTTTCATTTTATTCTGGAAATTTTTTTGTAACTTGTTATTATCTTTGTAAAAATACCCAACTTTTAAACGCCACTCTTCTCCATCTGGACTTTAAAACCAGACACTAGACAGCAGCCAAACAAGTGTAATTATAGCACAGTATACTGCACAGCTCTTTAACATCGAACTTAAATATAGTTTACATTCGTAAACTTGCTTCCTACTTACTACAAAAGACTTATTTTAAATATTAGTGAAGCAACTAAATGGTAATTTTAGATTAGATTTAGCCCTAATATTAGATTAGATTTTGTAAAACCTATTTTCGGAAGATAAAAACATATCTGATAAACAAGTTACATACATGGTTTTCTAAAATAAAAAACTAAAATATTGATTGTTCATAGAAAATCAATAAACTTTTTAAACTTAAACTTATCTTTCAGTAACGTCTGACATTCAAGTTTGCATACACACTACACACTTTTGCTCTGCTACATAAAAACTTTTCAAAAAACCAAATATGTATTCAAATAAAATTTTAAACATTTTAAAACTCAGCTGCTGGATGACTCAAAAAGCTGGAGCCAGTGCTTTCGAGTTTAATCCGAGAACGCAGAAGCTAGTCACAAAATCATCCTTGTTGCCTCGGGTTCATATAAATTTTGTTTTATTTGTAACTTGGTATCTCGCGGGATACTACTTGGTTTATACCAAATACTACGAAATACCAAAGGACAATTTTCATCTGACGTTGTCCTGGGAAATTGGCATTTCAGTTACTGTGACCGTATACACCATTCAAATATTCTTTCGAGAGGAGTTATGCGACGTGTTCAACGGCTTGACATTACTTTTACGACATATAAAAGTAAATTATATGCCAAATTACAACGTCAACCATCCGCACGGTCCTCTACAAATTTTGGAATTCATTCTTCAATTATTCGTTGGATTAGCATATCTGCTAACATTATTGTGTATATTTTACATGATATACGATTCTACCAGCATCATATTTTTTGGCGCGTTTGTTCCAAAACATTTATACAGTCCAACTCTGAAAGCAATTCTAATATTAATGCAAATTTACTTGATACCTACCGGTTTAAGTGCTTTGACTGTAGGACTTATTTGTATTTGCTACACTTTTTATACCTACTTTATTATAAGTTATGAGCTTAACCTAAATCATCATCACCATTTGACCACCCACTATTTTAGAACTAATGAAAATCTAAGAATAATTTATCGATCGTTGCAAGTGTTGCATGGTCACGCTATGATGACAGTTCCTTTTGGATTTTATTTAGTAGTTGGAAATGCTTTATTTATGTGTACGGCAGTATATCAAACGTTTGTGCTAATGCGCTTTTGGAATACGCTAATGCCTATTGGCAAGGCGCCCCTGTTAATTTCCGATATGTTAGTAGTAGCGTTTTGGACATTTATTTTAGAACTAGGTAGTCTTTTTCTTGTTGCGGGAAGTAGGACATTAATTTCCTGGAAGGAGCATCAGTGGGATAGTAAAACAGAGTGTAGAATTATGAGTAGATTTTGTAAAAGTTGTAAGCCGATATTGCTTTCTTATGGTAAGCAGTTTGTTATTGGACGTGTAAGTGTGCTTGTATTTTACCGGGGTATTATAAGAGGAACTTGTCGCACGTTGCTGACGTCAAAGTAATATTTTTAGATAATGGTTTCTAACCAGCAACGTTTATTTTAGTAGACGATAAATCGATACATTTCAATAGTCTGCAAACAAACTAAAATTAGTATTTTATTTCAACAAGAATTTTTCCTGTAAGCCAGCATTAATCAGTTTAAAACAAGTACTGTTGTAACTAACTGCTGTGGTTTGTCAACCGGCCATTTGAAGATTCTAATTACCATGTTTCAATGCTCGCTCGTTTAAAAAAATCAACGACCTTTTATTAAACTAAAGTGTATATTTTTATGTAAGCACTTAACGTAAAACTGGAAAAATGGTGCTTACGTGGTTTAGGCAAACTACGCCATTTTTATAAAACGTTTAGTACGTGGAGTCAAGATGGTCTTGTGAATTGCTATGACGTATTATGGAAATATACTCAGGTATTAACATGCACACAAAATGCTGCACATCGTACATGAAACATTTACTAAAGCATTTATTTATTTTTTGTTACTCACAGCACCACAAACGCCGTAACAATATTAATATAGTAATCTAATATAGCCAAAAGTCTAACTAAGCATTAATGTATTCTTCGTAATAATTGAATCTACCACATACCCCAACAACTTCTCCGTATAATTAATCTTAATATCTATATCAATAATTCCCACATCTCCTGCCGGCGTACAAATAAATGGCAAACACCTTATCCGCTTTCTCAATATCTTAGCCTCTCTTCTATTCCTCACAAAACTACTAATCTGCCTCTTCCACCTCACCAATATTTTCCCCGACAACTCATAAAACGTACAAGCCATAAAGAAAACCCTTAAAATAATCAGAAAAAACACAGAAGCCGTTAAAGAAATCATAATCAAATTCCAATTTTGTCTTTCACAACCTTCAATAAACACATGAATGATACAAAGCAATCCAAAAAATATAACCGCAAAGCCCACACTTGTACACTTATGTTCCATACCAAACATTATTCTAACAATTATTGCATTTTCTCTATAAAGTTGAATACAACTTGGTGTAGGCTTGCTATATGTAAGCGCCCTTAACATTTCAATTCTGTAAAAAGCTTCTAGCGTTCCCATAATAAATAAAGTTCTAAAACTTATGCATATAACTTGTGCAATATAAACAAACAAAATAAGCCTTAAAAGCTGCTCCCACCACAAATTTATCAAATTTCCTTTAACTAAACGAACGTAAACCACAAAAGGGTCCAAATTTGCATAAACTGAAAGAATTCCGGTTAAACCAGGGCCTGTTACAGTTAGCAGAACTATTCCATTTGTTACTAAAGCGCATACATCAAAGAACCAGCGTCTTCCTAAAAATCAAAATTAAATTTTTAGAAAAAATCCCTATTATTATTTTTTAAATTTTCTAACTTACCATATTTCCTTAGCCAGTTTTCCTTTTGATAACACCAATTCATGCAAACAACCAATTCTCTGCCATCCAACCAAGCCAATATATCAGTGCAAATCATAACGTACGTGGTACAAATATCAAATAGTAAGACCAAAAGGTGAGCCCCTGAAGCTAATCTGGGATTGTGTAAACCCAGCAGGAATGCTAAGCCAGCACAGGCCAGTAAGAAACCTTTGATTATTAAGGTTCGCATTAGGTAAAGAGGTACAGCTTCTGGTAGAAAACGCCACCTTTTAGATTGGTGGTCCCATTTCATTGGGAATTCCACCCAAAATTTTCCAACTTGTTGGTGCAAATTGTTTGCTGAATATATAGAAGGATGAATGTGAAACATTTTAAATGTGTTGAGAAACAGAACTTCTATTGTACGCTAACAAAATTGTACTAAATCGTTTTATGTATTTCATACATTACGATGGTACCTAGGCTTTACCCTCTATTTGACTTACATCTTTATATATTTGGGAGGTAACTCAATAGACACGTTTCCTGTTATGTTCACTTTTCTATGGAAAAATTCACAAGGATATATTAAATTTAAATACTGTTGGATTTATACCAAGCTATTTATTTTGACTAAAGGTAAGATTGTATCTGCATTCAGCACTGAGAAGCAGCATTTACCGTTTATGCTAACTACATATTTCGTTCAAAGCGGTTCAGAAAATGGAAATGAAGGCGGACCGGTGTAATTGCTAATCACGTGTTCAGAATTCAGTTTAGAAAGGAAAAAAACTTTCCATACTGTAACTCAGGAAACTATTTTGGGTTGGACGTTATACTGGTGCTTTTCCACTTCTGTCCACTGGAAGTTATCTTAAAACAATTTTTACAACTATATGAATTACAAATAATACACAGAAGGAATACTGGACAATTGTTGAGAGTTATATCAAATTTCTATAAATCACGCTCTGTTATTAGTAAACTATTTTTACAATAATAAGAGCCTTTCTTAAAGTTCAATTTTAAATCGACATGGAAAGGGGATGAGACATTGTGATTTTATTCAATCTTCTTTGTTATGAATTCTGAATTCAAATGCTATTACAAAAATATCCATACTTTTTCGAAGTAAAAGGTATTTTCTGCTGTAATTATTTTAACTGTAGAGAAACATCAGTTATATAGTAAAACAATAAGCATGCGGAAGGGTTAATTTACAGGATTAGACAATGTTGTACTTAATATTACAACGTTGGCTCTACGGCTCCATTTTGTGGTACAATTGTAGCAAGTAATTTTTGATGTTATGCACTGATGCTTTTTTTTCAAATTCTAGAAACGTTGATTTATTAAGTCACGTCACAGGTCACTTAAGTCTATGTCATATTATGAATGTTTTCACCTTTTATGCAATGCATTGAGTTAATCAAACCAAACTATACTAACTGTGTCATTGCAAAAATTAGGTAGTTCATTTAATGGTTTATGCATCATTATATTACCAGCTGCATACAACCATCACCATCATACCACACCGCATGTATGTATTTGTGCTGAAGGTCAATGTAATCGATTAGCTATTTCCTTATGACAATCAAATCTGTCAGTATATTAATTATCGTAATGCAAAATAAACCCCACCACAAAACTAAACGGAACAGAACAGAGAGTAACCAGCTCTGTATAATATGGTAGCAAAGAAAACAACTTATTTATTGCTCACATTTGCAAAATAAAGTAATAATTGTCATATTACCGACTACGTATTTTCCCGTTTCATGTTTATATCCTTGATTCCAGGAGCTACATAGTGCATGGAAACGTGTACGTTTTGTAATTGGTATATACCTAAATAAACGATGCAGCAAAACGTGTCATCAGCTACGAAATAATGCATTCACATGCTCAGGTGGGAGGGTCTGACAGCACAGAAGCAAAAAAGAATGAAATGGCCTTGACGAAACCGGTGCAGATGTTGTGCTTACTGCATTGTATGCTAATACGTAGGAAAACATCTGCAGAAATGCATTTTGTTATACTAGAACTCATAGTCAGTTCATTTCGTGCAGAATCGCGTCAACTTCTATCATAATAAAATGCACATATATTAATAAGTTGTCCAAGATTCTCACGTGCGCATTTAGTTTTTCTCACAATACAAAAGCAACTTTTTTCCATCATGAGGCTGAATATTAAAGGAAGAAAACTTTCATACAATACGAATAAATGTGTCATTATCTGTTAAAAAATTTACATGAAAAGTAAACTCGACTTAATTTTTTTGTTACCTTTCATTATGATCCGGTTTGTGCTTTTCTGTTTTTCGTACGTTTTATGTGACTGTATATTAAAATGGCAGTTTTAGAATGTTTGCTACAAGTTACATAAAAGTGTTGCTGGATTTGCCGTACATTTTATGAAGCTTTTGCGTTTCTTTAGTAAAAACAGTAAAAGAAACTTTAACAGTCAAAAGGAAAAACTTAAATGGATCTATAGATTTGGTGGTAGGAGCGCCAATCGGTATAGGTCAATATGTCGTGTGGAGATTAGCCCAACTCTTTCCACAAACAGTGTTTGTTTATGGGATATTAACGCCATAGGATTAAATTGCACCAAACTCACTTGCAAAGAGTATGGAGCTAGAAAAGTATACACATACATTCTGGAAGTTTCCAAACCAGAAGAAGTTTTCAAAATAGCGTCTATGGTAAAAATTCGTGAAAACTCATGAAATAAATGAATGGCATCAATATTCCGCATTTTTTGTAAATTTTAGGTAAAACGGGAAGCTGGCACTGTTTCAATTTTATTCAACAACGCAGGGGTAGTAGACACGCATTTATTTCTTGACGCTGACTCAAAAAGAAGAAAAAGTAATCCAAGTAAAGTTATTAGTAAGCGTGTGTACAACCCGGGCATTTCTACCCGATATGATTTTAATGGCAATGGACATTTAGTGACAGCCAGCTCAAGACGGGGTTTCTTTAGAGCTAGACATGACCAGTTTTGTGGCTTCAAAACACTCATTGAGAGGATTTATAGAAGGTTTGGCTTTGGAAATGAGACAACATCCTGCCAAACGGGATATCAAGTTTAGTACAATTTACCCTGCTGTTGTTAGAGCGCCTATGACGCATGGTGTGGTTACGTGCAAGTCTAGGTATAATTTTAAAAACTTGTTGCCTATGGATGTGGATTTTGTTGGGGGTAAAATTGTGGATAGGATTTTAAAAGAAAAATGTGAATTTTTGATTCCTGAATCTTTAGTGAATGTAGCGACGTTTTACAGGCAAGTATTCGTTTAGCGATTTTTCTATAATATATTAATACACTGTTAATTCAATTATGATAATATACCATGATTCAAATTTGCAGAATGCTGCCAACCGAGTTTGTGGACAAAATGGATAAGTTTCTGATTCTAGACCATATTATCAGAGCAAACTCATAGTTTTCTTTACTACCTGATCAGTGCAATAATCTTGTATTTTAAAACCTCCCTTTAAAGTCATTTTATGCTGATAAATATTCAGGTTTACTCTCAGTTCAAGCACTTGGTCCAAATAATTTACTGGAAGTAAAAAATCCCACTTTTATTCATTTCTTATAAGCTATAATTTCGCACGCGTGTATCTAACCCACCCGTTTTGTACTGAGTTCGCATTTCATAAAGCAACTAGGCCACTGCGGTCTTTCGCTTTAGAAATTGTAATAATATTATTTCAACAACACTTGTAACAGGTTAAAATCTTTCAAAAAATAGGTTTACGAGTCCGTTTATTTTTACACAGCTTTGCAAGTAATATAAAAATGGAGTTCTAAATATATAGGCAAATAAAGAATTGAACATAATCAGATTGAAATTTATCACTTACTGCAATTACACTTTATAAATCAAAATTGAAAAATGCGTAATTGTACACGTATACAAATGTGTATACTTATTTATTTACAAAATGTCTGTTACTATTAGCAACACTGCTTTCTTTTAGGAATTTCAGCAAGTGGCTCTACTGGAACTGTGTCATCCAGATTTACACTTATAGTTGCTGCTCCTTGATCACCATCTTGCAGATTGGCTTTTATTACCGTGTGATAAATTTCTGCGAATTAAAACAGTCAAACATTTCAAAATCTGAGACTTAATATTTCCAACCTAATAAAAATGTACAAATTTTCTAACCTGTTAAAACAGAATGAAAGGCAGTTTCCACATTAGTTGAATCTAACGCCGAAGTTTCAATAAAAGACACGTGATTATTCCTCGCAAAAGTTGTAGCCTCTTCTGTTGTTACAGCACGCAAATGCCTTAGGTCGCTTTTATTTCCCACCAGCATCACTACAATATTCTGATCAGCGTGATCCCTCAGTTCCTTTAGCCAACGCTCCACATTTGTAAAACTGAGTTTTTTGGCAATATCGTAAACCAGCAGTGCACCCACAGCACCTCGATAATAAGCTGAGGTAATAGCACGATAGCGCTCTTGACCCGCAGTATCCCAGATTTGAGCTTTGATCCTTTTTCCGTCCACTTCTATTGAGCGTGTGGCAAATTCCACTCCAATTGTTGATTTGGATTCGAGGCTGAAGTCGTTTGTGGTGAAGCGGGTAAGAAGATTGGATTTGCCGACACCAGAGTCTCCAATTAGCACCACTTTAGACAAAAATTACAAATTAATCAGCAAAATATTAGTGGAATTAAATTCATTTACTTTTCACAGATTTTTCTACCTTTGAAAATGTAGTCGTATTCTTCTTTTGTTCCCATTTTACTTGGCTAAAATTAACAACACAATAACTTACACCAAAACAGATACCGTTAAAATTACAACTAATTACAACTGTATTGAATATAATATGCGTATTTCGTTCACAAATTAAATGATGAATGTTGTATATTCTGAAGCGCAATATAAATGGAAAATGAGTGAAAACACTTTGGAATAAAAACAGATTACTCATGATTAGCCAGTCAAACACATAGAAAGAACAGAGTAGTTAGTATTTGCTATACAATTCCGTACAAAATTATCAGCATTTATCACAATTTACTACGTATTTATTCCGCGCAAACAATGCTACATATAAAAAGCGTATGAAAGTGTTTATCTGGTATAACTTGCGGTTTGGCAAACATCTGAGCGATAAGAACTATACTGATAATTTTATGTAATAAGCAACATAGCACAGATTTGGTTTTTGCGTAAATACTACTATTATAATGCCCCGACATTTTGTTAGCGTTGCTGATACTGATAAACGACTTATAATGTAAAGTAAAAAACTCCAACCGCAATGCTTATCTCTATTCAACGATGCATCTGTTTGTGCAACAGTAAGCGGTGACAAAAGATCATTTTTTTGTTTTTTTCGTAGTCAGTAAAACGTTAATAATTGCGTATAACTTGGTAGAAAATGCCAACACAGTCAAACAGTTATTTTATTCGTATGTCAGTTTGTTTTGGTGGGTGTTTGGTTTTTTAAAAGTTTTGCGTCATGTGCTTGATAACGTTATGTGTCAAAATGTTATATAATGTTGCAATACATACTAAACAATGTCATTTCAATTTGGAATGAGAAACAATTCAAAAAATTCCAATAAACACGCATTGTTATCCTAATCTAACAATAAGCAGTTATAAACACAATTGGAATTTTCTTGGAAACAGTTTCGGAGCAAAAAAATTATATGTGCAGATGGTATATAAAGAATCGTACACCTGTTTGCACTCTATATTCTACATTTAAGAGTTTCTTGATGATAATGTGGTTGTAGTGTCTGAAGGCGCTGAAGCTCAATTATATTAGGATTTACATTATAAAAATTTACTATTTCGATATTTCTCTAAGTTTCGACAAGAACATTTTAAAGTCATCAAATAACTTAAACGGCATGATGTATTTTCCTGCTTACAAGCAAATACTTATCACAGAAAACTGAAAATGTGCATTGGTCTTGGTGAAAAACAATATGTCAATTTAAAAAGTCTTTAATTAAGTTAGTAATGCATTATCTTAATTTCCCTTACACTGACAGTCGCTGCTGTTTGATCACCATCTGGTAGGTTAGCTTTTATTACTGTGTGATAAATTTCTAAAAGAAATATAAACAATTATTTCAAATCTGAAGATTAAAACTTTAAGCCATTTACATGGTCAGAAAGGACCATGTGCGCACTTGCGTTATTTTGGGCCTGGATTTTAAATTTTTTTTCTTTGGTCAAAAACGACGTATCTTGACTAAAATTTACCCCCAGTTCAGGCTTCAGGTTAAAATGATGATTCCACTAAAAGTTATGGCGTTTTGAAATCATCCTACGTACATGTATGTACATTCACAAGGAGTGTATGGGTGACACTAGGAAAACATGAATAAATTCTCATTAACGCATCCCTGACACAAAACTTAGGCATCAATCAAACTGTAAGATATTTGGCTACTCCATTTTGCTAAATTGTGCTGCTGCATATTCATTTTACTGCAAGCTGAAGGCAAAAATGTTGATGGCTCATATCGAAAACGTTGCATTTATTCATATAAACGCTTATAATGAATCATTGCATTGCATGTAGACCTGCAGATAATATGATCATTTTGACCTGACACTTGAACTTGTTGTAATTTCTTAACAATATTAATCATTTTAAACTACAAAAATTTCAAAATCCAGGCCCAAAATAACGCACGAGTGCACATGGTCCTTTCCTTACCTGTTAAAACAGAATGAAAGGCAGCGTCTACGTTAGTCCCATCTAACGCTGAAGTTTCAATAAACGACACTAAATTATTTTTTGCAATTTTTTTTGCCTCTTCTGTTGTTACAGCACGCAAATGCCTCAAGTCGCTTTTATTTCCCACCAGCATCACTACAATATTCTGATCCGCGTGTTCCTTCAGTTTTTTTAGCCAACGGTCAACATTCTTAAAAGTATAATTTTGGGCAATATCATAAACCAGCAAAACTCCCATAGCATCCCGATAATAGTGTGCTTGACCCTTAGTATCCCAAACTTGAGCCTTTATCTTTTTTCCGTCTACTTCTATTAGGCGTGTGGCAAAGTCCGCTCCAATTGTTGATTGGGTCTGGAGGCTGAAGTAGTTTGTGGTAAAGCGGGTAATAAGGCTGGACTGGCCAACACCAGAGTCTCCGATCAACAACACTGCAAATAAAATTACACAAAAATAAATAGAAATAATTCGTACCATCATTTATTTTTATTTATGTAAGCTAAGTAATCTTACCCTTAAAAAGATAGTCGTACTGTTTTATAGTTCCCATTTTACACCACTTTACAAAACTTTAGTGAACAGCTAACTAAATTTAAACTAACTATTTGTTAGGCTGCCCAAAACTGTATAAAATGTGTGCATTTTCTGCAATAATAGGCGTTCTATCTGAAATGCAATGATTGTAAGTTAAAAATGAGTCAAAACCATTCAGAATGCAAACACATTAGTCATCATGACTAAGTCATGATTAGCCCGTCGGACAACCTACATTATAACACCCTCAGAAATACATACCTGCTATTTGTTTTACCACGGTGTACGAGCATAATTATCAGCATTTATCACATTTACTACGTATTTTTTCCGTGCAAGCAATGTAATGGATAAACAGCGTATAATGCGTATGTAAGCGTTTATCTGGTATAACTTGCGGTTTGGAAAACTTTTGAGTGATAAGAACAAAGATATTTATTTTGAATTGAATTACAATTTTTGCAACGGTTTGACCTGAGTGCAGCGTAAGTTTGGTGGGTTGGGAGATAAATGTTTTAAGGTTTCCCAGAAATGATACTGTTTGTGCTTTAAACTCTTGATAAAAAACTATGTGTCAAGAGAAAAAATAAGTACGCATTGTCCGTCCACAATGACGAATTACGTATTCAATACATAATTATAATTTTCCAGGAAATCAATTTATGAACAAAAGCATTTTATCCGGGCAAATTATATAAATATGGTTGTTAACCTGTCAAAACTCTATAATCGGCAGTCAATAGTCTAGAGAAGAATTTTAAATTTAGTAACTTTATCCAGTAGTAATTATTTACATAGTCAATAATAATATGACGAAAAGTGTAAAACAGCAAGAATGTTCCACAAAATTCACCACGTTCATTAATTCTAATAACTTCCGTTCTTATTATCAGCTACGCTATGATTTTGTTGAGCAATGACATTGCTAGGTTTGGAATGATATTTTGTGCTATTCACTACTAAATAACTATTAGCGTGCACAAAATTGCAATTTTGTGGTAAACAAAACACTATACATAGAAACCAAAACAAACGAAATCAATAGCTGGCTGGAGTGATGAATGGAGCGGTGGGAACCGAAACGGCCTTACTGCTACCGATAAAAAATAAAGAAATTCTTTTAATCAAACTTATATATAATTTACACAAATAGTGCAATAGATTTTTAAAATGCAATATATACCTTCAAACCGGTTATGCGATTCCCAAGCAAAAATATTTCCCACGGTTTCATGATATACTTTTATTAAGCCCCAACATATTAAAAAAACTGTTTATAAAACTGAAAACTTGTAATTAATTAACCTATTACCATACAAAGATCTTATAAAAACAGTAAAAACCTGACTTCTGATGACGCAAAACCCAGACAAACTTTTTATTCCAGTTCTAACATTTCCTCACAAAATGATGATGATGATGAAGTATTGTTGATTCAGTAACTTTTGAGCTTTTCAACCAACAAGATGGTCCAATCCTATTCTGTTTGTCCACCTCCAGGTGGAAAATTCTCTCGACGTTTATACCACTTTTGGACATTTTGGGTAAAAGCCTATATAATGATAGCAGGTGACCTACTAGTTCAAATGTTTTGGCGTACTTCAAAAATTGATTTAAGTGTAAAGCGTACTGGACAAGTGTGTGTGTTAACTGGAGCCAATGGAGCAATTGGTCAGGAAATTATGAAAATTTTACTGAATTTAGATTATTTTGTGTTTGTTGGAGTACGTGATACTGCTTTGATGCAAAAACTGATAAACAAAATAAGAGAACAGGGAGTTCATCCTGGAAATGTGAAAATACTGGAGTTGGATTTGAAAAGGTTGCATTCAGTGAAAATGTTTGCAGAGCAGGTTTTAGAATGTCCAGAGGCTAGAAATATTCATCTTTTGATGAATAATGGTAAGTTTATTCAAATCGATATAATAAACGTGTTGGCCATATTTTTTTAAAAATATTTTTACAGCTGGAATCTATCAGTACGGTTATGAGGTCACTCCAGACAACCTAGAAGCCCATTTTCAAGTTCAATACCTGAGCCATTTCTACTTAACAAATTTACTCCTTCCAAGAATCAAGCAAACAGCACAAGAAAACAGATCAACGTTTTGTCATATAGTGAACACAGCAAGTATTTTACACTATGGAGGCAATCTAAATTTTGATAATCTGGCGCAAACGTAATTCATTTTTTAAAGCAAAAAATAGAATTTTTATTATTTAGCGTGAAATTCTAGTAAAGTTATGTTTTTTCCCACAGAACTTGTTACGTTCCCATGCAATCCTATTTTGATAGCAAGCTTTGCAAAGTTTTACACGTTAAAATTCTACAAACTCAACTGAACGAAGAAGGATATGATAATATTTTGATGTACGCAACGCATCCTGGTTCGATATTCACACCTATTTACAGAGATAGTGGATGGGTAAAGGGGATTTTAAAATATTTGATGCCTTTGATGAGTCGCGTATGTTTACCCATTCATCTTAAAATTAGTATCTATTATCCATTTTGCATAGAAAGTGAAACATGTACTGATTTAATTTATAATGTTTTTTCAGAATGAGGAAGGTGGAGCGCATATGATTTTGTATGCGGCATTGACACCGTCCATTTTGGAAACTTGTGGTGGTAAATATTTTGAAAATGGCAAGGCAGTCCAGCCAAATAGACAAGCAGACGATCCAGAAATACGACAAAGATTATGGAATATGTCAAACGAAATTGTTTCAAAAATTGTAAAATAAATTCACTAAGTTGTATTTTTCTGTCTATACATCAGCTCAGAAAACAATTTATCGACAAAAAGGAAAATTCAAATTTATTTATTTACCTTTCTTACTTTCATTTTAATACACAAAACATTTTGCTGAAAACTGTGATGCAATAGATTAATTAGTCTGGCATTAATATAACGGTCACTAATCCATTTTCAGAAATGTTGCTGAATTATTTCATCTTGAACACAATGCAAATGTTGCGTAAAATTAACAGGTTAAACAAATTTGGACGACCTTGTATCCAGTCGCAATGAAGTAACAAATTGTTTTTATAAATTACTTTCTTATTTCTTCTGGCAATTAAGTGCTTCTTTTTTGGAATAAAAGTCCATATCAATACTCAAATTTTGCATAAAATGATCGTCAACAAGTTTATCAAACACCATAGTTGGCATAAACTGGGAAAAATACTTTAGGTTTAAAATTGACCAGGGTATCATCACTTCGGCACATTCCCGCAAAATTCCGTCCACCATTTTCTTCGCTACATATTCCGGACTTAGATTCTGACTTCCTTCAAAAGTAGTATACCTATACAAAATATTAAGTATTAATTTTTCGTGTAAAAATAAAAACTAAAAATATTTCAATTTGCAAACCTTGGAGTCCAACTAATGCCTCCAGTCATTTTAGTTTTGATCCAGCCTGGATAAATGGTAGTAAACTTAATATCCGGTCTCGTTGGATGTAGTCTCATTTCCAATTTCAAACACTCCAAAAATCCCCTCAGTCCATATTTACTTGCAATGTAAGCACTTAAATACCTAAATCTTGAAAAGAGCATTTTTTTTGAAAATCTCCAACTTTTTTCTTCATACTCTCCAAAACGTACCAAACTTTCAGGATTGATAAAATAGCATGTTGAACTCACAAATCTGAAGTACTGGCTCGAGATGTTGTCATAATTTGAAAAAATCGCAAAAATACTGAAAAAAATGAGTTGTCCCAGCTGAACATCTGTAACTTTTTTGTCTTACAACCGAAACCTACCAAACTTTGCATGCATATACAAGACTAAATAAGTTATTTTGCTGCGGAGTATCAAGTTGCTCCGTTGGCAATCGAGAAAGTTACATCAGATTTAGTGCCAAATTTTTATTTTTCTTCTTAAAAAACTCAAACTACCAAACACTAAAAATAAGTATTTTCACAAAATGAAAAGATGACTAAAATACCACTACTATGGTGTAATAACTGCCACAAGTTGCATGTAAAAATCTCAAACCACTGTGAAGAAATCCGGGGTTAAGTACAAAAAAACGTGAAATTTTCATGTATAATTTTGGCAACTTTTTTTTAAAAGTGTCAAAATTTTTGTTTTTTCGGCTTAGTACATAGAGCAGTTTATGTTGTATATTTATCTGAAAGATTTATTTAGTTTTGACTTTTAAGTCAAAAGTTATGACAATTTGAAATTTGAAAGGTTGTGACCCTGGCATTAGCAACAAACAAAATTCGAATCGTCATAACTTTTGACTAAAAAGTCAAAACTAAATAAATCTTTCAGATAAATATACAACATAAACTGCTCTATGTACTAAGCCGAAAAAACAAAATTTTTGACACTTTTTAAAAAAAGTTGCCAAAATTATACATGAAAATTTCACGTTTTTTTGTACTTAACCCCGGATTTCTTCACAGTGGTTTAAGATTTTTACATGCAACTTGTGGCAGTTATTACACCATAGTAGTGGTATTTTAGTCATCTTTTCATTTTGTGAAAATACTTATTTTTAGTGGTTGGTAGCTTAAGTTTTTTGAGAAGAAAAATAAAAATTTGGCACTAAATCTGATGTAACGTTCTCGATTGCCAACGGAGCAACTTGATACTCCGCAGCAAAATAACTTATTTAGTCTTGTATATGCATGCAAAGTTTGGTAGGTTTCTGTTGTAAGACAAAAAAGTTACGGATGTTCAGCTGGGACAACTCATTTTTTTCAGTATTTTTGCGATTTTTTCAAATTATGACAACATCTCGAGCCAGTACTTCAGATTTGTGAGTTCAACATGCTATTTTATCAATCCTGAAAGTTTGGTACGTTTTGGAGAGTATGAAGAAAAAAGTTGGAGATTTTCAAAAAAAATGCTCAAATGCATTTCCCGAGCAGGTATTCACAATGTGTCCTTTGCCAATTTGAATCATTTCAGGCAAAAACGCTCTGATTGTCCACATATAACTCAACAGGTTAACTTTTAAGGTTTTTTCTTCAAATTCTGGACTTGTTTCAAGAAAATGACTATATTGCAAAATTCCAGCGTTGTTAAATAAAATTGTAACAATTCCCACTTGCTGCCGTACTTTATCCGCCGTACTAGTTATTTCCACGTGGTTTGACAAATCAACTTGGTAAATGTGTACATTATGCGCCCCTAAATTTTTACACTGTTCTAGTGTTTCCTTAAGACCTTCTAAATTAATATCCCACAGAATGTATGTTCCTTTTGGCGAAATTCGAGCAAATTCTAGAACCACTTCTCTGCCAACTCCTGTAGAAGCGCCGGTAATCTAAAGTAGCACAACATTTCAAATGGCTAGTTTTAAATAATTTTAGGACAAAAAACTAAACAAATGTTTACTATTACCAAGATAATTTCCTCGTCCAAACATTTTCGTCTTGTAGGTTTGCACAAAGTTACTATTCCCCTACATGCAGCGGATATCCACAAATAGAGAAAGTAAGGAATATCCAATATAAATTTTAGTATGTCAAAAAGGGTAGCTCTGAAATTGTTGAACATGTTGCAATATACTTACTTTTCTAGTGACTTTGTGTGCTCACTGTGCTTGAATGAACTTTAAAATATTAAAAATTAATGTGGTATTTCTGATTTTGCTAAAAAATTAATAAATGAACAAATTTTGAAAATGCATAAACTGTTGATCAATATACTGTGGAACACAAGCCCAGCATTTTTAGGTATATTGAGCTTAATTACATAAAAAAGAGTTTAATGTGTGAAAATATTTAAAATAATCAACCACAGCAGAAAATCCTGTTCGTTAAAATGGTGCGATCGGGTAGAATGTTGAAGATTAGATTTGTCGATAAACAGCAATTAATAGCTACATAATATGGTAAACTTTTTATTAAGATAGCTACGCTTTAAATTACTCGATTTACTCTTACAAGAGCTGGAAAATATGTGGTTAAAATGTGGTATTTCCACCAACATTTTAAGTATGAAAACTGATTAATGAGCTTGTGAATCTGGTGTTTTATGCATTTTTTGTGCTGTTTTTCCTAAAATATAAAATTTATTGTGAGCAATTTTTAAGTGTGTATCACACCATTAGCTTAGCTTATTATAAATTAACTGGAACATAATAATTTCTCATCTGCCACAATGCAATATATATCAGTCGTTGTTTCATTCAAGCTTTGTCTTTAAAGCATGTACAAATGACCAAAAATATCACATACCAAGTGGAAGCATGAATAGCTTAACTTGTTCTCTGTTACATTTATGCTAATAAACTAAAAATATTTCCCACGATTTCCAGATATTATGTTTTTAACCTTTGTAAAACCGGCTAAGTAGGTTCAAAACGATCAATTAATTCATATGTCATTAATACTTAAAAAGCAAAAAATCAGACGTAATTTTTAGTTGATCCACACAAAACCATATTTATATTTGACTCAATTACGTTTTGCCATTTCAATTTGCACGATGGCTCAATCCTCTGCAGATTATTCTGTCGTACTGAGCCGAACTGTTTTGTCGTACTCCCAAACTTGATTTGACTGTAAAGCGCACTGGACAAGTTTGCGTGTTAACAGGAGCAACAAGAGGAATTGTGTGATAGTTGGAGTGCGCAATATTGAATTAATGCAAAAACGGATGAACGAAATCAGAGTAGAGGGAGTGCGTTCAGGAAATGTGAAAATATTGGAAATAAATTTGAAATCTTTAAATTCGGTGAAGACGTTTGCGGATGAAGTTTTACGTTTTCCAGAGGCTAAACAAATTCATCTGTTAATTAATCATGGTAAATTTACACAAATCTGCGCAATACAAATTTGGGCTATAACTGACAAGTGAAGTTTTTACAGCTGGAATTTATCAGCATGGCTATGAGGTTACCCATGACAACTTAGAAGCTCACTTTCAAGTCAATTACCTGAGCCATTTCTACCTTATTTACTTCTTCCAAGAATCAAGCAAACAGCACATGAAAACAGATCAACATTTTGTCACATAGTCAATACAGCGAGTTTAATGCACTAAGGCGGCAGTGTAAAGTTTGATAACCTGGCGCAAAAGTAATTCTATCTTTAGTCAAATATACAGTTCAATAATTAGTATGCGATTTTAATGAAATCATTTTTACCTCCCAGAACGTTTTACGTTCCCACACGTTGCTACTTTGATAGCAAGCTGTGTCAGGTGATGCACGCAAAAACGGTACAAGCTCAACTGGAGCAAGATGGGTATGAGAATATTTTCATGTATGCAGCTCATCCTGGTTCGATATACACAGACATTTATAGCAGTAGTGGATGGATAAATGGCATGTTAAAAGTTACCATGTCCTTGATGAGTCGTGTAAGTAGTTCAGTTTTATCAAAATAGATTTGTTCATAACCAGATAAAGTAAATTATCTTGTCATCTACAGAACACAGAAAATGGTGCGCAAATGATTTTATATCCAGCATTAACACCGACCATTTTGCAAATCTGTGGTGGTCACAATTTTTAAAATGGCAAAACAGTTCGACCAAATAGACAAGCAGATTTACAAATACAACAGGAGCTATTAAATATATCAAACCAACTAGTAGAAACTATTGTGAAGTAAACGACTAGTCCAAATTTCCTTTTAAATCTGTTGCATAATGTGCTTATATAATTATCTTTCCAAAATATATCAAATAGAATGAAACCGGTTTGGTTTTTGTAATGCGTTCGTAATAAACACCAAAACAAGAAATTAATTTAAATGTTTTTATTTATTTCGCTATCATAAAATTTTTATTTCAAATTATCTAAACACTTAACGCCACTCCCATTTCCTCAGCCAATCAATCTCAAAAGTAGGTTTGGGCCAACTATCCGCCTCAATGGGATCAAACGGCTCATCCCCAAAGAACATACCTCCCACAGCCAAGTTAAGTATAATATAAAACGACTTATCAAAAGGTTGTCCCCACTGATTATACAATCCCGGCCAAAAGTTCCTCTGCAGCGTTTCCTCATGATAAACGCGATCATCCACCATCCACATGATTTTATCTGGACTCCAGTCCAACCCAAAAACATGGAAGTCCTGACTAAAGTCAATATCAAATCGGGTTTCTGGACTGCCCACCTGACCTTTGTTGTCCTTGCTCTCTCCAAAATGCAACGTGCCCAATACTTCATTAGGCCGTTGTCCTCTGTATTCCATAATATCAATTTCTCCACTGCGTGGCCACTGGCCATACTCAGAGGCAGCGGGCATCATCCAAAATGCGGGCCACAAGTGCTTGCCTTTGGGAAGACGAGCTCTGATTTCAAACTTGCCGTAGGCGAAATTGCTCCAGGTGGTCATTCTGGTGGAAGTAAATTGCTTGTCTGGGCTTACCCCGTCGCCCCACCATTCCTTGCGAGCGTGAATGGTCAAAATGCCGTTTTCTTGTCGCACGTTTTCCCATCTGTTTGAAGTGTAGCATTGGAGCTCGTTATTGCCCCAGCCTAAAAATAGACATACAATTTTGCAAAATATTTCATGTGAAATTTGTAAGGCAGGTTTAAAATTTACCGTTGCATCCAGTCTCGAAATTGTAGTTGCGCCATAAATCCTCTCCGTCAAATTGGTCCTCCCATACCAAATGCCAATCTGCGTTGCAAGCAGCAACCAGGCATAATGCTGCAAATACGGAATTTAATAGTTTGCCCATTTTCACAGAGTAATTAGCACTTGTCAAAGGTGTAGCTGCACTAATTGTGGAATGGTGAGATGGAAAGTGAAACGTGAATTATTTATGCATTTCAAGCGCTCGTATGATGCATTGCAAAAAACAAGATTACTTTTTAAAAATAGATAATGCATAGAAATGACACATTTTAAAAATTATCAGTAAAAATGGAAATGTGTGACTGTTTGTGACATGAGTGATTCGTCATAATCAAAAAATGACTGACTTTGTAATTGTAAGTGACAATTATCCAGTGGCAGGTTGATGATAAACATGCCAAATTTAACATATTTCAGTTGAGTTTTATAAATTGATTGAATGGTTTCAGATTAAAATGAATGATTGATTGACACAAGTGTTATGCTAATCAATAAATGGGAGTCTCGTTTAAATTCATAATTTATTCAGTGGCTCAATTAAGTTGTCGCTATTTTGTTTAAATCTTCAAACTACATAAAAGTAGTTTGTTGGAAATTGATTGACGTGAACATATCTAAATGACAAGCTTCCAGCACTGCCAAAAACAAATTTCCCAGTATTTACACAACACTGTTGTAACAAATTCGTGCTTTGTAACAAAAGGACTATGCAACCTAAGGGCAAAAATTTTGACCTCCCAGTTTATTGCTGATTCTGATAGAGCTTTTAAAGCTCTACAATTTTGCAATTTAAAGTATGTCATTATTTCTTAACGTTGTCCAGATATGAACGAGTTTGTAATTTTAGCTCCTATAAGGCTCCATAGTAAACATCCTTTTTTCAAAGTCGTGGCTACCCATCGCGCCCACTTTTGATTTTTGATGTTGATAGCATTTTCGAAAGAGCGTTAAATGCGAATGTTTTTCAGAACTTACTGCTTCTGTAGCTTCCACTACACACTTCCAATTTTCAAAGTTAATAGCTATTTTAAAAGAGTAATTCCTAATGATTCTATGGCAGAAAAAATCACAACAAAACGTCATTATTTACAAAAGTTATTACGCTCTAACTTTGGAGAGGCTGTTCGAGAACCCTCAAAAACAGCCCTATTTCAAGCCTACATTTGACCCCCGGGCCCACCTTTGATTTTCAATTTTAATAGCAATTCTGAAAGCGCTTGATTAGGAGATAAAACTGAGAAAAAACCGGAGTGGTATCTTTCCAAAATTACTCACCTGGTCGTGTCAATATCAAAATACCTCTAATTATAGCCGATGAGTAAAACTTTAGCACATTATGTCTGATAATTCATAATTTTGGAAAGATACCACTCCTGTTTTTTCTCAGTTTTATCTCCTAATCAAGCGCTTTCAGAATTGCTATTAAAATTGAAAATCAAAGGTGGGCCCGGGGGTCAAATGTAGGCTTGAAATAGGGCTGTTTTTGAGGGTTCTCGAACAGCCTCTCCAAAGTTAGAGCGTAATAACTTTTGTAAATAATGACGTTTTGTTGTGATTTTTTCTGCCATAGAATCATTAGGAATTACTCTTTTAAAATAGCTATTAACTTTGAAAATTGGAAGTGTGTAGTGGAAGCTACAACGATTTAGAAGAAAGTTATTCCGAAAAAACACCTCCATGTTTGACCTACCACAACTTCGACGTTTGCAAGAAGACCACTCCAGTAAGTTCTGAAAAACATTCGCATTTAACGCTCTTTCGAAAATGCTATCAACATCAAAAATCAAAAGTGGGCGCGATGGGTAGCCACGACTTTGAAAAAAGGATGTTTACTATGGAGCCTTATAGGAGCTAAAATTACAAACTCGTTCATATCTGGACAACGTTAAGAAATAATGACATACTTTAAATTGCAAAATTGTAGAGCTTTAAAAGCTCTATCCGAATCAGCAATAAACTGGGAGGTCAAAATTTTTGCCCTTAGGTTGCATAGTCCTTTAAATTTAAAACGTGTGCAAATGTTATAAAGCTTAGCACCTAAATTTTGTATGTAAAATACGATACACAAGCTTAAATAAGAAATCAGCAGATAAAGCACCCATTGCAAAAACTGCAAAATTCTCAGAATCCATAGTCATTCTAATACCGCATCATTTTACGCCACACATCTTTTTTATGCCGCATTTCAATTGTGTCTGTCCATGGTCCATGTAACCATTGGAGAGCTAGCCAAGCATTTATTACCCAACCATTTTACTCATTACTCGACACTACCAAAAAACCTATTGCCATACTGTATCATCTTCTTTTTTGTTTCTGTTTAAAAAATTGTTTCATGTTGTCATGTTTTCTATTTTCCTTTTAAAAAATAACTGGATTAGTGAGAGTCTCTTCATTCTGTTCCCCATTGATATTTGCAATACCATACAAATGGCTTGCTTTTTCCTGCAATCTATTTTTCATTTACCTATGCATATCGAATGCAAAAAATGAAATCCAAAGATTCAAGCCTGTTTCTTTTATGGTTACATTAACATTGGGTGAAATTATATCCCAAAAGTTGTTAAACATGGATGGACAATTATGTTAAATGGAATATTTATCTTATTTGCTGATCTTGGCCTTATCTACTTTCTCTATTAATTAGTGAGTAGATAGCTGCAACAGGCACTGCTGTCTTTTGGTGAGTTTTATTAAACATTTCAATATTTCAGCCACCATAATTTACTATGAACGCTACGGTGTATGAAGTTGTTGTATAATAATAATCATGTTTATTGATATTGTATTGTATATTTTATTCAAGAGATATCTGCATTCAGACTTTTCAGTCTGATTTAAAATACATAACACATTATTGGTCATTTGATTATACATTGGAATCCGGTTAACAATCCAGTCGTAATAAATTTATATAAAACCAATTTTTCTACAAACATGTGACTACATAAATAAATTGAATTCCCTGTTTTAGCAAGAAACTTGCAGGTGTATGTACAAAGCAGCAGCTTGATCGCACACAGAGACACGAAACAGTACAAAATTTTAAGTGGGCTGATGATATCGATTATTTACACAAAAGCGTGGGTAGAATATCACATTGTATGGAAACGTAGTAATTACAAAATGGTTGGCAAATTGTTTGGCTTATTTAATTTTTAGTTCGATTCAAACAAATATATCATTTGCAGTGAAAGCGTTTGTCCACTTTAGTGGTTAAGGCTTAATTTCTTGCGGCTTGTACCGACAAGGCTACTTACGTTTGTATAATAGATTGATTGTTTTTTATCAACAGAAATTTGCATAAAATATTTACATAACCTGCAAAGGAAAGGAAAACCAAATGAGTTTCCATTTTTTGCCTTTTTGCTTCATTTTTGCACTCAACAAGTGAGGCTGATGAGAAGCATGTTACAATTTTTGTCACGCTCTGCACGGATATTGAACTCTGCATGGTGTCTTCTTTCACTGTAGCAGCTGCAGAGCTGGCAAATAATCAATATTATCAGCTCACTACAAGTTTTGTGCTGTTTGGTTTCACTGTCTGAGCTCGAGCTGGTGCTTTGTCCATACACCTGCAAGGCTCTAGCTGAAGCAGGGAATTCAATGCATATTTTTTTCGTAAACAGTCTGGAAAATTGGGCTTTACCGAAAGCTTCCACTTTGTGTAGTACGTGCGTGCAAAACTATATCAACAAAAAATTGTATTTTGATAAAAACTTTTTACCCTGTAGCGTTGATATTATATTACGGGAGTATATAAATCCTTTTTGATTCCTTAATTAATGTAATAAAATATAGTATTTTCAGATCTGTGTAACTACTTTCTTCATTTTCTTTTACTTTAAAAGTCATAACAACGGAAGGATTTATGGTAATTGTGGAGTTTGTATTCCCGCTGATTCTTAGCTAGGTTTCAATAATTTCCATATCATCTTTGCTTTGCTGTTTGTTTCCCTATTTTTTCATTTTTCAAAATCATGTTCCATGGTCGCTCTTTAAAAAACAAATGGATAAATGAGAGTCTCTTCATTCTGTCCCCTTATATATTTACAATACCAATAATATGGTTTGCTTTTTATTGCAACCTAGTTTTCGTGTACCTATCCATATCCACTGTAAAAATGGAATGTTTTGAAAAGCAGAGTGTGCCAAAATTACACTCCGCTCATTTACTTATACCAACAGACTCAGAGTCAAATTCTACGACTGTTTTTAGCATCAACCAAAATTCAATCTGTGCTTTGTTTTCTTCTCCCATTCATCGCAACAACATCGCTAGTGACTTTCTTGTGCTTACATTCTCTTGCATTTTTTGCCTTTAGACCCTTCTGCTACTTACATCGTGTTTTTATTTGGCCATTAGCACAAAATCCAATTTCCAAATAAAGATTTTTATTATATTGTATTATTGCTTGCGTTGTTTAAACAAAAGCTACACAATAATCTAACATATTTCTGTGTATTCAGATTCATTTCCATTCAAAATGGTGAAATAAATAGTACACCGAATCTGCAAGCAAACGAATATATATTATGATAATTTTTAAAATGACCAGTTGCTGGTATTCGGGTTGCATAAACTTGGTTCCTAAAATTTATTATGACCAACCAAATATTTTAAGTAACAAGTTTTGCCAAAATGTTGTAAGTTTATATGTATTGGTTTTGAAAAAAAGGTTGTTAATCGCTATTGCTCTTTGCCATCATAATAAAAAAAAATTTCATGTAACTTTCTTAGTTTAGGAGTAGTTGACATGCTACGTTGTTGGTGTATAAATTTATGTTTATGACGCAATTACGCACGTATCAAATAATCTGGAAAATAACCTTATTGTCTCTTATTATCCTGCAAAGAATAATCCGGCGAAAGTGACGTGCTCAATTCATACAGAGATATCTGACCTAGGACCACTTTTTTAATCTGAATTCTTTTTACTCTCATAGTTTCTTCATGCTTGTTATCTTGACTGTTAAACTATTCAACCAAAACATTCGTAATTGTTCTTTTCCCTTTTATGTATTTTGTCATTGCTGCTTTTTTATGTCAAGATATATATCAAATTCTGTGCATAATAAATTTTCTGTAATTACACCTTTGTACTGTTTGTAATATATGTTGTATTCACCAACTTGTAGCTATTATTTATATGCTTGTACAAGTCCAACACTCTGAATTTTCATTCTTATGCTTCGTTAAAATTATACTGACTTTCAATACTCCATCATGGAAACCTACAACCATTTTTTACCACTGCTTGTTTTATACTTTTCAGAATTTTCGTTGGATGTGGTACACTAACTACACTAGTAAAATAGTTTTCGTACAAAATGTTAGGGAAAAGTCCTGCAATTACTAATAGCAAAAATGATCCCTGTGTAGGCTGCTTTGTCAAAGTAGCAACAAGCACATTCATATAATATGTGTTTTTCAGTGATGTTTGTTTGAGTAGCACGTGTAAAATAATGTCATAAAGTCCACTAACGTAAGCACATAGACACTAATTTCTAAGTGACCCGTTCATAAGATATTGTTAGGGTTATAATGTTACAATTTAAAAGTACATTTTCAATGTTAGTCACTGTACAATTTGTGCAGTTAATTTTAATAATTAAACTAAAGTAAATACAATTTCACATTTTAATTATCGTAACCCAGTTATAACGTTACGATCCAATTACTATGAGAACGTCAATTTTACCAAACTAATCTTGAATGGATTCACTAACAAGATACAAGTCGACAAAATATTTCCTTCAGTGATGAACAAACATATGAATTAAACTCTAAGTGCAAAGTCCAACCTCAAATTTATACAAATAACATGTTGGAATCGTAAATTCACGGGAACAAAATTGCTGACAAAACATAATTATTGGAAAATAACTCATAAACGAAAAATAACGCCAAATGTAACAGTTCTTGGGAAGGTATGTAACGCCAAGTTGAAGTTCCTCAAGTCATTTTGGAATCGTTTGTTATTTATTTTCGTTGTCTGGAATAGTTGACCCAGTCGTTAAGGTGACATTTTGGGGTTCCAGAATAGTCCCACTTTTGTGGGTTGTCATTCTGAGTTGTCGACGGTGGGAACAAGTTTAAAGCTTTTGCTGGAAATACTAAGAAAAGTAGATAGAAATTACTTTATTAGCATTCACAAGTCAATTTTGGGTAAACAGCAAATGCTTTACAGCAAACTTAATTTGATACGAACCACTTAGCGCACTTAATAGATTTGCTTCGTGTAAAAATTAGGTTTTACTACCGGTCCTCAAAGCGTCATCCTATAGCTTCATTTCAAAATAAATGTAATTTCTTTGCTAATTCATTTTGTTTACTGAGACACTAGAAATAAACTATTCTATAAATTTTGAGTAAACTGTATTTGTTAGGAGGAATATTCGCTCACACGAACGACTGACTATATTAAAGATTCGATTATAAACACTCGAAAACCATAAAATTAATTATACATAATTTATTCTAAATATTCAATAAAAGTACACAAGCACTCACTATATATTAAAGAGTATTTTCAAGTAGCCGCTTTCCTATGGTTGACCAAACACTAGACTCGGCTTATTGTACACAGTATACAGCTGAAATTTCTATATTTTGGCAGGATATGATTTGCCATATCCATATGCGTTCAGTTGTGTTCAGTATGGGTCTTTTTCCCTAAACTTTGTATTACCGAAATAGAAAATTTACGGAAAGTATAGGCCTAAGCAAGGCAGAGTATCCTTAAACGTATTAATTGTGTAGCACGGTCAGGATTTCCTGACCTAGAAAATATTTTACTCCGTAACTAAACATAATCACGACTGGGTTAAAACAATACTGGTGATCAACCAAATTTAAAGCTGGTATTGCAAGTATTGCAAAACCGTAGAAATTGAACACACAGAATTATATTAACAGTTGTCTGCGAAGTTTTAAGCTGGCAGGTTATTTGGTTTTGAATATCCGCAGTTCCCTTTATACATAGCGTTGAACAGTTTATACTGAAAGAAAATTGGAAGATAGTACTTTATGTGAATATTTTGTCTTGTGATCTCCTTGACTTCAAATTTAAGGTAGGTAAAAAATTTTGTGTTGCAAATTATTAGACCTAAATTATACGGTATTTCTAAAATAGATCACTTTCCGCAGAATTAAACATTTGAAAATCAAAAAAGTTTACTAAAGTGTCAATACAGCAAAAACATACGTAACGTAACACTTGGGGCTACCTGATATTACAATATAATTATAAATCAACACTTTTTAAAACGTTACTTAGTTGCTTATAGAAATACATCGTAGTATTTTAAACTGTAAAAATGTTTAGTGATACGTCTGTACTAGGCCCACCGTAGAAAATGTTGCACTTTTTAGTAAAAAACATTAGCCACGCGAAAAAATTACAATATTCTAACAAATCGAAAACCAAGCATGAAATAAGTAAAAATGTATAAAAATTTGTCATAGTGCGTTTTCGTCCAACCATTTTTGACCATATTTTTTATAGACTCAAAACTTGCTATAAATCTGTTTAATTTGACACATATTATACAAGACTATAATGCAGGAACCAGCCAAAGTGTTGTAAATTTTTTAAGACGTTAAGAGGTTCATAATCCCCAATTTGTTTGCAGAACTCGATATGGCAAAAAATATTTCTTTTATTCCTTCTGGGGCTATTCGATATCAACTTTTAAAAACATTCAGAATCTGCTTATGAACTCAATACATCTTATGTAGTATTGAAACAATAAATGTTTACTATAAGTTCTGAACTGGGCTAATCTGAGAAAATGTATCTATGTGTTAAAAAACAAAAATACTTTTGGTTTTTATATTAAAGCTGAAAGCCTTACAGAAAATAAAATTTTTCAGAAGGGCTAATTTTACTGAAAACCGAATGTCGGGTGTTTTTGAAATGGCAGAAAATCTTCAGTATACGTTTTTAGTTTTAAGAATGCAAGTTGAAGAACACTCTTATGAAAACATTTCTTATGAAAAAATATACTTTTATGCTGACGGTTTCTGGAACTACAATTTTAGGTTTTCGTAAAAAGTGAGAAAACTACTTTGAGAAGAGAAGACCTGCATGGAGACACGTCTTCATGCAGGTACAACCTTGAACTGACCACTAGTACATCTATGGTTCAGCTATGATATGGTAGGTTAGGATAGCATTGCATCTACAAAATAACATGATATTGACGCATAAAGAGCAAAGCAGCTCCACGCGCCGTACCTACGGCTGAATAATTAATATTACTAGGCTCTTCGCAAATAAATGGAAAAACCCAGACATCTGATTAATTTTTCAAAAAAGTCTGGCTTTTCCAGGTCGGATGTGCATACATGGCTAGTAACTACGTATATAAAACATACATCTCATGCTTAGACGCAAACATATTACGTAGATACGCAAGACAACATAACTTCAGTTGGACAGAGAATAATCTAGACACTTTCACTCAAGTGTATGTCTAAAGCTTTGTCTGCTTTTTGTCTATTTTTATACTTTTAATTTTCAAAAAGAGAAAAATATCGTAATTAATTTATTGTTTGCTATCTCGGCAACATGTTTTCGTAATGAGTAATCAACAAACATGTTTTTCTAACATTTTCTGGACGGCGAGGGTCCAGTCCGCTGTTAGCTTAATACAATACACTCCGCTTACTCATGTAAAAAAAGATTGTCCTTTTGTCCAATTATATATTAATAGCTATTTTTACCCAACTCTGTGCTGACAGGTTGAGTTTAAATTTAAATTAAAAATGTACATATCCAGCATACAACTTTACCAGAAGACGCTATTGTCAAGTAAATAATTGAAACTGAATTCAAATGTCATTTTGCCTACGCTTACCGCTTCGACTAAGTTTTACATGTCATAACAAATAGCATGAAAAAATTGTTTTGAACATATCAAACTTTATAGCGACAGACAGAGCTGCTAGTCCTGTCCAAGTTTTTTTTTCACGTATAAGTATGAGCACTCATACACAGGAAAATCACTTTGCGGATAGTCTAGTCATATAATATCTACTGGTTTAATTATTTGCTTGGTATTATAATCCAGCAATAAGCCATTTAATATTGATAGAAATTTCTAAAAAAGAACATTCGAGTTACTTCTAAAACTTAATTATGTTTGTTATGCCTTCAACATAACAGAGTGAGCTTAAGCAAACTCCAATTCCAATAATGCTTTAATAATATTAAACTAGCATATCTCGCAAATATTATTTGAAGCGTTGTGGAGCGCTACTATTTAATAAGTTTACGTAGTTCTCCTAGAAGCTTTTCGTATTAAAGCGGGTATCTTAATTGCCAAATACACATATAGTATTTTCATCTGCCCATGTTCCGCCACTCCGCTGCAAATTAATATTGAACACACTGTGGGAATACAAAGGTCTCGTAAGTTGTTTTTCTGCCTTTTAGAATCAAGGACAAACTGCGGAGCGTGGCAAATACCTACGTGTTATAGTTAATTTAAAAAACAGTCGTCCGTATAGCTTATGCATAATCAATGAAACATTTTTAGAATAGAAGTTTCTCCAGGCTTCTTTCTCTAACCCTCCTGTATTAAATACATCCCGTTCTTTATTGAAATGGATGCCGCAATGCGGACTTCAGTTAAAGCTAAAGTATTCATAAGAATAGTTAAACATGCTGAGAAAAATAATTTAGCTATACTGGCCAAGAGCAGAAGAAGCCAAGCGAAATATTTATAATGTGGTATGAAGCAAAACTCACACGACAATGACGCACCACAGAAAATATTTTTTTTTTCACAACAGGCTTAGAAACTGGAATAAAAATTATTAGAATCGACAAAAACAATTTTATACCTATCAGTATATCTGTTTTACAATTTTTTCGCCTTTCTCCTAATCATTTTATACTATAAATGAGACGATACTGGCAAATTTGAAATGTGATCTCATGATGCATGACAACGTGTCATTAATAACAAGCAACTACGCCTTATGCATAACTATGAGCTGTTTATTATAAATTTGCGTTACTTTTGAGATCCGCACATAGGCCTTTGACTTTACTTTAGCATAGAAAACTTTAAAATGAGGATTTTTATATAAAGCCAGTTGAACTAATAAATAAGTGTAAACCCTCAATGGAAATACACTAAACATGCTTGCTCTTAAAATTTGAATTTTACCAAAAAACTGTTATTTTGAAAAATGCTCAAATCAAGGAAGGTTTGAGATTGACAATAAATAAATGCGAAAGCTTTGCAGTCCTTTTGCAGAAAAATTGGTTAACGATACGTTCTCAGTCAGTTTATTAGCCCACTAGTTGGTGACCCTTGCAAACTGTTAAAATTGTACTTTGAAAGCGTTGTGCTATGCACAACAAAGCATTGAATTTTCCCTCAATTTATAATTTGTACTAAATACAAATACGTTGCGAGTAGCTAAAAACTTGCTTATGGACTGAATACAAAATTGGGAATACTTTCTTGAAAACGATATTAAGCTGACAAGACTAGTTTCGTAGTCAAAAAATCAAACATCCAGAAAATCTTGTTTTCAAATTGGACCTGTTTGCAAAAAATGGTAAAACCAAATGCAATTTTTTACCAAGAAAAAAACTGCTTAATTTTATATCACGGCTTTTACGATGAATTTAAGAATCCTTGAGTAATGCGTGTGCAGTTATTTTATTTTGCCAACTTAATTATCCAATCCATTATCATTATAGAAAGTGTTCTAAATGCAATCTAATTTCTGAAGCCCTAAACTTTTTGTCTAGATGAAATAGGTAAATAAACAGTAGACATACTTTAACTTACCGTTACGCCGAAACCCTTGCTAAACAAAATCGTCACATATTAAATTACATTTTAAATAACGCTCACTTTCTTCACGTAAGCACTCAGTAACTAAAACACACCTTAGTTTTTTTCAAAACTGGTTACAAAACCTAAGCCTTAGAAGAACACACTTAAAATAAACAGGTCACAGCAACTTTGCATGACTCCACGTCAAAAGCTAGCAATAAACTGTGTTCTTATTGAAAGATTTCTTCTGGTAAAGTGGAGCAGGTTGATAGTAAAAATTCGAATGTAATATTGTATACTATTACTGCGACCGATGACAGTCAGTTGCGTATATTGTACTTCTAAAGCATAGCCCACTCTGGGAGCCCCTAGCCCATCGAAAAAAATTTACATAGGAGTATGCTGCCAAAGTATCGGCCTCAATAAATCAATAATACGTAGGGAAATTCAAAAATATTATACCGTATCTCGAGATTCATTCATTTGCTCAATCATTTTTTCGTTTGGTTTTTGAAGTGGGATTTTATTTGATTTGGGTCAATGATCTAATTCGCATTTAGACTAAAGACCTAATGGGCTAAATTAGCAGAAAATGTACTGATATTTTCAAAAAGCTTACACGTTCTACTGACGTAATATCCAAACAAAATAAAGTAAATGGAATATTCGCTACACACACCTCTAAATATACCCGTGTTCTGTTTTTATTGCTATACAGAAACCGTTGCAAATATCTAACGTTCAAAAAAGTCTTATAGTCCTGTAAAAAGCAAAAGCGTTTTTTCCTACCAATGCATGAGCAGCGGCATTTAATTTGGTTAGGCACTAAGGAATACATACACGACTCATCTAGTACAGACAGAATTTCAGTTTTCTAGACCATATACATATCTATCAATATTACTCATTCTGTATTATATAAAGATTCTATAAATTACCGGTATGACCATTCTGACCATTATTTTCATAAAAGTTGCATTTTTCTAAAATGCTAAGCTTAGATGGTTCAGAGGTAAAACCAAACAATGTATAAGTTTATAACTGAATTTTTCAAAAATGACTGTAGGGCACGACAAAATATTTCAAGTACATTCTTCAAGTCAAATGATAACTATTGGCGGGTACTTCTCCTATTAAAATATACTGTTGAAACATCAGAACATGTTGTTGAAGCAGTCTTTAATTAAAAAGGCTAGAAAGAATTTATTGCATCATCTGATTCAAATACGTTTTTTCGTAGACGACATCAACATGCTCCTTCAACAACGATTCCTTCAGCATATAATGGTCTTTCTTCGTGTTTTGAACACCACCACCGTGATCCTTTTTGGGAAGGGAGGCTCTCAAGCTGTGATACTTCAACACACAAAGGAGAAAACATTTCGTGGAAGGTGGATGATAAGCATCTTATATGCTTTGATTCTAACTTTCCAAATGTGTCGATACACGAAACAGAGAAACTTTGAAAGTTCGACTCTGGCAGTTTCCCTAGTATACTGGGGCGCAATTGTGGTCGGTACAACAGTGGGCGCAGAAACATACCAAATGCGGAATGAACTACAGAATATACTACGACAATGCATTCTCTTCGAAACACGACATACAAACGACAGTAAGTTTATAAGAAACTGACAAACCATATAAGTTTACGACATTAGTATATTATATGCTGTGCTTTGTTAAAACAATCTAGGAAGCTTCTACCGGAACCTAAATGTGCTCTCTAAAGGATGGCGGATGAAGGCTTACTTCTTCCTTGCGATGTTCAGCTACATTGGTATCTTGGTTGGATATGGAATTCACCTTGTTGTGCAGCCCTGTATTCCGGGCCACATTGCCTACAGTATCCTTGCGGAATGCCGTGGATCAGAAAGTGCTTCTAAGTTTGCAGGTTTGTTACGCTTAATGCTTGCATGCCCTACTTTCTTTGTAATGAGCTTTGCTGGAGGACAACTGTTTTGCGAGATAATCCTCTTTGCCTGTGTAATCTGCTACTGCATGACTAACTACCTGAAGTTATTCATGTTAAAAATCAGAGGCCCCTTTGCAAATATTGAAAATAAGTCACGAACTTATAGGGAACTCCAGTTGATTATAAACAGATATAATCACATCCACCAAAGAACCATATTCGTGGTAGTGCAAATTTGCGCCTCAATCTGCATAATCACCGCTGCTTATGTGAGCATCTCTGAGCCCAAGTTACCACTAGTGCTTAAAAGCATCCTTCTCTGTGCATTCGTGAACTGTATAGTTTACGGGATTGAGATTGATGTAAATTTGAAATCGGCAGTCTACCTTCAATCCCAAGAAATACAAAAGAAGCTTCACAGAATGCAGTTAATTACGCGATTTCGGCAGAAGGAACTGCGACGCTTTGCAAGGTCATGGTCAAATGTAAAAATTTGCTTCCACGGACCTACTTTAATGTACTACGACACGCAATTGGCCGTAAGCTTGATGGAGTTTAATATTTCTCAGGTACTAAATTTCCTTATGATATGAGTTGAAAATATTTACGACAAATATTTGAAAAAAACGCACCACCCAGCTTAGATTTTCCAAACTACACTTTACAGTTTCACGATAAGTTTGCTGTCCACTTAAGCAACTTTTACACATCATATATTAATAATGTTTCGTTAGCACACAACCACACACCTACACAACCAAAATAATAACCAATATCCACAAACTTATTGAATTTAAGAAAACACAACTCTACTGATATTAAATTTTATACTAAAATTTGGAAAAGGTAAAAAATATATCTGCTTTAAGTTTAGGTAAATCTTAGATAATAGAGTTCTATCACTGATATACTTCACATATATTATAATAATATAATGGTTTACACTAATATTAAGTTACACTGTGTAATTTGCAACTGTACTTGGACGTTAGCATTAGCACGAATTAAAAACTATACTAAATACTATCTATATTATGAATATTGTGTAAGTTTTAAGCTTACAAAGATGATACGTTTGAGCACTCTGAGCACAGCTTGAGTATTTTATGTGACATAATATTCATTCAACATATATAGCATTACAATATCTATAGCAAACTAAGTTACATGCGTAGAATTTCAGCAAATAAATATTGATAAGAAATGTAAATTGTAACTGGACAATTAAAACCAATATTAAAAAATAAATGATATATTATAAGCTGTAATTTATAACATTCATGTTCTTATTCATATTCTGTCTTAAGCAACATGTTTTTGCGACATATATATTTTGAGAAATATATGGCGACAAACAATTTAGCACATTCTGTGACTATTTTAAATATAAGCTGAAAGATTATCAACTTCATGTATATTGTATATTTGTTTTAATGTCACATTATGCAGAACAGAACGATTGTACTGCTTATTTATGTCAGTGACTGGAGACAATGCCAATCGTGCATGTGAATATAAATGTATCAGCACAAATGTTACGAAAATGCAGTGATTGTATTGGAAAATGGGGGAATACTAGAACATTTTAAGTTGCATTTGAGACTACGACGTTTTTATAAGAGGTAAAAACACTTGAATTTTCATAGAGGATTTGTGATAACAAATCGAAACGTTGAAATAAAGTTGTTTTTTTTTCGATGCGCTCGTAGTTGCCCAAATATTATTTTATAGTTTTTCATAGAATGGTTGCTTTATCACAGTCAACACGAAGACAAAGAAAGACAGTTTTTGTCTATTCGTCCGCATTCAAGTATCCTTTGTCTCCCTCGCGAAACTAACTTGGCGTTAAAATGGGCTGTCCATGATAGAAAATTGACCGCTTGTACACCTTCGGTTTTTCGAAACTGAAAGCAACTTTCTTTTATTCTTTACATTTCCATGCAAACAAAACTACAAGCGGGTTACAAAAGTTAGTTTATTCTGTTTTGTTCACTCATGTTTTGCAGCGTTGGTTCAGCTACGAAGATCACTTAAAGAGGCAGTGATATTGCGTGTCACATACTAAATACGGTTCCAAATCCAATCCCTACAACTGTACACACTGTTCTGTAAGTCGTAATCACGTTTAGCTATTTCTGCATGCATGTCCCTCTCCTATTTAATAATATATATTTAATTACACAATTCAAGATTAAATAGAAGTGCAAAAACCCGAAATACTTAATTTTCCACGCTTATTTTTCATGTTTATCTTAAAAGTAGCAATATTTTCCAAGAAATATTAGTCAAAAGCGCAAATTTATGCAATCTTTTTCGAGGATGCAAATTTATGCAAAAGATGCAAAATCATTGTTTCAAAATTTGCAGAACACAAGTTTTCATACCGTGTAGTTTTGGTTTTACCTAGCCATCATATATCGTTTCTGGCAAAATGCAAATTAATGCACAGGATTCATTCTGGTGGCCTTGTTGATGAATGAAAATTACTTTATTATCTCTCAAAAATCTGGCAAAGATCTGAGATTATCCATATATTGACACAGACAGAAAGACTGATTCCTGCGTCACTTTCAGAAAAAACTCATGGAAAATGATATTATAAACTTATTCTGGCGGTTAGAAGCAGAGTGATATCCATGGGTATATAATATTGCGTTAAAATGCATGCTAATGGCGTTTGTGTATTATTGAGTTGCAAAAACTACTTTACAAGATGGCTCTGTATGTCCGTTCTTTCATCTGACTTTCCGTGCGATATTTCTTTAACGGTTTCTCCGATTTCAATGAAACTTGGCACAAAATAGTCTCATAACATTGGCTAGCTTTGCGCAAAACTTCAGGTCAATGGGTCAACTCAAAAGGTCAAAAGGCATCCATGATCCTATATTTCTAAATACTTAGGATCTATATCAAGCGGCACAAGATTTTAGATTTGTATTTGGTCAGGGTTTCAAACATTTGATTTGTTTGTTAATACTAAAATTTTAAGGCCCTGATGCGGGTCCCTAAATGTCAAATATGCATGTGTAAAATTTTTTTCGAATGGTTGACTTAATTTATCATGATTATTTGAATTAAACAAATCCAAAACAGTCTCTCGTGAAGACTGACTTGTATAATCATGGAAATTCGAATTAAACTAAACTAAACTTCTCCATAAATATATATTTACGTATTGATTTTCTGTAAATTCAATTTGTCATTTGGATCTTGTCACATCTATACTTTCTTTCGCTATTTTGGTACATGTTTGCATCCTGCCGGCTTTGTTGGTTCAAGATGTTTCTGGCGGCGTTATTCGAAGAGTTTTCTACTGAGTAATATTATTGTTGATAATAAGATGCTAATGTAGATTTTTAGGGTATTTCAATGTGTTGAATTATTGCCTGTTGTCATTTTATAAACGTGAAGCATATCCTTATGATATAGATATTTGAAATTTTTAAATTTTTTGATTTGACCAAGCCAGAAGGAGTAAAAAATTTGGTATATTACAGTGGAACCGTATTAACAAGTTGTAAGGGTTTGGAGATATAGTTGACGTTCGGTTTTCCGAGGGAGACGAAATGCATACCAGTGGCACCGGTAGCACTGTACTTTTCTAGGTGGCCGTACCTAGAACCATTGGGTAACTACAAAGGGGGGACAAGCTACATGCAAAAATGACTAGTAGTAGCAGCAGGTAATTAATTTTCTTTTTCCGAAACAATTCCCAAAAAACGCAACAGCCCATAAAGTTTATGCAAACGAAGACTATATATCAAAAGAGCTCCAAAATCTGAAGTAACATAAATTGAAGTATATATAAAATTTTCGCTAGTCTTTTTTATTACGAGATCATTTATTCATACAGATTGCATCACAGTTAAACATTTTTGTAACTTTATATAAGTACAATGGAGATTAAACACAACATCAAATACAACAATTATTATAATATAGTAACAAAACCAATATAGCATTCAAATTCATCATCATTCTTACAGTGACTTTTTCTTTAAAATCCATCAACCAATTATTAAGTTTCTTTTAAAAATGCTCCGACTGCAAAAAATACAATATGCAAGTTTATAATATAAATTCCAAATCTGAATGCTTATCATAATTTTCTTCAAACAAGGAAATGCATAGCTTCTAAAACCATAATATCCTCTCTAAAACACACCAGAGGCGTAATTATAAAGATTACATTCACTGCATGTTCCAACCATACATCTTTCATAAAAACCACCATTACTCCATCTTACATTTCATATAGCAACCTTCTATTTATAATTCATATGCGTCTAATCTGGTAGATTATATAAACCTAAAGCAGTCTTAGGCAACTTCGTGCTTTGGAACTAATTTAGTTTATTACGGATTCCAACAGATTCTTCTATTCTTATTAAAACCACAAAGTTTCAAAAGTTGGTTTAGTTTCCAAATCGTTTTGTTCAAGAGGGTATTTTTCACTGCGATGTCGCGAAACAACAGTGACAGTTGCTAGAAAAGCAGCTAAACTGTAATTTAAAAACACAAATAAGCCAAATTTGTCCGCTTAGCCAAACTCTTAAACTGACAATAATTCTTTCAAAAACTGAAATGTTCTTCAAATGGATTTTTGTACACATTTCTTCCAAAGTTCTTAGACAGGGAATTTCAATATAAATTTATAAAATTCCTAGTAGTGACAGTTGCTATGCGACAAAACCTTCTTCGATAATGTTGATGATGCTATTATTTCTTAGTGGTTCCAAATTTAACAGAGAATATACAAGAGAATATTCATACAAACTGCTTTAATAACAACATTATTACCGTGTTTAATTGCTAAAGTTAGCAATTCATGATAAAAACAGATAGAATTTCAAAAAAGCACATATGGACATAGCCAGTTATCTAATGTGCTGTGCATTTCAAAAAAAACCTGTGAAATTTCAATGACTCTGGTAAAATCCATAACAGTAAAATTATCAAGACTCAAATCTTATTATTGAATAAACATTCTGTTTGTTTGAAGCCTCTAGTAAGTCTAACTTTCCCGAAAAGGTAAACACTTAATTGAGGAATGTTTCAATGAAATTTTGAAAAGATGCAAAAGATTTATATTGCAATGCAAAGGTTCATTGTTGCCAATCAGCCGTACGATCGCCCTGCAGTTCTGGACAAATATTGCAACAGGTTTAGTCACTGTATATGTATCCGGTAATTGAATTTTTCTACTACGTGTTCCCAGATTGTGAGGAATCAGTAAACGACGAGCTTGCGCTTATATCAAAACAGGCCAAAAACACATAGTCGGCCGTCAATGATGCAATTAATTTTGAACAAAGGACCAATATTCAAACTTAAATGCAACTGGGCCCAACGGGGAACGGTTCCAATTAATATACCATTCGAAAGCCCGTATAAAGGTAAGCAAAAAAGTCAATGCGCACAACTCCGTCACGGCATGTACAAGACCGGTTATGGCGGTCTGAAAATTACATGTAAACCCATAATAAAAAACAGGGTCACCTAATACGTACCGCACCGAAGTTCTGCACAAAGAGTGGAACGGTTATAGTTTATAGTTTATTCGAAAGGGCATTTAATGCGCTTTCTAACACACACTCGTGCAATACCAAAACCCAGTGTACACGGATAGTTATTAAGAGAAGCTTGTGGACTGGTCCGTGAAAATGGCTTTCGACGGAAGCACCAAACGAACCAAACTTCTGCACAAAGAGCGGAACGGTTACAGGTTATAGCTCATTCGAAGGGGCTTTTAATGCGCTTTGTTACACACTCTCGTGAAATATCAAAATCTGTTGTAGACGGATAGTTATTAGCTTGCTGCTTTGCAGAGAAGCTATTTAAGCAGTTGTGTGTCCATCTGTCTGTCTGTCTGTCTGTCCGTCTGTATGTCTGTCTGTCCGTCCGTCTACTTTATTTTTGGGGTCTATACCAGGCTATTTGGGGTCAACATTAGGCTTTTTGGGGTCACAATAAGGCATATTTGGTCAAAATTAGGCTATTTGGGGTCAAAATTAGGCTATTTGGGGTCAAAATTAGGCTATTTGGGGTCAAAATGTCAAAATTAGGCTATTTGGGGTCAAAATTAGGCTATTTGGGGTCTAAATCAGGCTATGTGAGGTCTAAATCAGGCTATTTGGGGTCTAAATTAAGTTACTTAGGGTTGGGCCCAGTTGGGCCCATTATTAGCTCGCTGCTTTGCAGAGAAGCTATTTAAGCAGTTGTGTGTCCCTCTGTCCGTCTGTCTGTCTGTCTGTCTGTCCGTCTACTTTATTTTTGGGGTCTATACCAGGCTATTTGGGGTCACAATAAGGCATATTTGGTCAAAATTAGGCTATTTGGGGTCAAACTTAGGCTACTTGGGGTCAAAATTAGGCTATTTGGGGTTTAAATCAGGCTATGTGAGGTCTAAATCAGGCTGTTTGGGGTCTAAATTAAGCTATTTAGGGTTGGGCCCAGTTGGGCCCATTATTAGCTCGCTGCGTCAGCAGGTGAGCTTATTAACGGATAGTGTGTCCGTGTGTCCGTCTACTTTATTTTTGGGGTCTATACCAGGCTATTTTGGGTCAAAATCGTGCTACTTCGGGTCAAAATCAGGCTATTTGGGGTCAAAATCAGTTAATTCGGGTCATACCCAGGCAATTTGGGGTCAAAATCAGGCAATTTGGGGTCAAAATTAGGCTATTTTGGGTCAAAATCAGTCCATTTGGGGCCAAATCAGGCTATTCGGAGGCTAGAAGGGTCAAAATCAGCAAACCTGGGTCAATTAGACCCATTATTAGCTCGCTGCGTCAGCAGGTGAGCTTATTAACGGATAGTGTGTCCGTGTGTCCGTCTACTTTATTTTTGGGGTCTATACCTGGCTATTTTGGGTCAAAATCGTGCTATTTCGGGTCAAAATCAGGCTATTTGGGGTCAAAATCAGTTAATTCGGGTCATACTCAGGCAATTTGGGGTCAAAATCAGGCAATTTGGGGTCAAAATTAGGCTATTTTGGGTCAAAATCAGTCCATTCGGGGCCAAATCAGGCTATTCGGAGGCTAGAAGGGTCAAAATCAGCAAACCTGGGTCAATTAAACCCATTATTATCTATTATAGAGATGTATTACCTATTGTTGATGGGCTAAATGGGCGTTAAACCAGGTTAAATGGGGTCTAAACCAAGGTCTTTCGCAGCGAGCATTTTTAATGGTTTACCATTCTCTGGTTATCTCTTATATGGGCCAAGCTTATCTATTATATGGGCCAAGCTGAATGGGTTTAAATCTTTCTTAAAAAATAAGTTTTTGTATTATATTTTTACGATATTTACGTTTATAGCAGCGAGCATCTTTTAATGTTTACCATGGATGTTTAACTATCCGTGTACAACAGGTTTGAGTATTGCACGAGTTTGTGAAAGAAAGCGCATTAAAAGCCCTTTCGAATGAGCTATAAACTATAACCGTTCCACTCTTTGTGCAGAACTTCGGTGCGGTACGTATTAGGTGACCCTGTTTTTTATTATGGGTTTACATGTAATCTTCAGACCGCCATAACCGGTCTTGTACATGCCGTGACGGAGTTGTGCGCATTGACTTTTTTGCTTACCTTTATACGGGCTTTCGAATGGTATATGAATTGGAACCGTTCCCCGTTGGGCACAGTTGCATTGAATATGGTCCTTTGATAAATCAATACAAATTCGTCTTGGATTCAAAACTTTCAAATTCAAAACAAAAGCAAATCTAGTACGTTACTAGGGAGCAAACACTAAGTAGTAAACTTCAGGTAGGATTATTCAAGTCTCCATTTCAAACTTTCCTAATATATACATAGTAGGCCACCAAAACAGAAACTTGTTTTGAATCAATGGTATCTCACCATTACAAATAAAATTAAATAATAGCATTGGTTTCAGAATTTGTACTATCGTAGTATTTTAAGCAATTTATAAAGATAGGATTTTAATGTGTACTTTTAATAAACCCCAAACCCACGCGGCCGGACAAATATTGACAAAACAATAATATTGCTTATTTACGAAACATTTAGCGTATTAATTTTTAAAAGCAAAGCGTTGTTTACTATAACGTACTGTAGCTAACTGTAGCCAATAAACTTGTTCGTCAAAGAACATTTTAATACATCAATCAAATGCTTTTCCGTTTCACCTAAAAATTCTTTGGCAGCCTGTAAATATCACATTATACTGAAATCACAGAAAAACCGTTTGCTGCAACTTAAAAACTTTTCTATGCCTGCGAACATTACCGTCAACAGGAATTGTAAAAAAATAAACCAAAATTACTGGGTTCGTCATAAATACATCGAAGGCCACTAAAACAGACAGTTTTCGTTTTTAGATTAATCCTACCAACCAATGCAATTAAAATTAAATAATTCCCATGGTTTCAAAACTTTTAATATCTTAATATTTTGAGAAGTTTTTAAAGCAGGAATTGAATGTACATTTATTCAACCCCACATCGTAACTGTTGAAATGCAATGTCATTTTTGATAAAAAACATAATTGAGTTGCCTATTTACAGCCTTGCTTATTAACCAAACCTTCAAGAACTTTATGTTTAAATATCATGGCTTTGATTTCAATGTTTCTAAATGGCAGGAGTTATATGATCATTGTATCCACGGCTAAAATTTTGTCAAACATTTTTTAAAAATTTTACATGGTTGTCCTTGTCCTAAACCCAAAATAGTGCTACTTAGGGATGTTACGCAAAAATACTTTGAGATATTAGTATACTCCTAGATATATAAATATAACATAAGTATACTTTTAGACGATCTTGCAAATTTGGACAAAAATTTCGGCAAATAGTTAATCATCATATTTGTGTTTGGTAATTTTATATTTCAACTACAAATACCCAAATCCTGAGAAATCATAAGATAACGAGTGTATGCTGATATAAAAAACAGCCAGAAATGAATAGTTTGGCAGTTGAAGCACCATTTAGTTTTGAACCAATTTCAAATACGAGTACAAATAATTGTCTTGAATTCTAAACTTTAAAAACCTTAATACTTTGAGACTTATTGTCAGGAAAGATCTCTAATAGACATTGATTAAAGTCGCCGGTTTGATTATTTATTGAGGACAATGGGCAAACATCACACGGATGAACGTTACAAGACATTTGAGAAATCATTGCGTGCCTATTTCTATTTGCAATCGATAGCCAATTTGCCGAGTTTTGTAGTTGGCTTGACAAACACAGATTCCTTGCAAACGTTGTCCCATTTTGAGTCATTATCCATGTATTCGATTAACCCTAGTTAACAAGATATACGCAATTATCCCCTTTGAAAGTTTTTCACAGAAATACGTCTGATTTTCCACTAGCTGTGGTTTGCTTTGGTGAATAATAAAGCCATTTCCTGCATTATTAAACCGCGATTCAAATCAACAGCCATATTCATTCTAACCTGTAAATATTACATTATAATTACAAGGAAAACGTTTGTAAATTGTTACGAAGAGATTGTCAATTTGAGCTTGAAGAACTTTCACATATAGCTCCAAAAATGTGTTGATTTTGTACCTGAGAATCTGGTAACCCAAACCTTAGTAACTGAAAAATTTAAATATAAATTTCGCCACGTTATTGAATAAAAATATCTAATATTGTACATAATATATCGACTTTTTGTGAATACAAACTCGGATGAAAAGGCTATAGTATTTGCAATCTCTACTTTAATCGGTGCATATTGCAATTGAAGTTTTCAAAAGTATTCAATACAAGCAGATAACTTTTTGTTTCTGTTAATCGCCCCTAATGATTAAGAAGAATCAATTTATTCGTGTCATTTGGAATGAAATTAATTTTAGTGTAATTATGTCATTAAAAATTGTCGTTTTTTCACTACGTACATTGTAGAGCAAGAGATCATAAAATTATTACCACAAAAATTTCATATGCGTATAACGTTTATAAAACAGCTTAGTCAATTGCCTACTTCCAATTTTAAAAACCAATTGGCATTCTCAAGTTCCTGACTTAATAAAACTTCTATTAGGGTTAACTTTACATTGATTGTGCGTGTGTTGTTGTTTGAACTCGCGTTTTGTCACATAAAGTTATTCAACCAGAAAAATTTATGAAACTCGATTTGAATGAAAAAATGTTAATTAAAATTGAAAAAGATTTTATCACTTCTTGTCTTGAAATTGGTGAAGCTGCATTCTGGATGCTGGTAAACTCATAAGCATAACGCATGAGTGAGAATAAACCGATCAAAAGGACATCCTAAGTGTCATGTTTTTTACGCCTTTATCACAAAAATCAGTGCCGAATTTACTTCAAGGAACTTTAGGATTAGGCTTGTCCACGAGCGTTCGGTTTTATGAAATATGAACCTTTATAGGAACACATTCGTTCAGAAAGACATTTACCTATATTTTTCGCTTTCTATCTAAAGATCATGCGACCGCTTGTTCAATACGGCATTATTCATTATTTCATTTAATATTGGCATATTGTATTGTTCAGTACCTTGATAATAAATATGATAAGAGTTTTCACTGTATTTCAAAATGGAATACTGTTTACTCCTATATCTCTACTTCTTATATTACATTTTTTATGCTTGCTGCATTGCCATTGTTTTACAGCAGTCAAAATTATGAGTACTCACAAACTTACGTTTATGTCAATCATGAATGAAATACTGAAATAAATGAGATTTCTGACACCAGACAAAGCATCTGTATATCTGATGAATCTTTATGAATATTTCAAACATATTATCTTCTTTTATACTTATTAAAAATACTCAGGTTGCTAAATATTTTTATTTTAAAGGCTAACTACTTTGACATTATATTAGCATAATATCCGCTTAGGTATTCCATTTATTTCCAAAGTGGAAAGTGGTCTTACTGGAAGGTCTGTGTTGCAAATGAGACGTATGCATCCTTCTGTTTTGATTAAGCTTTGCAGAACCACCAACGCTAAGGAACCGTAGAACACCTGCTTCACCTGTTTGATACACCTGCTTCATTTATGCCAATCACTCATTTGCCTAAATAATCCAAACTCCAAATTAATTCGAGTGATGCAAGGCAACGGTGATCTTAATGATTTTGATATAAGAGTTTTGGCGTTTTTACACTGCTCATATTGCAGTACAAAAAACATTAAATGTTAAAAAATTGTATATCTATAACTTTAATAACATTAAAATCAGTAACTTGCAAACTTCCAAAATTTGAAGCCAATCCAATTGAAGTTTTATCAACGGCAACATATTTTTACTTGTGCACTAACTGTGTTTGGAATTATGGTTGTCCGCATAGTTTTGATGCAAAAAAACTTTGAAGCAAAATTGTTGATTTGAGTTGGTTTGTTATATACAACATATGTAGATGTCTGTGAACAATTGGGTTTACCGCTTTGAACATATATTTCCCGAGTTTTCATTGTGTAAGGGGAGTAAACCTTTTTATATCATTCATGATTAATTCGAACTTTCCTTCTAGCTTCTTTGATTGCAACGCATTTATAGTGAAAACGTTTTAAACCGCACCATTTAAATGTCTCTAATTTTTATTGCTACCTTGCTACGAGTTTTAGCTCTGAAGGAAGCCTTTTCTTTTAAAATTTCATACGAAATGATTGATCTGTTTCTGTTCTAAAAATGGTCAATTTATGATTGCCAAATTAATGTACTTAAAGTTACTTATTGACTGGCTATTCAAATTTAAAATTTATGAGTTCTGTAGTTGATGCGTATCCCAATAATTTTAACCATTTTATAAATTCCTCACGATTCCAGTACGTTCCCCACCATTCCGGAACAGGTACATTGCTGCTTCCCTTGTTTGCCTTTTATGCGTATTGCAAAAAGCCACCTGGGATTGCTGAAGGTCGTCTGCAAACATTTTGCAAAGTTTTGGGAAGACCTATATACTGGTCAGACAAAAGTATTAAAGTTGATTAAAAATTCACAAGGGATTGATATGTTTCTGAGTAGTAGGATTATCATAAATTTTACCTGTCTGGTGGCTGCTTGTTTCATCGTTTTGCTTCCCCATGACCATATCATTTTTTTTCCTTCCAGAATTTTCGTGGGCTTGTGTATCACGCAAATCATTCAGCAGCCAGAGAAATTTGCATCAATACCGGTTTGCTCCCAGGCCATAGCATCCGTATAAGAAGCTAAGCTCCTGCTCTTGTTGTTTCACTGAATCTTCCGCTACAAGTGCCTATTGTTAATTTGGTGACCATTGCCTACAAAAATAATACATTATATTCCACTTAAGCTGAACAATATGTTTTTACTCAAGGTGAACTTGCAAAAACAGTAAACTACACAGATATTTAATGCATTAAAGGAACCTAGTGTACAACTTGTGCAGTACGTCAACGCGTAAGAACCAGAGAGCATGCATTTCTTGTAAATATAAAGGAAGCAGGAATACTCTGTATAAATCGGAGACTTGGGAAATGGAAAAGTTACGTAGGGTATGAATGATAATAAAGAGGATGAAATGAGAAGAATAATTTATGATATCCGAAAACAGCGTGGTGAGAAGTGAAATACGTAAAACTCCAATAGTTTCAAACTATCAGCTTGCAAATGAATCAGCTAACATGAAAAAACTATACAGAAATTAAATGCATTAGGGGAACCTAATGTACAAGTCAACGCGTAAGTTCCAAGTTGGCAGCATATTCTTCTACTATATAAAAAGGAAGCAGGAAAACTTTATATAATCGGAGTCTTGGCAAATGGAAAGGTTATGTAGGATTTGAATGACGCAAGAAAAATAAGAAGAATTTTTGATAGCAGAAAACTGAATGAAGTAGAGTGAAATACCTAAAATTTCAATAGTTTTAAACTATTAGCTTGCAAATGAATCAGCTAACATGAAAACGAACATCAACTTGTTCTGTAAAACTGTTAGTGATGTCTAAAATGTTCAAAAAAGGTGCGGCTAGAGGATGGATTCGTGATTTTGGGGAAACTAATTCCTATATGCAATTGAAATTAAGAAATTTGTTTGCCGACAGGACTTGATACAATGCAAAATTCAAACCACCATGGCCCTACAATCCTTACCCTCAAAGTTAAGTTTTAAGTGTATGTAAACAGATATGGGATACAAAATATTTTAGAGGGTCGACTAAAAACATCCAAATGCAAAATATGAATTGCGAGCGTTCGGAAACGTACTGAAATGATTTACGGTGATTATGTATGATTTTTCAAGCCATTATAATACAATTTGATTGAGTTATGCAACTATATTTTTATATGCTCAAAGCAACAACAATCAGCCAGGAACATTCCTGCAGACAATATTTAGCATGCTATTACAATGAAAACATATTAGGTATAGGGCATTACCTTGTTTGCTGTTTCCTCAGTACATGCCTGAATTGAATTCCTCTTCCAGAGACACCAAGCTCAGCTCAGCTTCTGCAATTAGTGGAAAAATGCAGTTAATACTTGTAACAGTCAAAATATTATATGGCTGGAAGCACAGGTACATTCATTTTTATTTAGAATTTTAAATTAATTCAAAGACTATCATTTATTATTCTTACCCTGAACAACTTTCTCTGAAACTATCCAATGGTGTAAATGTTAATCTTATGGACGGCCAATTTTGAAACAGGAGCCGAGATAACGTCCTTCCGCAGCAGAAGCAAGTTCCGTACTAAAAAGTGTCCAGAGAAAACGGAGCAGCGTTTACAGTTTGATGAGGTAAATTGAAACTGCAAATTCCTCCTGTGGTAGCACGTATTTATACTCTTCAAACTAATTGGATATTTCACCAATTTAAAATATTTTTTTACTCAAAGTATTTATGATTAAAATATATTCAGTAAGGTTCACACGGGATGTCGTATATTTGTTTAACGTGATTTTTGGTTTTCAGTGCTTTGATTGAGGTACAAATGTAAAACAACTCTCATAGGAAAATTCTAATGGTCGGTTAAAATTTTTAAATTTACAACCAATTAAAGTTTAGCGCATATATTGTAGCGAAGTTTCAAGTTAGTCACTACTATTAAAATGTAATATAGTTATTCACAAATCAAGCAGCGCTGAAATTATTTCATAATTTGCTTGACTGGTTTTAAAACTTTTCACATTTTTTCTTGAGCATATTTTTGCGAGAAAAAAATGCAAGAAGAAAAACCTTTTGTTTCAAAAGATAATTGCTATAACCATAAAATTCCTTAGCACTAACATAAGTTATGTTCTACTTGAATTTTCTCGTGAGTGAGTGAGAGAGAAGAAATTAGCAACTTCTATGAATTGGGGAATGTCCGGCAACCTGAAATAGTTCAATGATGATTTTTTATCAAATAGAAAGGAACGATAATGAAAAACGGGATTGTTGCAAATTATGAAGAAGCATTAATTTTTGTTTAGTAATGTATGCCACTTTCTGTCCGTCGTGGCTTTTTAAATTTTCGTAACTTGCATTCGGAGAAATCCTTTGGATTAAAGATGCATCATTAAAATAGAGGGAAAATAAAAATCGTTAATGAGCATTTCTCATAAGAGAATTTGAGGAGCACATTACTTATGTGAAGTAATTTTATGGTTGCATATATTATCATTTCATGCAAAAGGCTTTTCCTCTTGCAGTTTTCCTCGGAAAAGTGTGTACAAAGACAAAATGGAAATCATTCAAATGATGAAATAATTTCAGTATTGCTTGCTTTATGATCACTAAATTACCTTTAATTGATACTGTCTATTAGTCATTGACTAACGAGGAACTTTACTATCCCATGTGCACCAAAACTTTTAATTGGCCGTAGATTTAAAATTTGAAATCGACCATTACGTTTTTCCGATCAGAGCTGTTCTACTTTTGTGCCTCCAATAACGTGCATATTAAGCACTGACAGAAACTGCATAAAATATACGACATCCTGTGTGAACAATACTGAATATGTTTAGTACTTATGTACTTTGAGTAAAAACACTTAAATTGGTGTATTACCCAATTAGTTCATACGTGCTACCACGAGTTTATTTTTCAAGAGAAAAATTGTGTGTGCCGACAGGACGTTGCGTCTCACCGGAGACAAAGAGGATTTAATGGGAAGAACTTTCATATTTTTACATGAAAATGCGGGATACTGCACGCTCCTTCTTTTCAGAACACAATTAAGTACAATGCGGAATCATCGTGCCTGTTTCAACATAAGCCACCCAGATGATCAAAATTTACACCATTGGATAATTTGAGATATTTGACCAGGATAGGAACAATAATAGTCTTTGAATTAATGTAAAATTCATAATAAAATGAACGTACCCGGATTTCTAGCAATAATATATTTCGACATTTACAGATATTAACGGCATTTTTCAATAATTACAGAAGCTGACTTAGGGGTCTCTGGAAGCGTATTTCAATTGGTTCATGCCTTGAGAAAACTGTAATCAAGGTAATGTCCTATACTAATTATGTTGTCATTGTAATAGCATGCTAAATATCGTCAGCAGGAATTATTTTTGGCTGTTATTTGTTGCTTAGAGCATATATGTATTATAGTTGAATCACTCAATAAATCGGTATTCAATTGTCAGGAAAACATATATTTACCAACGACAAAATTCATAACTCATAACATTTTCAACCATCCACATTTCATATTTTGCATACTTGTTCATCAACGCATGTAGCTTTATCTGTATTGGATGCAAACAGCATTTTTTGAAGTAGCTATAGAGCCTAATTAAAATGGGTTACAATATGTTCCAGGCTGCTTTGAAAACTTTTCGTTTTTTATTCAACACCGAAAGCAAATATCCATAAAAATATTTATTATGTAGTCAGTTTGTAAAAAATGTAAAATGTTAATTGGCTAAGATAAAGTAATCTAATATGATGATGTACGCTACATTTTGTAAAATGAATGATAAGATGTTCCATAGGCCGTGGCCTTAAGATGAGTAAAAATCTATCTATCTATCAGTTTGTAAAAAAGTGAATACACATTTAGAGAGGAAAGTTAATCTCGGTGGAGGATTTCTTGTAGTTTTCATTTTCTTTATAGATCATAAAGGAGAGCAATGCATGCCAATTATAAATAAAATGGTATAAATACAAGATTTTATATTCTACGGCTTTAACATTTACTGCTGAGCGTAAATACCCATGTTAAAATAGATGGAAAGCTTACCTCTGCCTAATGGTGTAAAGCTTAGACGCTGCTACGGTATAACGTTATAACGGTCAAGTAGAAGAAGTCAGTGTATGCGCTTTTACATTCGGTATTATTTGCTGGATTGTGCATTTTAAACCTGATCCACATTTTATGGTTTTGATTTGGCAGCTTTGTTGCGTTTTGCAGCTAACCCCATCCAAACTTTTGGCAACGTTAGACGCTGTTTGGAAATTCAATTCATATTCTTCTTACCGTTGTATCCTGAGCAGCTCTAATGAACCACAGTAATATTGCAAAGCCAGCAGATAAATATTTATTCATTTTCATGCTTGTTACTAAAGTCTACCCAAAATATTTGAACAAATTCAGTGTTCTAGCAATATCAATTCACCTTCATTGTCCAACTTGACCTGTTGTCTCCCTTTTTTGTTTTATAAGCACAACATTTTTTGTTCATGGTCAATGCTCTTTTGTGAATGTAATGCTTTGCATGCACACATCACAAAATACTGAAAACCTTTTGCATAGCCCAACATCCATATCTGCTTGCTAGAAAATGTGCATGGAATGGCTTGTGACTTGTAAGTAACCAGCCCGAGGTAAAGCTCAAGCAGTAAAATGAAACAGCAAACCTTCTCCTTCAAAGGATTTGAGTTTGTGGTGAGCTTTGAAGATTAGGGTAGCACAAAAAGCCAACCGCAGCAACAGAGAAGAGAATAGAGCTGCTATGCAGAGTTCAATATCCGTGTAAAATTGAACAAACACCGTAGTATGCTTCTTCACAGACACTCAACTTGGAAGCAAAAATGATACAAGAATAATAATGTATCATACAATAAATTCATACGGCACAAAAGTGAGTAAAACTTCCAAATTTCAAACCTATTTTTTTCCTGACGTACCATTACCAAACGCGAATACACTAAAGCACCAATGATGTTGATATATTTGTTAAGGTTATAACCAGCCAACTTGACGATGTTTGCTACTTGTATTATTACGGCCATTGCACTTTTTTGCAGCTTTGCAAAAAAACAAGGTCAAAACTGCATAAGCACATTTAAATAAAGAATAATGCACATGTGTTCACCATTAAAAGCTGGAGAATATTTTACTGTAGATTAATCTCCATTGTGAGCGCATAATACCAGCAAGTAAATGCAGTATTCAGGAACAAATTGATTTTTCGCCATTTTCGTATGTTGATTAGCTTTTTATATTATCAAGCTTAATGCCAATTCGGCCAGTGTTTCTACCGGAAACTAAACAGCTCTACATAATATATTTTTGGCTAACTTGTACTTTTTGTATTTCTGCCTACTTCCCAGCCTTAACTTTAGCGTGTACAATATACAGGCATAACATATAGTTTCAAGAACTTATTTTCAATTTTTAAAATGAATCTTCTCAGTCTGATTAGTGCATTAACTACCCTCGTTTTTCAACCTTCCAACAACAACATGCAAGTATTTGCATGCCAATCAAAAAACCTCTGTAGGAAACAAGTAAGTTTTAATAAAATTTTGTAAAAATGCATATCTGCCATAATCGTTGCTAAATTAATTCCTGCACTTCTAAAAATTTCAGCCACAATTCAACCCCGTGAATTGCCCAACCAACTACACGTACTTAATAAAGATTGTCAATTGTCTTGCTTGATAATTTTTATCTGGCGTAGCAATCGCATTCCTGCACTGGAAGAATATTGTGCCACAGATGATTCAATGACAGGTTTGTATATTGTCGCCGATTTAAAATGACAATTACTATGTTAAAAACTTTAGCAACATCTGCAACCAGTCCAACTATTCAAACTTCATCATCAATTCAAAACAAACTAGATTTCACACAAAACGTGATGTAAAGCCGTGTTATTACCTAAAGCAAATTATTGTTGCACTTGTGCATTCAGTTGCATTTTTACAACTTTGTACATTTTTATTATTGCCTGTGGGTTATGCCCAAGCATGATTAATTTTACACAGTTATCATCTTATACTCTTTTCAAAACGTTCATAAGCATTGAACATGAATATTATGCAAAACTGTGGTTGCTCAGTTTTTATGGACAAATAAGCTCTTGTAAGAGTATAGTCTAGGCAAAGTTTCGGTATGTTTTAATTGATTAATGAAATTCTTGTAAGAATGTAGGGTTGTCCATTTTATTGTAAATTTTTTATATAATATAATGTAAATCTATCGTTGATGGAACTCCATCCACGTAGAAAGTCCTTAATGTACGTTCAAGCCCTTATTTGCTGTTTGGCACCTGTAGGCACCACTGTACCTAAAGGTTGCAAAAATTTTGTGTCTGATTGGGACGTTGTGTGCTAGATTAGATGTTTTGCCTTAATCTAAATTCAAGTTAAAATGCAAAAAAAGTATCAGCTCGGGGAATCGATACCGCGACCCCAAATTGCATGCTCACAGCCATCGTGGCGTGTCAAACGCTCTAGCCACTAGCCTATAATGGTCGGGCTAAGCGTAGCTGCTGAAAACCCAGACCAAGTACACCAGCTAGCTAGTCTGCATTGTTAGCTCGTTTACCCAGCCAAAGAGCCAAGTACATGTGTAAGATAGGACAGTTCTCTCTCTCTTATGCAAACATACGTGTGGATGGATATCGAGCGTGTCTTGTGCTTGGTCTGTACTCTGTACGTTCTCACTATGTTTGAGTGGACGGTATGCACAAGATGCAGCTGAGGCGACTAGAGTGGTTTTTGTATGTTAAAGTGTGACAGACAGACGGACGGACGGACGGAAGCCCCAAGTAAAAACTAGTAGTCAAAGTAAACTTTGCCTAATAAAGGTTGGCATTGAGCAAGCAAAGAAACTGGATTTACTGACCACACTCAAATAGAATCTTTGTCTTGTGTGCAATCTGTAAACAGTTACACTGGCACAGTGAGACGCTGCTTTCGTTGGCTCGCATGTAATTACTGTTTTACCAGAGGTGTTCCCCTATTTTCTAGCTGTCATAAAAGTCAATTGAGTAAACATTTTGCGGAAAAGCAACAGCCAAGCAATCTAAAAAGGAGAACAAATCTCCTTCAATTTATATTTAGATAGTACAAGCCATCTGGCATTTTTATTTTTTCTGTGTCTTTATAATATTTATTTATTACACATTTTGCACAGGATACATGGCATTCATATTCAAACACATGCCACGGGAAACCAATTTAGGCGCCTTTGAAAGAACACAATAGTATTACTACCTAGTAGTTCCCAGAATTGAAAATAAGCAAGCAGATCCAGTAGCCCAGAAAAAGTGATGCATGCAAAATAACTTTTTGTCTTGATAAAATATTAGCTTGGTGACAGTAATATTTTAACAAGATATGGAAAAGCCAGTGTATGAGCATGAAAAGTTACTGTAGTCCAGTCAATCAAATACATGCACGTTTTATAACTTTTTTTTGCTAACTGCATAGGCAGGTTGAGTGTTGAATTAACAGGTTTAATGCAAAAAAAATACATGCGCAATGAATTTTAAAAAACTGTAGGATGATAAACACATAAAAAGTTGCAAAGTTGTAAAATATGTCCGTACAACAGGTCATAGTAACCACGTGCATTTTTGATGCATCGCAACAATGTAATACTTTTTCAAGATGAAACATTCTTACGCAAAAAAATAAAACTTTTCATACAACTTTTTACAAGTGGAAGGTTAATGCCACAAAGTATGCGGTTGCTGGGTTCATTCCAGCAAACAAAGCTCGTAAAGCATAAAACTGTGTGTTGCTTGGTTTCAACAAAAATGCAGAAGAACAGAATTAGCTACACCGGAGAAACTTGTCTATATAAAAGCCATAAATATTATGATGTAAAACGGCGAGCCACAGACACACAAAAATTTATTGCAAAAAGCCAGCACAAAAAGCGAAGGTACAAAAGCCAACTGCAACATTAAAAACGAGAATGGTGCTTCTATGCAGAGCTCAATATCTTTCTAAATTTGCACGAATACCGTAGTCTGCTTCTCCACAACCACACAACTTGATACCAGAAATGAAACAAGAATAAAGAAAAGCATTAATTATGTTGATGGTTTTCTCCTAAAAATGTTAATTTAAGCTTGGGTGAACAGAACTTTACAAATAGAATGTATACTTATAAATTTAACAATGAGGTTAGTTTTTTCTATCACATACATAGTTTGAATTTAATCATACATTAATGTTTAGTAGCCTTTTCATTATATCCCAAAAATAAAATAATGTAAATGTAAAAATTATTACGCAACACTGCATCAAAAAAAAGAATAATAGTGTGTTTGAAAAATACAAACAATGTTTGGTTACTATGTTTTCTTGATTTTATGTTATTAAATATAATAACTGATGATCGATGACACAACACATAACGTAGTTTTTTGGAAAATGTATGCGTTAGTTAGTAAACTTCGACAATTTAACAAACTGGGTTGCATCTTAACTGACTTCTTGACCTTCCTCGGTTGACTCAGATCTGACATAAATGAAATGCAGAACATGTATTTTCTTCTCTTGTAAATGTTTTACAACTGATACAAAGCCTACATGCCCGATTGCTTTCTCCAACATATTCATGGTGTCATCATGCCCAAATCTTGAGTTCCAAACAGTGTCAAGACACTCAATTAAAATTTTCAATAATAAGTAGGTATTAATAATTACGAAGTAATGGACACAAGCAGCAGCAGAATATCATTTTAATCCTGGAAATATTGTCGTTATATAAAATGATATTGTATATCCATACATATGAACATATGATTTCGCAGAAAAATGTTTGTGCTTTAAAACAGTTTCCACAAAATACTAAGTTCAGGAAATGCGTTTTTAAAAAATGGTATCCTTTCTAGCTTTCTATAATTACCAAAAGTACTTTCATACCTATTATATGAAATTGTGAAATAAATAAAATTGGTGAAAACGTATAAAGTGATAACGATAACAAAGTATGTTTCTTATTAGGTTTTGGTGCCATTAGATACGTACACGTGTATCATAAAAATTCTTACATTGCCAGCATCCTTTAGACAAAATGAGATCAGCCCATATTACCGCGTGGAATATATAACGTTTTACAGAAGTTTGCATTTGCATGTTTCAGGTTGCCGCTGTCGCCCAGGAAATGCATAAAACCCAGCAAATCAGCTAAAGACAATGCGTCAACGCTGGTTTAATCCAAAAGGAATGCTCGCCTATGACGAAGTTCGCGAACGATAAACAAAAGGATATCATTTGATTTGTCTCGTGTGTTAATCGAAGCAGCGAATGTTCTATTCTGACAATGCCAAAGGTGGAAAATAACTAGGAATAAAAATGCATGCATGAAGACAGACCATCATCAGTAGAGTCATAAATACATTTCCTTGTGTGATAAAATGACATCAATACATGCCGTGTTTTTACAAAATGTATTCCCTTATTTATAAGTTGTAAAAATTTGAATTTTAAAATTTAAAAAAACATCGTCGAAATTTTCCGCATCTCTTAATTTTAAAGCTTGTAAGTACTACAGCATATTTGTACAGATTTCGGAAAGTGCGTCTAACCAAAAAAGAATGACATGTCGTTATTTTCTTTAATCTATTGATCAATTGACAAAGCATATGCCGTCTTAATCTCATTTACGTAAGCCATTGTGTATACGTGCTTCCAATTAAAATCTTCACAATACTATCCTCTTCTCTTGTACAATTGAAGAAGAATCAACGTCAGGCGGCAGCCAGTATAAATAGCGGGTTGTTTCTTTCGAAAGATATCATTTCTATAAGGCAATCTGTCCACTACACAAGGTGGAACATTGATACACTAAGAACTTTATAGTACTCTTGTGCTTTACAAAACCAATAATTTAATTATATTATTTCTTATATTTGCAGTGCTTTCTCTATACACGCCATTCCAAACAACTGAGGGAAGATGTTGGCCAGCCACGTTTTCGGATTTGTTTCTGCTCTCTTCGTAGCCTTGATCACACTTGCTGGAGTACGTTATACCATGTCACAAAACTGATATTTGAATGTGCAGCTAGGCTTCCTTAGGAACAAAATAAAACGCATTTTGTTCATGTTTTCTCAGGTGTATGCTGCCCCCGAGGAGACTGAATATAGAACATCCGAATCTGAAACAGCAAGATTAAAGGCCATGTATGCCACCCAGACAGAGGGAATTGTGGGACGCTAATTTGCTGCTGTGCTAGTTTCACGAGGAAATTTGGATAACGACACGGAACCAGATTAAGATTGGACACTTTACCCTTTTAAAACCCAATAATTAGCAATATTTTCTTTTTTCATTGAAGTTAATAAACAAATTACGAATTGTGTACCTAATCCACCTTCAACTATTTTTCATTTATTTCTACTTGCCTTGTTAACGTTTGCGTTTACTTGTGCAATGGCATATATGAAATATGGCTGAATTAATATACGGAAATATCACAAGTATTCATCAAAATTACATAAAACCTATTTAAAGATAACTTCACCATAAAACATGAATACTCACATTAACTTCGGTGTACCACTTTGTATTTTTTACTTAAATTTTTTCAGAATAATTAAAAGGTTGAGCATTTCACGTGAACTTGCTGTGCTGTGTTTGTAGCGCTTGGCCTTTTCAATTGGAAGTGATCTTTTATATTTTCATTCAAGTTTTGTCAGCCAAACAGTTTGTTAAATTTTTCTTTTTTTTCAATTGCCTGGTTGGAAAGTTTCGTATCTAAAACCTGGGTTGGCTTTAGAATAGACTAGAAGAAGAATCAGGGAATGTTTTATGTCCAATAAATTTCATTTTAATCAGAAAAGTTGTGCTCAACAGCCGAACGATTTTTTTGTATTCAAAATGACAAAATGCGGTATTCATCATCTCTATAAACACGAGAGTAGGTATTTCTTATTATAACAAGCAATCCAGTGTCATCAATCAATGGTAGCAAGTAGCAACACTAGCGTATCTTTTTGTTATCCTCCGCTCAGTACTAGATAACCTTGAAACCAAAACTAATTTCAGGAAAGCAAGTTGCTTAGTCAAAGTCCTAAACTAAATACGTGATTTAGAGATGATTTTGAACAAGCTTGATATTTGTACTAAATTATGTATAAGATTATAGTTGGTATGCAATCTAAAAGGTGCAAATATAAAATCAATTACAACACACTGATTGACATAGGACATAGACTTGTAATTACACATACTTTTAAATTTATTAGAGTTCCAAATTTTCCACAAATTCAACAAACATAATATATAAATGAAGATAAGAAATAAAAATTTTCCTATAATATTTTGTTTCCGTAACCATTTCAAATTTCCGGGAAAAAATATTTAAAGTTCTTAACATTTAATCATATTATGTTATCCAAATTTCATTTTCAGCTTCAATACTGCTGATTTCTATATGCTACATTTTTACTAAGTTATTCAAAACTTGTAAGGATTGCAAGATAATATTTATTATTTAACACCCATATCTTGTTTCATGGGCTTACCAAACAAACTACACAGTTTCTTCACTTGTGTGAAAGTGAATACGCATTGGGAGATGTGCTGAAGTTAATCTTAATAGAGAATTTATTGTAGTTTTCATTTCCTCTACAGATCATAAGGGGAACATCGGTCAACAAAATCCCAAAATCAGTTTGGTCGCAGCAGAGCCTGCAAATTATAATTATAATAAAAGTTTGTGTAAATACTGGATTATATATTGTCGGGTTTACCAATGTCTGGGTTGCCAAACCGATCTAAAGCAAACTCAATATATTTTCAATTGCTTTAACTGGAAAATCTGGTGGAAGTGTTTTTCATCTTGCAATGCAAAAACGGAGATGTGGAAATACTTCGGATTCTAATTGCAGGTTCGTTGAAATTTTTGATGGAATTCTGGAAAGGATAAATGTAAAGTCTCAAAAATTTAATACCCAATGTTTTTTCATAATTGCATGTGTATGTGTATGTTCCCATCATCATTTTGCAAAGGATTTTATTGGTTTTCTCAAAAATTTCTCAATTGCCACCCCATCAACTTTGTTATAAATTGCAATACACAAAACTAAATTGGTATGTTTTGTGAAAACTAATTTTGTGAGACGGAATGATATTGATGATGAAAATTAATATGATTCACAAGTTGTGAATATAGGGCACACATCACAAAACAGTGGAAGACTTGTGCAAAGCCCAATCTCCTAGTCTGCTTGCTAGAAAATGTGTATGTGTATGGAATGACTAGTGACTTGCTCGAGCATTAAAACAAAACAGCCAAACTTCTGCTGCCAGAGATTTTGGTGTGTGAATTGAAGGTTAGGTTAGCACAAAAAAAACGAGGGTGGAAAAGCCAACTGCGACATCAGAGAAGAGTGCGGTGCTGAGATGCAGAGTTCAATATCCGTGTATGCTTCTCCACAGCCACACAACTTGAGAGCAAAAATGAATCAAGAATAATAACCAAAAGCGTTCATGCATATTATTGTCTTTCTCTTCAAAATGATGTCCGAAAATAAACTAATTCTGCACAAAATTGTGACAGTTCTGCTTGACACAAGCATAATATTATATGGCATATCCAGGAAAACTTGGACTTTTTCATGATATACTAATACCAAACGGAAATACACTGAAGCACCAAATATATCCATATATATATATATTTTGCCTACAACCAAACCTGATATTGTTTGCCAATAATAATACGGTCATTGCACTTATTTGCAGCTTTGCAACAAGGTCAAAGCTGCATGAGCACATTCCACTAAAGAATAAACACGTCTACACATCATTAAAAGCTCGAGAATATTTTACTGCTGATTAATCTCCATTACACCCGCATATTATTAGCAATAAATGCACTAGTTAGGAACAAACTGATTTGTATACCATTTTTGTATGTTGATTGACTTCTTTTTATTATCATGCTTCAAGCCAATTGGGCCCGTGTTTCTGCCAGAAATTCACAGCTCTAAGTCTACATAAATTTTTCCCCAAGTTCTATTTTTTGTGTTTCTCTCTATTTTTCAGCTCTTTTATTAGAAGTATACTAGCATAACTTTTTGTTTCTAAAACTTATTTTCACCTTTTAAAATGAACCTTCTGATTCTGATTGGTGCATTAATTGTAGGCCCACTTTGCCACAACAACATGCAAGTATTTGCAAGCAACGCAAAATACTTCAGTAAAAAAAGTTTTAATACTATTTTGTAAAAATGAATATCTGCCATAATCGTTGCTAAATTAATTCCTGCACTTCTAAAAATTTCAGCCTTAATTCAACCCCGTGTATTGCCCGACCAACTACTAGTGCTTAACAAAGATTGCAAATTGTCTTGCTTGATGATTTTTATCTGGCGTTGCAATCGCATTCCTACACTGGAAGAATATTGTGCCAGGGATGATTCACATGACAGGTTTGGATGTTGTCGCCGATTCAAAACGACAACTACAATGTTAACAACTTTAGCAACATCCGCAACCAGTCCACCTATTCAAACTTCAACAACAACCCAAAATATTGTTGTGACAACGACCAGTACATTAAAACCGGAGACCACCACTGAAGCCATGACAACCTCAACTACTTCAACAGAACCACCTACAATTATTGACCCCGATGTGACAATATGTAGTAGTGAATTGGCTGCAGATTGGAAATCAAGCGCAGGTTATTCCACTTTCTTAGTTTGCATGCAAAAATATTTAATAATTTTTCAATTTACAAAAAACTCATTTTCCCCTCTAGCCGAATCTTCTAACCAAGACTGTGAACAATTTCGCAATCGACCGTGTGATTGTAGAATTCATTTAGAAGGAAGGTGCAATTATAATGTGGTCACTGGCGCATGCACTCTCCGACCTAAGCAATGTGATTCAACTTTCTTCTCAAAAGATGAATGTAGACGGCTAAACACGTTTTACGTGAATGCTGGAGACATTTGCAAGAATGAGTTTCAATTTGGCAGCAATTGCCAAATTCAAGAAACCCCCCTGGCTGTTAACATTAACGGCTTGTCGTACATTGATCAGCAAGGCATTTTATATCAAAAGGAAAGTGAAACTGATTATAGCGACCCGTTCAAAATCAGAGTCAACTTTAATTACACTCGGAAATTTCCGGGATACGGCAAGCATCTATTTGGCTTATTTGCCAATGGACAGCCTTATAAAAACCAGTCAACACAGTGCTTACTGTACTCCATTCCCGTGTTAAAGGCGGGAAATTATGAGTTGCTTTTAAAAATGTATGAGCCATATTATAAATTTCCCGGGAAGCGGGTAAGAGCCGTTTTGTCTTTACAACTTTACAAAATTTAATTTAAAAAATAATAATAAAATTATAAACGGTTTTGTTGCAGTTGTTTAGCGTAATGTTAAACCATGTTTGGTTACTACCCGAACTGGACATTTTCTCATTGGTAGGCCACAACAATGCATTGTCAATCGCTTTTAACATTAAAGTAATCAGCTCTCTTCTGGGTACGGATTGGCTAGTGGTTAAGGGACAACCAGGCATAAAAGTTGATGAAAATATGCAACTCGGTTTTTGTGGCGGAGAGTGTTACAGGTGTGGTAAGTATTTTGGGGATGCAAGCTACATTATATCCGCTTTCTCTATAAATCGCTTTGAATAAACGACCGTGGTAAATGCGCAAATTAGGAAATTATTATTCATCCAACAAACCAAAACTCTGCTCAGCAACAAGTTAGATTTCACACAAAACGTGATGTAAAACCGTATTGTTATTTAAAATAAATTATTGTTTCACGTGTGCATTCAGTTGCATTTTTGTAGCAATTTCGTAATCGTTTTATTATTGCCAGTGGGTTATGCGCAAACATGATTCATTTCACATTGATATCATCTTATACACATTTTCAGAACGTTCATAAACATTCAACATGAAAAGTTGTTGCTCAGTTTTTATAGACAAATTAAGGTTGGCCTTCTGCAAGCACAGAAACTGGGTGTTACTGAGCATGGCCCCACTCAAATAGAATATTTGTCATGTGTGCAATCTCTAGAGAGTTACACTGGCACAGTATGACGCTGCATTTGTTGACTCACATGCAACGTAATGTAAAAAATATTTTACTAGCGCATTTTGTGGTGGAGTGTCGCAGCTGTGGTATGTATTCTGGGGATGCAAGCTACTTTATATCCGCTTTCTCTTTAAATCGCGTTGAATAAATGGATTTTGGACAAGAGACTACATTGGAATGATTCTGTAGCTTTGACATAGTATATTAAAATGACCGTAGTGAATGTGCCAATGAAATTTATTTTAGTCAACAAGTCTTTATTCATGGTTGAATTTCTCAGAAAACGTGCTGTAAAGCCGAATTGGTATCCAAAATAAATTTTTGTTGCACGTGTGCATTTATGTGCACTTTTGTAATTGTAGCACTCGGTACATTTTTTATTATTTTTGTTGGTTATAGTTATGGCCAAATATATAAGACAGTGCTATCATCAGCTTACCTTCATTTTCAGAATATTTATAAATATTGGTGCATGAATATTATGCAGTTGTTGCTCAGCGTTTATGGAGAAATAAAAGTTGGCCTTGAGGATCAGAAACAGGAATTTTCTGATTGCACTCAAACAGTCTCTTTGAAACAAATTCTGTGCGCTTGTGCGCAATATGAAAAGATGTTACGCTGGCACAGTAAGACACTGCTTACGCTGACTCACATTAAATAAGTATTTTACGAGCGGTGTATTTCAGCTGCCATAAATATTACATTGAATAACACACATTGGCAAAAAACAACAGCCAGGGAATTAAAAAAAGAAGAAACACTTGCTATTAATCGAGTATTCAGATGATGCAAGCCATTTCAGCATTTTGTGATTTTTCGCTTTGTGATAGTTTCTATTTATAACAACATCTTGCACAGAATAGGTGAATTCAAACATATGCAACGAAAGTTCATTTGTTTGCTTTTGAAAGAACATAATAGCTATACTGCTTCCCAGAATTGTAAACTGACCAGCCAAAAAAATGATGCACACATTTTTTGACATAATATGGAAAAGCCAATGAAAGAAAGGTCACCTTTTCGTGAAGTCAAGAAATGCACTTTTTACATTTTTTGTTGTCAATTGCTATGGCAAGATAAGTGTTGCATTTGCAAGAGTGTTGCAAAAAAGCCATGAGCTTTCTATTCAACCAAGCTGGAGGATGAGAAACACATCAAAGTAGTTGTGGGGTTGTAAAACATCTCAGCAAACCGGTCATAATAACCACGTGCATTTTTGGTGCATCGCAACAATATAATACTTTTTCAAGATGAAACATTCTCATAAAAAATAGAACTCTCCATAAAACTTTTACCAGTGGAGGATTAATGCAACAAAGTATGCAATCGCTTGGTTTCATGAAAAATGCAGGAGAACAGAATTAGATACATCTTAAAAACTTAAATCGTCTATATAAAAGCCATAAATCATATGTAGTAAAACGTAAAGCCACAGACACGCAAAAGTTTATTGCAAATATGAACAGTAAATTAGCAACTTTTTCTCCAGAAGACAAAGTAAATATATGAATTTTGCAATATTCACAAAGAAAAACTTGAGTATATCTTATGCAACGTGGAATTTTTTAAAAATTAATGTTAAAGTTCAGAATTTATGCAGTTTATTATAAAGCAGCAAAATGAAATAGCGACACTTCTGCTGCAGAAGTGTGTTGTGGAAAAGAGAACGGCGCTGCTATGCAGAGCTCAATATCCTTGTAACGCTGAACAAATACCGTAGTCTGCTTCTCCACAGCCACACAACTTGATAGCAGAAAGGAAACAAGAAGAATGAAAAGCATTAATGAAGTTCATTGGTTTTCTCCTAAAAATGTTAATGTACTGCCGCTGAAATTCCAGCTTGATTTCTTTTATCTGGCGTTGCAATCCCATTCCTTTACTGGAGGAATATTGTGCCAGAAAGATTATTCTGGAAATGCGAGCTACGTTGTATCCGCATTCTCTTTAAATCGCTTAGAATAAGTAGATTATATTCAATGAACTGGATTGAAATGATTCTGTAGCTTTGACAATTTGACATGATATAATAAAATCGTGAATGCGCAAATGAGAAAATTATTACTCAATAAGTTGTTCATCCAGCAAACCAAAAGTCGGTTCAGCGAAAACCTAGATTTCACACATAACGTGATGTAAAGCCCTGTTGGTATCTAAAATAAAATATTGTTGCACGTGTGCATTCAACTTCATTTTTTAGCAACTTGGTACATTTTTTATTATTGCTTGTGGGTCGTGCCCAAACGTGTTTCATTTTACATTGTTATCATCTTATGCTCGATTTCAGAACATTTCTAAACATTGAACATGAATGTTATGCAAAAGTTGTTGCTCAGATTTGATGCACATATAAAAGTTGGCCTTGAGCTTGAGCAAGCAGAGAAATTGGGTTTTGTTAAGGGCAACGACACTCAAACAGATTCCGTGTGCTTGTGTGCAATGTGTAGAGAATTACCCTGGCACAGTAAAACTCTGCTTACGCTGACTCACAGGCAATAAATGCTTTACCAGCGGTGTTCCCCTATCTTTTAGCTGTCAAAAATTTGGAATGCTTGAATTTAAAAATGATAAGAAATCTCTTTCATTGAGTATTGAGGTAGTACTAGGCATCTTTGCATTTGTATTTTTTCTGGGTCGTTATAATATTTATTTATTATACATTTTGCACTGGATACGTGGATTAAAAATTGACTAAACATGTAGAAAGCGGGTGGGCAAAGGATCACCCTAGTCCAATCAAGAAATGCACGTTTTACAATTTTTGTTGTCAACCGATATGGCAAAATGAGTGTTGTACGCTTAAATTTATTTAAAAAAAATAGAAGGCTGTATAACATGTCAGCAAAACAAGTCATAACAACCACGTGCATTTTGGTGCATAGCAACAATGAAATACTTTTTCAAGTTTTAACCTTCTTGCACAAAAAGAAAAAAAACTCTCCATAAAACTTTTTACGAGCAGTTACGTTAGTGCAACAAAGTATGCTTTTAATGGGTACATTCCAGCAAGCAAAAAAACTCGTAAGCTATAAAGCTGTGTGGTGCCCGGGTTCAAGAAAAATGCAGATGAACAAAGTTAGATACTCCTGAGAAACTTGTTTCTTTACAAGTCATAAATAATATGTTGTAAAACGTAGAGCCACAGACACAAAAGTTTATTGCAAATATGAACACAAATTTAACAACTTTGTCTCCAGTGGACAAAGCTACAATATTAATATAGCAAAAAATCCTCACGGAGAAAAACTTGCATAACTTGGCAGTTGAATATATATTATGCAACTTTGAATTTTATACTAAAACTGCAATAAAATGTTCTCAACCGCCAACATGTTAAAAATAAAGTGCAGCTTACATTGCAAATCTCTACCTCACTTTTCCCTTCTTACATTCCACCAGAGTGTTAAATTGGATACTTATACCGATATTTTGTTGCTGGGTTGTTGTGCGCCTATGCAATGTAAAAACTTGAATGAATACCCTAAAAACTTATCAGTATCTGCCTGACAGTCACCGGAAAATAATACAACAAAAGTTGAGTTCCCAATTCTGCATAAATCCCAAAAAACAGAAGCGTCCTTAGTGTCAAGTCTCAAAAGCGTTTTTACTATAACCCAGTGTTATTTTTAAAATGCAAGTAGCATTTTATTTCCCTTTAATTATTTTACTGGGTTTGCATCCAGTAAAACAGCAACTCTTGGCGCATGCATCCCCCTTTGGGGACTTGAGACGACTTGATGAGTCAAAGTTTGTTGAGAGTGATCCCAGTGAACAAAAGATCCGGTGTGGTGACATTGTCACCTGCATTGGCGCTTATGGTAATAGTGGCAACACTATTACCTATAAGCTTGGTGAACCTTTACTCTCTTTTGAACGCTGCTTATTCTTAATCGCTGTTCCCCACGCAATCAGTTACAAAATTCGGCCTGACCGAATTATTCATGGCGGTGATAAGCAAGCACCAAAAGCCGGAGTACACATCGCTGGTATCAGCGCACAATCTGATGAGATTGTGTCGCTAAAATTGTGAGTAAACTTTTTAGAAGCTTTTACTTTACAATAAAAATACTATGCTTCAAGTTGCTTTTCAGTCAAGTGTTAACTTGATGGAAATTGAGTAAAGCTTATAATTTTAATTTATCATTATTTTGTTTTTATTTTTAGGCAAAAGCCACAAGACGTATTTGTGGAGGCAAATATTATACTTATCACGATCTGGACTAATAAGTTGGATAATCCTCTAACCGGCATCCTTCTCCACTTAACTGTGGAGACCCAACCGGCACCCTTTGAATCCGGGGGTTTCTTTTATACACCCAATCCCGACTCAATCTTTCCTTTGGAAAACTTTGAAGATTCTACCAGCAAGAGTCAACTGTCTGTGTGGGCGTTCCTGCCCAAAAACAACCTGTTGTCAGAGGATCCAAATAAAAACCTCCTAGAAATCCAATATAAACGTCACAATCCAGCAGATGATACTGACTGCCGGACCAACTACATTGACTTTTTTACCTTTAGTCCATCTGCAAAGGGATCAAGGCCTTATACATTTCGCCAAAGGTAAACCACCAAGTTATTTTCTTATTTAATAATTTGCAACTCTTTAAATCTAGCATTTTAAAATATAATTTATTTTTGTACTTTTGTGTTTCCATAGAATCTGTGAGGATCAAACCTATTTTGGTCTGGTTTTGAAGGATGTGTCTATCATGGTTTACCGTGGTCATGAGATCTTTAACAAGTCATCTATTGGCATCAGCTTTAAAACCTTACCCGATGGCTTGACACGTGTATAATGGAAATGTGCAGTTTGATTGAAAATGGTGAGGATTAAAGGAAACTCGGAACTGAAATAAAAAAATACTATGTTATAACCCTTGTAAAAGTTTAAAAATGTTATTGGATATAGGCAATTTACTAACACAAACATGTTGTAGTAATGTTTAAAGAAATTTATTAAAATCAAAGTGTTATTCATGAATTTAAAGATTTTAAAGAATCAATTTAAGTAAATCTTTATAATTTTTCCATTGGTTGTTGTGTTTAGCCCAAATAAAATTATTTTCTTTCAAGCAATAAAAAAGTTGTTATTCTTTGCATATTCATAGTAGATAAATTTGGTGCACGAACTCTTCTGCCATTGTGGAAAATGTTTGACCTTCGCATTAATTTTGATTATTAACAAATACGTATCATTTCCAATATTTTTAACACACAAAGCAACCATTTTGTAACGTTTGCGGAAAACTGATTGTGAAAACAAAATGAACCCAGCATCATAAAAGATCATTGTTTCCACCTTCGACAACTCAGAAATCGTTATCTAGGCTTATCAAGCGTCTGGGAACATAAGAGGTAAAAAATGCTTCCGAAGGACCACCCACAGAAGTGGGACAATTCTGGAACCCCAAAATGTCAACTTAATGACTGGGTCAACTATTCCAGACGATGGAAATAAAATAGCAAACGATTCCAAAATAATAAGGAACTTGAACTTTATTATTTCCCAAATATTAGACAAGTAACGGTGGCTTTGTTAAGTGTCTTTGACTATTACTCTCTTGATCGGTTGCCTCAAGAGGACTCATGAAGATTTACAATTTTCATCCCCTTTTTATACTGAACTTGGCTACTCCGGGTTCGAACTTGGAAAATCACAAAATGGCAAGTAACAAAGAAAACGTTTCATGATGAACTTTTCATGAAGCGACAAAAACGAACCGTTTCCGGTTTTACAAGAAAACTTCCATTTTCCACAACAAAGACAGACAAAGGAAAATGTGAACCTTTTATCAAAGTTTAACTTCACGTTGGATCGAACCTGACCTTTTTCACCGGAAGTAGCCATTACAAAACTCCAAAGTTCATAATATTGAACTTTTACAATGATCATCTTTTCAATAAAAATATGAAATACTGAACGTGGACAAAGGACTACAAAAATACACGTTTGAAAACGTTCAGTTAACAAAGGAATGGAAAATTTATAATAAAAATATTCAGAAATTCCATTTCCTGTCCACTTCGATCTTCTCATCATGAAAATGGGCAGAACAATCATTATGGAGTATCAGTAGCAATAATGTCATAAGAAAATCACAATTGGTTTTAGAAATTTTGTAAGTTCTTTATTAATTCCAAAGAAAGAATAGTGCCAATTCTCAAGTTAAATTAAAAGTCAAATTTAAAGTCAAAAATTAAAAGATCCCATTTCACTCCGGTTGTAGGCAGGAAAATCCACAAGAAGGTAGTACACCCATCAGCGTCCTACTATCCCATCTGTCTGCGTGGCATAAAGAGCTTTCAGCCTCGCAGTCTCGGAAGCCGATGTACGCCGCTCACTTTTCTCCTCCTCCTCCGGGGCAGCATACACCTTGAAAAATGATAATAGGCGTTTAAAAGGTTTTAGAATATTTCTGAGGGAGATTATCTGCCAAATGCTGCAGTATTGTGTTAGGTTAACTTACCCCAGCAAGTGTGATCAAGGCAACGAAGAGGGCAAAGATTACTGCAAAAACGCGGCTGGCCAACATTTTTACTCGGGTATGGAATGGCTTGTGTAGAGAAAAGTAACTGCAAAATAAAGAAATAAGAGAATTAAATTGTTGCCTTTGCTAAGTACAAAAGTATTATAGAGTTCCAAGTTGTATCAATGTCTCACCTTGTGTAGTGGACAGATAGTCTTAAAGAACTGATGCTTTCCCAAAATCACAACCCGATATTTATACTGGCTGTCTGTCTGACGTAGTCTCATCTTCAATTGTACAAGAGGATAGCATTGTAAAGAAATTAATTGGAAGTACGTAAGCACAATGGCTTACGTAAATGAGAATAAACCGCGCGGAATACACTTTGTCAATAGATCAATAGATTAAAGGAAATGACGCCATGCAATTTTTCGGTTTAGCGCACATTCCGCATTCCTTAAAGTTGGTCAATTTTTTCAAATATACTGTAATACTTAAATGCCTGAAAAAGGACAAGCAAAAAACTTGGACGATCATTTTGTAAATTTTAAAATTTAAAGTAGTTATTGCATTTTGTAGAAGCACGGCATGTATTGATGTCATTTTATTGCACAAGGAAATGTATTTATGACTCTATTGATAATGGTCTATGTGTGCAATTACAAGCATTTTTATTCCTGGTTATTTTCCACCCTTTAGGATTGTCAGAATAGAATTTGTTGACGCCATTCCCTGCTCCGATTAATACACGAGGCTAATCAAATGATATCATTTCCTTTGTCGTTTGAGAACCTCGTCATAGACGAGCATTCCTTTTGGATTTCACTACAGTTGACCCATTGTCTTTGGGTTTATGTATTAGTTGGGTGGCAACCAGAAAAAAATGCTTCATGGTAATACATTCCGAATGGTATACGTGCTCACTTCGTCTTGTCTGAAGAATGATATGATAATATTGTGTCGTCATTTTAATTGTCCACGTGTATGTACCTATATCGTTATAGGCCACGACCGTTAGCGCTATCGTATGTATCTAGAGCAAATACAGTTATAACTACGTTTGCTCATGCGTCAACTGTCCGCAAGTAAACTGATCATTTGTTACCAAAAAATATGCACATTTTGTAGATTTCAAAATGTAGCTTTCTATGTTCCACGATTTCTTATATTGCTTATTGCTACAAACTATGAAAGTATCTTGGCATGGTTACTCTGGATTTTTGCAAATTGTAGGAACAATGCCACCTGGTTATCTTTAAACTGATGCAGATGAAAGTAGCAAGAGGAAAAAGTAGAATTTTTATTCGCTGGATGGAAATATTCACTGTGTAACAATTTATGATTAACTGACTCGTGCTCATTTTGTGATCTTCGTTTTGCATCATTGAAATCTCACGTTTTATACAAGCTCAACCAAATGGTTGGCGTTTGCTCTATGGCATTGTAGCCAGGATGATCAACGTACCAGGAAAATTCCCAGCTAAGCTCATTTTCAATTCAGCAAACAGAACCAATTGCAAACCTATTCTAAAGAATAAACCAGCCAGGTTGTATGCAACACAAACTGGAAACAATACATTTATTAATGAACTTTCATCGTTCCATCATATCAATTGTTCGAATTCATGATGTGGAAAATGTAATATAAATAAATATTATGAATAGTCGGAAAAAAATAGAATGACATGTTGGCTTGCATTACTTGAATATTCAATAAAAAGCATTTCTTTTCTTTTCATATTCCTTGGCTGTATTTTTTCTTGGCGGTTTTTAAGACAACTTGAAGATAAAGGGAAATTACATTCGAGTTGTAAGTCAGCGAAAGTAGTGTCTTACTGTTATAGTGTAACTCTCTACACATTGCGCACAAGCACACAGAATATATTTGAGTGTCGTCACCCTTAACAAAATCCAGTTTCTGTTCGTGCTCAAGCTCAAGGCCAACTTTTATTTCTTCATAGAAGCTGAGCAACAACGGCATAATGTTTATGCTTAACATTTAGCAAATATTTTGAAAATGAATGTAAGATGATAACAAAAATGCAGCTAAATCAAACTTGGACGGTTCATTTTAAAAAAGTAAAAATATGTTATGCTTGTATATTGTACACGCTAATGTAAAAGATGCAAAATAGGCATATACACAAAAGTAGAACTTAGCAAAAAAACCTTATGTGGAGTAGCTCAGTTTCTGGCAGAAGCGTTGGCCGAATTGGCTTCAAACTTATAGGCAATATAAAACATGGATAATATAAAAAGCTAATCAACATACGAAAATTGTATACAAAATAATTTGTTTATAAATCATCCATTCACTTGCTATTATTATGGCCACAGAATGGAGATTAATCAAAAGTAAAATACTCTCAAGCTTTGAGTGGCGTACAAATGTGCTTTATTCTTTTATTTGAATATGCTCATGCAAACTTGACCTTGTTTCTTGCAAAGCGGTACAAAAGTGCAATGGTCGTATAATTACTAATGATAAACAATGTCAGGTTAATTTGTTTGTAACTAATATATATGGGTATATGGATACTATTATTTTTGGTGCTTCAGTGTATTTGCGTATTTGCTTGTGTGAAGGAGAATTTTGACAGCTTCGTTCCGGACGAATTTAATTTCTGATAACATTTTTGGAGAAAAACAATCAAATGCATTCGCACATTTCGTTATTATGTACTATTGTTACTCTTGATTCATTTTTGCTCTCAAGTTGTGTGGCTGTGGCGAAGCATGCATTTTACAAGGATATTGAACTCGGCATAGCAGCATTCTCTTCGCTGTTGCTGCGGTTGGCTTTTTGTGCTAATCTAACCTTTAATACTCACCACACATCAAAATTGGCTGATTGAGATTCCTCAGCTTGTATGAACACTGCATGAACTTCAGCTCAAGCTTGTACACTTACAAGCCACAAGTAACTCCATGCACATTTTCAAGTAAACAGATTGGGATATAGGGCTATGCACAAGGCTTCCCTTATTTTGTGATGTGTACATGCAAAGCATTTATTTTAGATACCATAACGGCTTTACATTACGTTTTGTGAGAAATCCAACTATAAATAAAAACTTGTCAAATTTTTTTTTTCATTTGCGCACTCACCACGGTCAATTTATTATAGTATGTCAAAGCTCCAGAATCATTTCAATGCAGTTTATTGTCCAAAATCCATTTATTCAATGCGATTTAAAGAGAAAGCGGATATTACGTAGCTGGAATCCCCAGAATACTTACCACACCTGTGATACTCTCCACCACAAAATCCAACTTGCATAATATTTTCCTTGATTATTTTGAGTTGCTTGCAAATACTTGCATGTTGTTGTTGTAAAGCGAACAAACAAGGGTTAATAATGCACTAATCAGACTTACAAGGTTCATTTTAAAAAGTGAAAATAAGTTTTAGAAACTATAGGTTAGGCTTATATACACAAAGTAGAACTTAGCAGAAAAAATTATGTAGAGCTGCTCAGTTTCTGGCAGAAACACTGGCCAAATTGGCTTAATGCTTGATAATATAAACAACTAATCAACATACGAAAATGGCACACAAATCAATTTGTTCATAAATTGTGCATTTACTTGCTAATATTATGCCGGTGGAATGGAGATTAATCAGAAATAAAATATTCTCGAGCTTTTAATGTTGTGCAGATGTCTTTTATATATTTCATGGAATGTGCTCATGCAGTTTTGACCTTGTTTTTTGCAAAGCTGCAAAAAAGTGCAATGTCCGTATTATTATTATTGGCAAACGATTTCAGGTTTGGTTGCAAGCTAGCATATACATTTATATGGATATCCTTGGTGCTTCAGTGCGCTTGGTATTAGTATACTATGGAAACAAACCAAGTTTTCCTGGATATGCCAGATAACATGCTTGTGACAAGCAGAACTATCACATTTTAGTACAAAATGAATTTATATTAAGATACAATTTTGAAGTGAATGACAATATTATGCATGAACACTTTTGGTTATTATTCCTGATTCATTTTTGCTCTCAAGTGTGGCTGTTGTGGAAAAGCATACTACGGTATTTGTTCAATTTCACACGGATACTGAACTCTACATTTATGCACAGCAGGACCGTTCTTTTCTCCGATGCTGCAGTTGGCTTTTTCACATTCGCTTGTTTGAGGTAACCTAACCTTCAGTTCGCTCACCACACACCAAAATCTTCAGCAGGAGAAGGTTGGCTGTTTCATTTTAAAGCTTGAGCTTGAGCTCGAGCCAGTCATTCCATACTATACACATTTTTTAGCAAGCCGAATAAAAGATTGAGCTGTGCACAAGGCTTCCACTGTTTTGTGATGTGTGCATGTCAAGCCCTACTTTCACAAGAAAAAATTGGACATGATCATAGTTTGTTGTGCGTGGAAAATAGAAAAAAGGAGACAACAGGTAGTCAAGAGAAAATATCAGACAACTGTGTACGGTAAAAACATCATCAATAACAGAGCTGTTAGTCTGCAAAAACAATGATTGCGAATTGATAATCTTGCAGGAAACATTGCATTTTTCAAATATTTGGTAGACTTTAGTATCAAGCATAAAAACGAAAGAATGTCTGGCTGCTGGCTTTAAAAACTTCTGTTGTTAATCAGTTTTCCTCAGGATATAACGGTAAAAGATAGTACTAATAAATTTTCAAACCAGCGTCTGATGTTGCCTAAAGTTTGAAATGTGATTGGTTGGGTTAAAATTTAAAAACGCAAGAAAGCTTCCAATTCAAAACCACAAGCCACACTCGCGGTAAAAGAGAATTCCTCTAAAGAATCTAGCGTTTTGGTTGTATCCTTTTCTTCACAAAAGTAACTATTTTTCATAGGAACCAGCAGCCAATAAATTGTACATCAAATAAAAAAGCCATAATCTCGTAGACAAAACCGCCTGTAGAAACGTACCGTAGCAGCGTCTATGCTTTACACCTTAAGGTAAGTCATTCCTCTATTCTTACAGTGTTTTACACTGGTTGTCATGCTCAGCGGAAATTGTTAAAGCCGTTCCAATAGAAAATCTAATGTACACCCCAATTGTGGAACTCTAATAAACTTAAAAATATAATTATTACAAATCTATGCCAATTAGTATGTTGTGATTTGTAATTGATGTTTCATATTGTGTTTTGGTTGCACACCAATTAAAAGTATATACATAACGTGTGCACATATCAAGCTGGTCATCATCTACAAATTACATCAGCGTCTTGCAACTTGCTTTGCTGAAATCAGTTTTTTTCAAGGTCATCGAGCTTAGTGTGGAGTGTAGTGTAACAAAAAATACCCAAGTCTTGTTACCCAGGACACTGGATAGCTTTTTTGTAATCGGAAATACCTACTTTCGTATTTCTAAAAAATCAGATAAGCGCATTTTGTACACATATTTTAAATTATTTGTGCTGTAGCAAATCCTCGCAACTTCTGGCTTGGTTTTTGTTTTGGTTAATCTTGACAAAAACAATGCACTATTTTATGAGAAAAGTATCTGAATATTTTAATATTTTTATAAAAAAAGAAGCCTACCCATTTTTTAAATACAAAACTTCCAAACAGACATTTTATGAAAGTGTAAAAATGAAGGAAACTGTTTGGCTGGCAAAACTAGAACAAAAATGTAAAAATATGCCAGAAAAAATTCAATAATTGAAACACCAAAACGCTGAAAGAAAGCATTATTCTATTTTGGTTTGTGTGACTCACTTTTAACACCATTAATATTTACAGTCTTTCTTAGAACACAAAACAAATCATTTGGAAACTTTGCTAAACACAAAATTGTAGAAACAAAATGAACTCAGCATCTCAATAGATAAGTTTGGAGTTTGAGTAGCAATAAAGCAAAAAGAAAATCAAAATTGGTTTTTGACAATTTGTAAGTTCTTTATTATTTCTAAGGAAAATCCAATTATCTAGTTTAAAATTAAAAAGATCCCATTTCAATCCAGTTGTCGGTCCAAAAAATCCGCAACAATAAGGCAGTACACCCATTATCGTCCTACTATACCATCCGTCTGTGTGGCATAAAGAGCTTTCAGCCGCGCAGTCTCGGAAGCTGACGTACGCCTTTCACCTTTCTCTTCCTCCTCCGGGGCAGCATACACCTAGAAAATAATTAAAGCGTTTACAGCGTTTTAGATTGTTCTTGAGGGAGATTATCTGCCAAATTAAAAACAGTGTATTGAATTAATTTACCCCAGCAAGTGAGATCAAAGCCACGAGGACGGCAAAGGCAACTGCAAAAACTCGGCTGGCCAACATGTTTACTCGGGTATGGAATGGCTTGCGTAGAGAAAAGTATCTGGAAAAGAAAAAAAAGTAGAATTAAATTGTTGGCTTTGTTAAGTACGAAAGTACTATAAAGTTCCAAGTTGTATCTATTTACCACTTTGTGTAGTGGACAGATAGCCTCAAAGAGCTGATGCCCTTCCAAAGAAACAATCCACTATTTATACTGGCTGCCCGCATGACGTAGATCCCTCTTCAATTGTACAAGAGGATAGCATTGTAAAAAATTTTAATTGGAAGTACGCATGCACAATGGCTTACGTAAATGCGATTAAAACGGCATACGCTTTATCAATAGATTAAAGGTAATGACCCCATGCAATTCCTTTTTGGTTCGGCGCATTATCCGTATTCCCATTTTGTTGGTTATAGTCTGTCATTCTTTACAAAATTATGCTGAATATTTTAAAGGCTGAAAATGTGAACAAACCCAAAAATTTGTAGATTTTAAAATCTGAATTTGAGGATATTACCTATGTATTATATTTTGTAAAAGCACGTCATGTATTGATGACATTTTATCACACAAGAAAATGTATTTATGACTTTATTGATAATGGAGTGCCTTCATGCATGCATTTTTATTGCTAGTTAATTTCCATCAATTGACATTGTCAGAATAGAACGTGTTGACGCCATTCCCTCCTCCGATGAATACACGAGGCAAATCAAATGATATCATTTTCTTTGTCGTTTGAAAACATCGTCATAGCATTCCTTTTGGATCTAATCACAATTGACGCATTGTCTTTGATATGCTGGGTTTTATGTATTTCCTGGCCGGTAACGGCAACCCGAAACATACAAACTGCTGTATAGCGTAATATAACCTAAACGGTAATGTAGGACGATATTATGATCTCATGTTGTCTGAAGGATGCTAATAATGTAGGAATTTTTACGGTCCACGTGTACGTGCCTAAATAGCAGCAGCGAATATTCATACTATGAAACACACTTTGTCATTATTCATCAATAATTAATTGTTTTCAAAAATTTTGATGTTTTTCAAGATTTCAAATAATAGGTAGGAAAGTATTTTTGGAAATGCTTGTTTGTTTGTATTTTTGTATAAAAAGCTGTTACGTAAATGCAAGGTATAATGCGCATCTATTTCTAAACAATTCTCTAACTGTTTCCTTACAAAAAAGAATATCCTTTTTTGAAAAATGCGTTCTTTGAATTTAATTGGTATTTTTCTTGAAATTGTTTTAAAGCACACAAAGTCATTCGCGCAAATTGTATAAATAGGATGGAAGCCTGTGCTTTCTGCATTCAACAATCTGGAGATGAATTTAAATTTAGGTTGTTCAGTGTTGTATAATCTGATATGATGATTCTATAAATGAAATTCCACAGTTGCCTGGAGAAATCAATCAGGCATGTAGGGTGTTTACCGGTTTTTTTCTAGAAAAAAAGAGAACTTTTTCTGCATATCATATAAGGCAGATCTGAGCCAACTGAGCAAACACGGCTCTGGTAAGATGCAACATCGTTCGCTGAATCTTACAAATAATGCATACATTTTCCAGGAAGAATCATTACGTTTTTTATCGTAATCACCCATAAAATCATGAAACTATAGCAACCTAAACATATTGCCTGTATTTGTAAACGCATTATTTTCCCTCACTTGCTGCGGTGTTTAGGAATAATGTTTACACTTATATTTTTGAAGTAAACTAATTGATTTGGTGGTGGACATAAAAGGCTACTAAAAATTAGCTTGTATAAATTGTAATGATGTATGTGATAGAAAACATTATTATGATTGTTATACCTGTATATATACTATTTGTAGAATTATGTGCATCTAAGCTTACATTCAGAATTTTTAAGAGAAATCCAATGATTGTCATTATTGCTTTTTGGTATTATTCTTGTTTCATTATTGCTTTCAAGTTGTGTGGCTGTGAAGATGCACACTACGGTATTTGCTCCGTTTTACACGGATATTGAACTCTGCATAGCAGCACCATTCTCATTTCTGTTGCTGCAGTTGGCTTTTTTACCCTCGCTTTTTCTCGCAATACTCATAAGTTTGGCTGTTTCATTTTTGCTGCTTGAGCTCCTACTAGTCTTCCCATGCACCTTTTCTAGCAAATTGATTGGGATATTGAGCTACGTACAAGACTTCAACTATTTTGTGATGTGTACATGCAAAGCTCTACACTCACAAGATTACATTGACCATGTAAACATACCTAATATGTTTTGTGTGTAAAACGGAGCAGGGAAGGCAACCGGTGGTTGCCAGCAGAGAATATTAGAAGAGCGTGTACCAAACCCGACACGGTAAAATCCTCACCAGTATTATTGCGTCAGTATTTTTATTTTTCACAAAGTATACGAACTTTGCTTTGTCTATTACAGTTTATTTATTAAGTTAACAGGAAGACACTTGCATACAAAAATTTGAAGAAAGACACTCAAATTCTCTGTAAAATCAAATTGGAGATAAACACTGACTTATGTAATCATCAAAAAGAAGATAACAGATATGCTCAACTCTGCAAAACAGTATGCCTTCACATGAGATAACGAAAGCTGAAAATTGTAAAAATGACATGGGTATTAAGTTTTCACACTTTCCTTCATCTCCTTTCCAGAATTTAATCACAGATTTCATCAAAATCTGCAGTTTCAATTCAAAATATTTTTTTAACAATTCCTCCAAAGTCACAACGATGGGGAATTCGAGAAAGACTTTATTAGCGAGCAAGAAATGATGGAAATATCTGGCTCTATAAAAGTACTGCAATTAAATAGTATTCCTCAGGATACAATGGTAAGAGGTAAACTTCCCCCAAATTTCAAAACAGCTTCCGACATTGCCTAAGGATAAAGATAAAGAGATAGATAAAAACTGCAAACCCCAAACCTCAGTCGCCGAAAAACATAATTCCAGTAAAAACTTATTATAGCGTAAAACAGTTTGTTTATCGAATAATAAAGATGCCAGTATGAAAAAAGATTTAAGCAATGATGACGATGAAAAATTCGAAGCGGCTTCACTTCACGCTTATCCAGAAATGGAGATAGCAGTACAACAGTAAAGTTAAGCAGTCATCAAAAAGAAGAAATTGAAAACTCGTCAAGGAAAAAGTTGAATCAAGGTAGCTTCGTGGGAAATTCAGATACTCAAAATGGTAGCAAAAAAGCAATCCAAAAAACCAGCAGAACCACTTTGAATATGAAAACTGGTAAGCCCCAAACTACCAAGATAAAGACTTGTTCTTTGTTGTCACAAATGCAACAGGCATTCTGAAAGTCGTGCACAAGCATTTGCCTGTTTAAGACTCATCTTGATACTGCTACCTGTCCGCTACTTGTGTTTCCAACTTTACCCGTGCTTTACTTTCTTTTTAGACACCATGCACGGCATTGTGTTGATAAGGAAAATGGAAACGTTTCTCGTCTCACTGGTTTTCAAAAACGTGTAATATCATATTAGTATCGAGCGTATGCCGTAAGGCAACAGCAAATCAATAGCGTGCGTGTCGTTTTCAAAAATATTAATGTACTTATGTATTTATGGAACGGGCATTTTTTCAGAAGAAATTATAAAGCAATTGTTAAAAATAGGTACGCATTTTTACTCAAAGTCATGTAATTCAGTGGTCAAACTTTAATTGTTAATTTCTTGGCAATCCTTTCTATAAATAAAAACTCAATTGTGAAAGTCATATAAATAGGCGGCAGGTAAGTCCAAACACCATATTCTGCATTCAACAGTTTTGAGATGATTTTGAATTTAGATTTTAGGTTGTCCAGTATTTTATAAATCTAATTATAATTACCACAGTTATCAAATATTTACTTACGTAACGATAGTATTTATAGAATAAATAAAGTTAATAAATATTTTAAAACAAAAATGAATTTTAGGATGACGAATGACGATAAAGCATACATGAGTCATACTTAAATGAGTAACATTTTATCTTGCCAAGTTTACTGGAAAAAGTCAAGGTCGATCTTGCTAGGTTATCAAATAACCACATTATCCATAAACTCGAGCATTACAAGCTATGTGTGCAAACAGCAGAGCTGCATAATATTCCACATACTTTTATTTATGCTTGATAGTGATGCAGTTTACATAAAGTGAAAATGTATAGTGCAAAAACACCAACAAAGGACATTTCGCATTCCCCTTGTTAGGCTGGGCCCCCCATTTTTATTGCCTAATCGGATAGAGCTTGTAAAGGCGGATCGACTGCAAAAAGTCCGACTGAAATCGGATAACAGGGTCCGATTTTATGGCGGTTTCAAAAAATTCTTTAACATGGGGGTAAACGGGGAGGTGTACCTATTTCAAACCCCATTTTCACCCTGAAGTCCGCTGCTTTATGGACACACAGAATATGCATCTTAAACTAGAGGCTTTGAAGATATTTTTAAAACCTTAATCTCGATGGTATGCTTTCGTATTTTTTAATAAATTGATTTTGAAAAATGTGAAAAAATGACACTGCACGGTGGTAAAATGAACTTTATCTGGCGGCACAAAAGGACGAATTAGGCGATTTCCAGAAAGTTTCCCTATAGTCTTTTGCCCTTAGTGTTCGTTTGAAAGTCACCTGAAGTCTTTTGTACTCAGCGCAAAAGACTATAGTGAGATAATAATGAAATAGCCTAATTTGTCCTTTTGTGCCGCCAGATAAAGTTCATTTTACCACCGTGCAGTGTCATTTTTTCACATTTTTCAAAATCAATTTATTAAAAAATACGAAAGCATACCATCGAGATTAAGGTTTTAAAAATATCTTCAAAGCCTTTAGTTTAAGATGCATATTCTGTGTGTCCATAAAGCAGCGGACTTCAGGGTGAAAATGGGGTTTGAAATAGGTACACCTCCCCGTTTACCCCCATGTTAAAGAATTTTTTGAAACCGCCATAAAATCGGACCCTGTTATCCGATTTCAGTCGGACTTTTTGCAGTCGATCCGCCTTTACAAGCTCTATCCGATTAGGCAATAAAAATGGGGGGCCCAGCCTAACAAGGGGAATGCAAAATGTCCTTTGTAAATTGTACCTAAGGATGTATTGAGAAACAGATCAATTTAATAATTTCTTTTATTTCAATTTCGAATATGAATTGACATACATATTACCACGCTACAAATATTTATATACCATGTTACCATAAATTGTGTTATCGTGAGTGAAATGTTGGTCGTTTACTTATGTCACCACAATGACCAAACTCTCTAATCATTTTATTTTCTATTTCCAAATCAGTTCCACGTAACTCATTCTGAAGCCCAACACTACTATCCTGAAACAATAAATTCTTCGCTCCATAATAATCCCCAAACATTCTAAAACCCACTTCCTTCTTACCCCCAGATCCAAACAAATCCTGAGCACGGAGCAAACTTGCTTTTGCATTTTCCCTTCTTACCTTATGCTCATCACCACCCCGTACTAAAATCTTAAAAGTTGACAAAAGTCCCCAATGGCAATCTTTATAATTCTCAAGTTCCGTTACCGTACCATTTCTGCAGAGCAACTTTATATTGTCCATGTCCCCATTTTTCCCCTTTTCCAGTAAAGCCAAATGATCAGTGAATCCAACCTCAGCAACGTTATCTTGCAAACAGTTAATAGCTCCTAGTGAGCCTTGGTATCTCTCTATTGTACCAACTTGACTAAATGAATGAAGCTCAAGCAATTTGGTCAAGTTGCAATTGTCTCCAGTAAGTACATTGGCTTCCTTAAGAACGGACAAATGGGCAATGTCTGAGTTGCCATGACACAATTTTTTCTCTAAAATGGGACTTATAGAATCTTCAAACTGATTTGCAATGTTTTCATGAATAACGGTCAAAGCGTAAATAAACGGCACGCTACTATCACCAGCTCTCACAACCTCTCTTAAAATAGGCACTAGTGGCGTACTCGAATTTTGAATTTTGTCAGCCAAAATAGGATTAGCAATTAGCAAGTCAGCTTCTCCATTTGCTACAAGCTTGCTACAATGCCCTGGAAAGCTTCCAACCACACACGAAAATCCTGGAAAAATTCGCTGCCCAATTGATGCCAGCTTCAGTGTTTGACACTTTTCAAATTCCATTTGACTTTCCACACAAAATTTTAATGACTTTTCCATTATTCCACAAGATGGATGCCAAAGTGTGTTTAGATATTTTGTAGGCCGTAGATAACCCATTGGGCTTAATGCTCTAACTCTTACCGGATCAATGTGATGTTCAACATCTGAGATTTTGTAAAAGTTGAGTACTTTGGTAAGCCATATTGGTACTGGAGTAGATTGCTGCGCTGTCTGACGCAATTTACTGTATTGCTGTTGAAGTTCCTGAATAGCTGGAATATTTCTGGAAAATCTAGCAGAAATTACCAAAGCGTCCCATGGTCGTCTAGCCCAAATACAGGGATTTGGAGTGTCAATCGGCGACTTGGAACCGTCTGGACATAAAAGCTCATAATCGGATGAATCCACTGCAGAATTAGTGTCAAGTTTGAAATAGTCCCGAACGGCGTCATACTTTGTCCACGCGACATCCCCGCTATTTTCAGTGAGACAGCGTAAAGCTCCATCATAATTTGAATACTTGTCTTTTGAGCTACATTCATTTGGGTTGCTGCAAAGTTGACAAAGTTCGGGGTATTTTTGCTTGAGTAAAATATCAACTTGGGGATCAGTGGTCCATTTGCCTGGAGCGCAGGTAGGGCCAAAGAAGTTTTTGACCGCAACCAAGTCTTGCTCAATTGCTGGTAAAATGGTAGAATTACTGCAGTTTAGTTGTCTAGCCTTGAATAAATAAGAAAATGGTACTCTCCAGCCCGACGTTTTGCCAAAACCGGTATGGCAACTGCGCTTGCCTCGAAGATCCCTGATGCTTTGAATGCCTGCTGATTTGCGAATAACTGCTGTGGGTTCGTAACGGTAGCTTCGGTTGCTAAATTCGGCAGATCGGATTTCGCTAACGACCAAAAGACTGTTTTTGGGAAGATATAAGTGGGCTAGGTAAAGTTCTTCGGCTTCTACGACCATCCAGTCGGCACTGCCTTTGATAATTTGGGAAATGCAGGAAGTTTTGTCTGGTGCGGAAACACACTGGATTAATGTGTTGTTTGAGCTGGAAAGCATTTGGTTGCAGAGTGAAAAGTTTATTTCGGGAACGCAAAGTCGTGCTGTAAGACAAAAGTTATAATCGATTAGTTTGTTTATTTTAAACTTCACATATGAATAAATGAATTTTTATTCTGCAATTTCTGCAAAAAAAAAACTTACATGCTGGTTTTGTAAAATTGTCCTGCTTTACCAGCACAGCCGTTGGTATAGGTGGTGTAGGTGTAGCCAAGGCTGCAGCTAAACACAAGGCAAAAACGATAGCCTTGAAAGTTTCTGCCATTTTTGAAAAGTGGTCTGATTTCAGAAAGATGATTTAATTACGAATTTGCAATTGAAACTGAGTTCATGAGTTTTCAAAACCAGGTATATATACTCTTAAAATACCTACATAGTTTTGTTCAGATTTGTCAAGTGTAAAGTTTTTCATGTTATTGCTGCTTGAAAGGAAGGCGTTGAGTCATGGAAAGGTTTGATGTACGAAGTAAGCGAATGCTAAGACATATTTTCCTTTATCGTGCTTTGAAACGTCTTTCCTTATCGACAAACTTACTTCGTACTGCATGATTAGTAAATCTGGTTCATACTTGAAACTATTCCGTCTTCCTGGAAATACTTATCTTGTAGCTGGTAAATGCTAATCACTGTTTTACACACATTTTTCCTAAATTGTTTTGCTTCCAAGCAAAATTGTTGCTTATCTAAAAAAACATTTTATTTTTTAATTGAAGTTGGACCAAGTGAGGTTAAGTAACTGGAAATAAAATCTGGAGTATAAACCTTAGTGGCTAGTGGCTACTGACTAAAACGTTGTTACTAAGAAACGTATCTTGTTTTCTGACCTTACGTTTGTGTAGGTATACTTGCGTGATTGCGGCTCTACAAATAAATCCTTTTATTTCCAATTTTCTTTAAAATCATAATCCTACTTGGTAGCATTTCACGAAGTAAAATGTTTTTGTCTCATTTTGATAACCACACAAAGCTATTTCCATGAATTTTGCACGGCTTGTCCTTGAACTTTTCAGTTTGAATGCTTGTTTCTTCTAGATTTTTTTCCAACAAATCAATATGTCAAGCTTATACATTTATTGTGGCTAAGGCTACGCCAACTCCCGACAGCCATATTTTGAAGTTACGAAAAACAAAATTATTTGAGCTTTGGTCAATAACTATTGTGAATCTAATACTAACACAAAAAAATGCAAGTTCAATAACCCTAACGTAAGGAAGTTATGGACCATTTAAGTTTAAATGTGTTCGAACATTTAGCGGTGTAAAAATGCAATATTGATGAATTAAAAAATTTGGCAATTTTGGAATAATCATATACAAGTAGGGGAACAATTTGCAACAATAAAAACATCAAAAAGTTAATTATTTTTTTAATTGCCCTGTTCACTTTAACTGCAATTATCTTTTGGTCGCCACCAATGCTAAGCCAGTTTACAAGTTTTTTTGGCACTTTAAAGGGTGCTGGTTTTAATGACGTTTGTATTTGCTTTAGCACTGGTGGCGACCAAGAGATAATTGCAGTTAAAGTTAACAGGGCAATTAAAAAATTAATTAACTTTTTGATGTTTTTAATGTTGCAAATTGTTCCTCTACTTGTATATGATTATTCCAGAATATCCAAATTTTTTAATTCATCGAAATTGCATTTTGACGCCAATATATATACAGACTACTTCATGAAACTCGAATATGATGACTTCGTTTTATGTCGGGAGTTGGCGTAGCCTCCACCTGTGGTAAATAAACGCCAAGTTGGGTAAATTACAAGCAAAAGTGTGTAGCACAAAAATTGCATTATAAAATAAAATAATTTATGCAGCTGAATGATCAACATGCCATTTGGTAATTTAAATTATATTTTTATACAGTTATTTTCGTAAAAGAATTAATATAGCAATTTGGGTTTTTATGTTTTCCAGTTTAAATTAGTGTTTTCAGCAAGTCATAAAATTTAAAAATACAACGTCAAACGTTATGCTCAGCGTGGTATTTTTGCGCTGACTGTGTATGTTCTCCCATGAAAACCCCTGCCATGCACGAAAAATAATTGAAACCATATTTTCAGAATTAATACAATCATATCAGTCCCATGCTTCTGACGCAAGTTCGTACACGAAACCGGTGAAAATGCAAGCTAACTTAGATTTGGCAAATTAAAAAATAATTAGAAGGTATTTTTTAATTATGCGTATGAGTTGTAAGTAGCAAATAAAAATGTTGCATTAACATGAATGGAATTCTTGAATGGGGTTCTTGTGATATATATTACGCATGCATTACCTTTATTTTATATTATGAATGAAACTGCGTTTTGTCTAACTGATTTGCATTGCAATATAAATTTCCAATTCAGTTCTACATTTTAAAATCATCGTAAGTGGTATACTATTATTTTTGTTCCTGTGTGTTTAAAACTCATCATCATGCAAACAAACTCATTAATTCTAGATTAGGTAAATAATATTTAATTAACGAAGGTATGAATTGTGGGAAAAAAATTCCCATATTTGTACGGAGCTAATTATACAAATATGCCATGAATATAAAGCAGAAGCACAGGCTGGAATATTTGGGAATTTTGCTTTCCCGATTGCCTACGCAACAAAAAAGGCCCGTCATCATTTTAATAATCAAATACGCAATTGCTACCAAATTAGCTGAAAAGCTTGAGCTCAAAACTTCAGCTCAGTTACAAAAGGATGAGTCTGGACTAAAAAGTAATTCAGTTGCTGAAATGATCTGTTACTGTGCATAGTGTGTATTTACAAAAAATAAATAAAATGGAAATCAATAGCAATGAAGTTTCTATCAAGCCAGTTAGTGAAAATGAGCTACCTCCGGAATTTAAAAAGTTTGACAAGCCGTTTGGACTAGAGCAGCATCAGCTAAATTCAATAGCAATTCTTCTTCCACATGTTGGTGCGGCATACTATTTTTTATATTTGTTGCCATTTGGACATGTTCCAGCATCTACACTGATATTTGGTATTCAACCAACATTTTACTTTAAATATTATATTCAAAACAAAAATTGAATATTTTGTTTTAAAAAATTTACAGTAACAATTTACGGTTACTTTGGAGGACTTGGAATAACCATTGGAAGTCACAGGTGAGAAAAAAATTCAAAACAGTCGAAATTGTAAAACTTGCATATTTTCAATTTTCAGTTTTTTTGAATAGGTACTGGACACACCGATCATTTAAAGCAAAGTTGCCTCTGCAGATTCTACTAATGATAATGCACACATCATCAGGACAATTACCCATATTTAAATGGTGCAAGGTAGGAGTAGAGTACAATAATTGCTGAAACGTGTTATACAAAGGGTGGGGTGCGACTTTGGGACCACTACTAGAAGATCGCAGTTAAAGCAAAAAACCGAGTTTTTTTTTTCGTTGAAGCTTTACTTATATTTTTTAAACTCTTTTCTTCATGTCTGCCAACTTTGCATATATTTGGTCGATATTTTTTTAATATCTAAAACAACAAAACCGCGTGTCGAAAATTTTGAGTCATGCAACTATTTTGGAATAATTTGTCATTAAAAACCAATTGTACTGGAAAACATTTCTTAGGAAATATACACAATAAATTCCTTTTCGTTTGGAATTCTGGGAAAGGTTTTATGCGAAATGTGTCAAAAAGTTGACGGTGTTTTGTAAATAATTTTACAAGTAGGAGGGCAAACATCCCACGTAGTTTTTTGGGAAAATTAGTTAAATATAACAAAAGTTATATAAGATTAAAGATAAATGGATTAGAAAATTCTACTTTATGTGTAGATTGTTCCCAAATCTTCCTGATGTTAAAAATATACGCTTCGTCAAAGTGGTCTCAAAGACGCGACTCACCTTCTGTATGCATAAAAGTGACACGCAAAGTTTGTCTTGTTTTATTTAAAATTGCTAAAAAATAAATGAATACAATAAAATATTGTTTATTATTTTGTAATTCAGGATCACCGTGTTCATCACCAGGTAAAAGATTAAAAACTTTAAGTTTTACTTGAAGCTCGGTTAATCCAGTTTCAAAAAGGTTGGCGTGCCATTTTACTGATTTTTTTAGTACACTGACACAAACGCTGACCCGCACAATGCAAGTCGTGGCTTTTGGTTTAGCCATATAACTTGGATGTTACAGCCAAAACATCCGGAAGTTGAAGAAAAGCTAAAAAATGTAGATATCTCGGATCTTGCAAAAGACCCTGTAGTTCGATTTCAAAGCAAGTATGTTCAAATATTTTATTTCAAAAACTTTTAATTCTATCGAATAATAATTTACTAAAGTTTTGTAATGGATTTCTTTTTCAGATATTACTGGGAGTTGATTTTAGTGCTATTTTTAGTAGTTCCTATTGCTGTATGCCACGTGTTTTTTCCGACTATGACATTCTGGCAAGTTGTCTCATTAAGTACAGCACGATTTATTGGAGTTTTGCACTCCACCTTTCTAGTAAACAGTATTGCTCATATGTGGGGTGATAAACCTTATGACAAGGACATAAGCTCCACGGAAAACAAACTGGTTTCCGTGCTAACAGGTAGGAACATAAACCGTTGAAAACTAATTAATTACCGTTTTTTCATTTCATTCATGGTTCATCTCTGCTTTATAGGCGGTGAAGGTTGGCACAACTACCACCACGTATTCCCCTGGGACTACAAAGCAGCCGAGCTTGGATACCATTACAGTTTGTCAACAGCAGTAATTGACTTCTTTAGCTGGATTGGATGGGCGTATGACCTGAAAACTGTATCCCACAAGCTTTTGGTAGACCGAGTCAATAGAACAGGAGATGGTTCCCATGATTTGCATGCAGACACTAAAACTACTGAAATAAAGGAAACTAGTGAGAGTGATATCTCTTCAAGAACATGTTGGGGATGGGGAGATAAGCAGTTGAAAAAGCAGGATATAGATATTACTGAAACGATATATCCAGAAAAATGTTTGTAGTATGCGTAATTGTTTTAGCTCATGCAATAAAATTAAAAGAAGGAAAAAGTTTCAAAATTCAAATAGATTTTGTTTTTGCATTTTAAACTAAAGTATTGATGAAAGCATGAATTTATATAATTTGTTTAATTTGAATCAAATCTACATTAAATTATTGATGTTTTCCTGCTTTTAATATGTGGGAAAATTTATCTTAGATTTCGAGCCGATGCTGGTTACTTTTTTTTTTAAATAATTGATTAAGACATGCAAAAACCCTAGTGCTTGTGATGCCCAATTTCCTTGTCATTATCTTTAATATCGTTAGCCATTTAAAATTCTATGCAATGTTTTTAATCATCCCATGCAATCCGTCGAATTTAAGTATTCTGAATTACTAATAAGCAGAGCTTTTACCAAGTTTGTTGGGTAGAATAAAATCAAGGTCAAAAACACACAATGTTTCTATTATTATGGTTTGGATGAGCATTGTGAAGGATGCTTATATAAGAATAGCCTGTTATTCTCATAACTCATAACACTGTCTGTATTGTTCTTTTCTGCCTGATAAACAAGGTCGTAGCTAAGTGAAAATGAAAGTGCTTCCGTAACACAAATTTTTATGCGGCTTACGTTGATTCAAAACGAGCAGTTTGGCAAAGGTTCAGTACATTTGTACTTTTTGTCGCGATTTTATCGAGAGTACTAAAGTAAGCACATTATGCAAAATATCGAAATGCACTTAGTTTGAAAATGAAAATAATATAAATCGCCAAGACGTGCAAATGAGTCATTATTATTGTGCAACATCTATCCTATGTATGATACAATGACTGATTCAATTTTTTCATGGACAACTTTGGAATTTTAAATGGCTGATTGTATTGAGTATTCATAAACTGATCAAGGACAAACGTTTGAAAACTTTCGTTTTTGCTTTGTATTGTACAAAGACTCTTGCTGAAGGACGTACTTGGCAAAAAAAATGCATTCATGTATATTTTGTATGTGTGCATGCTTTCATTCTATGTAGTGTACTTTAGTTTTTTAAATCAGCAAACCATTTTCAAATTAACCCGAGATAATGGGCGTCTTCCTAACGTTTCACCCAGGAATATCAGCCTGGCTGACAATTTTAGCCCTGCCATTTGTTTTATACGCTTATAATCCGGATCTAAAATACGTTTCAATCTGGGAGCCGTTCTGTAAAGAAGAAAAACTTTACACGCCGTACGTCCGGGTATTTCATAAAGGACGAAATGGAGCATTGCTGAGGGATCGAGGTCCAGGTTTCATTGATCTAAATGGCTTATCGGATATTTACGTTTGTACAAATGGACTGTAAGCCTCTTTTGATACTAATTTACATGTTAATACAAATGCTTTTATAAAAGATGTGGTTATCCGTCAACAGAGTTATGATGTATTATGCAAAGACAACTGCCATGGGTGAAGTGTACGAACACGGAGAACTACACTGGACACCCCACCATTGTGAGCTGTACAATCCAAGTCCAAACAGCGGCATGAAAAGCGACTTTCCCAAAAAATGTGTACGTATTTGAGTTAATTTAAAAAATAACCACATTCAAAGAGCAAAGGGTCTGGGCCAATGTCGTATTTTTGGAACAAAATCATATATGTTTACAGTTCATAGCTCAGTTATAATTGCTTGGTGATAAAAATTAATATATTATTTCATGTGTGAATGAGCTCTGAACTATAACCGTGCCATGTTTTGTTACCAACCAAACTTTGGCCCAAACGTTTTGCACGTTGAATATGGTCCTAGTATAATATTGAGCTGCTAATAAACATAATGTTTCTTCCACAGCTTCTTTCCATCTTGTTAATCGGACATCCTCAAGATTATCGAATTCCCGCCCTACAAATGTTTGTTGCCCCATTATACGACAAAATGTACAACGGTTATGTAAACGCCACATCTCTAATTATGATTGGCGGTGACGGAGAATGCATTATTGAAAAAGGAGCAGAACGTGCCCGTCTCCGAGTAAGACTCGACAACTCTAAAATGCAAGCAAAAATAGACGCTGAAAACGCTGCTGCTGCAGCAGCCACACCACCCAAAAAGTTAAAACCCTATCCCCACATGTTTTGTCAATTGGACGTCCAGCGCAAACTTGGTCAATCAGACAAAGGATTTATCACGCTTTCTACAAATATCAGTTTCTACATTCCACCAATTCCTCGTGATCTGAGCAAGCAAGCAGAAAACATTTATAATGGCACAGACGTCCTTCCCATTTCCAAAGAAGGCAGAAAGGAAATGGGTTCCGCTATTTATCCACGCTACAAAGCTTCTGCAGATCCAAAATTTGCCAGCATTGATACAGCAGCTACAACTGCAATCAAGCTGCTTGCCTTAACAGACGAAGTTTACGCAGCGCTTTTAGCAGATCGCAAAATGCATTTTGTGGGTTGCCTACGTTATCCCGAGTTTACTAGCGAGCAATCAACCATTATAATAAACAAACAAGAACTATACGACAATACAACCGGAGATTACAGAAATGTAACGCCATCTGTTGATGAAGGAGCTCATCCATTTTGGAACACCACCGCACGACCACCTTGGCCCCTAGTAGACGACCAGCTAAACAAAGTTCCTGCTGAAAACCGTTTCAAAACTTATATTTCCCTTCCAATCAATGTAAAAAACGATACCTTAATGTACTCTACGGTGGCAGCAGACACGGAAGCCAAAATTAACAAAACTTTGTCAGAGATTGAAACTGCGGAAAATAATCCGCCTGTAAATGCTACTCAAGTGGCGCTTATGAATGGGCTTATAAAAAAGGAGGAAATTTTATTAAGCTTGTGGCCCTACATTGCTGCATACAACCAGATATACATGTACGTTACAGATCCGGCAACTGGCCTAGCTAAAAAGGTGGAAGACGCTTGGAGAGCTTTGCAACTAGCCACCGGAGATGATTTATCACCATCAGCACAACAACCATCAACAATAGAACCAAAAAATTTGGGACTTAAATTAGATGATGCAATGACAGAAAAACCCCATAGAATAGCAGTTCGCAAAGAAGGCATTGCTAAGGCCATGTCACAATCCCGATATGCACGAAGATATGAACCTTACAATCGCTATCTAGTAAAAGAGTACGACACTCTTGCAGCAAACTACTCGGATTTAACTAGTGTGCTAAAGCTCAAAAGTTTGAAATTAGGGCCATGGATTTCCGACGTGGAAACGTTAACCTCAAGATTTAAAGTTTTTAAGGGGATGATTAAAAAGACGCATGATGATTTAATAGAGGCTATTAAATATATAGAGAGAACTGGTGGTCCTGCTAAACCACCTTCAGGTGGTGACCCATTCTTTAGAAGCTTTGTGGATACAGTGATCGAAATAGCAGATGCGCAGAATTTGACCTCTGGCACTGAGCCAGTACCAATTGACGAAAACGATCCGAGTTATACACAGGCAAAGGCTTGTCATATATTGCCCACTCAGGAAGGCACGTGCAATGATATTAAACCAAATACAGTAAGGGCAAACAAGCTGCTGAAAAACAGGCAAGGGAAAGGACTGGATTGGAATGTAGAGGATTTGTGGCGACAGAGGGTACTGGATTTAATTGAAGAGATTTTCAAAAAGGTTTGTCCATATGTAAGCGAGGCATTTCCAACGGCTATCAATCGTTTAATTAAAGGATATTTAATGGGTAAGTTCAGAAATATATTAAGCGCATAGCTTTAACCTAGAACCAAAATCATATATAAGTATTTTTAATTAGGGGATCCTCCTGGTACTGGTTTGTTCCATCCTGTAAACGGAAGTCGATTACACGTTCACAATCATAATTACCAAGGCATGGTGTATAATTCCACTTATTCTGAAATTAATCCTTCCAATGACACCAAGCCACCATCAATATTGTGGCAGCCACCCCCAAAATTAAAGGCTAAAACCCCGTTTTGGAATCATATTATTGAAGCGCTTGAGCATTGTGATGCAAACGCTGTACCCATGCAGTTTTGGCATAATGAGGTAATAATTTGCAAACACGATTTAAAAAATTATGACAGCAAAAAATGAAAATGCCAATCAAGCTTTTTTGTAAAATGTTGTTTGTTTCTAGGAAGGAGATAAACCAGCTTATATAACATATCGAAAGTTTTTCCAAAATAATAACACCGAGCTTCACTATGACGTAGAAGAACTCTTTATGATGGAAAAGGCTGACCAAGAATATGCATTTAATTGGGCAGTGGAAATGAACTGGAGAATATTTGCTACTGTTTTGGGCTCTTGTATGCCTAAATATGAAACAAAGATTCCGCTAATATCGGCACGCTTTTATGCGCTGTACTCGCAAGATTTCCTATCTCCGCTAAGACAAATATGGTAACGATTTTTATAAAGAATAAATATCTAAAACCAAAATTCCAATACATTTTATTTTGTTGTGGTATTTTGTTGCAGGATGAGCAATCGTGATAACCCTGTACTTCGTTTTATTCTGGGTAACTTTTACGGACAATGCAGGGGAGAAAAATGGGCAAGAATGTGCATGGAAGCTGCTTTTGTGGAAAGTGGAGACAGATCGTATAGACCGCCAAGGTATTTGTATGTGAATGCCTTTTCGGAAATGAACTATTTTACAACAGGACCTTTTGCTGGTACCAGTGGCATGCTGTCACATGTTGGAAATGGACAGTGATGAAAACACAATTTTACAACGATTATTTATTTATACCAAGCGTACTCTGTATTTATGCTTCTTTGTTTTGTCTTAATTTATTTTATTTTAATAAAAATATATCGTGACTGTTCTAAATCCCCGAAGTCATAACAATGCATTATCTAAACTTTGCTTTAAAGATTAGGAATATGTTTCACGTTCTGGTTTAACTACTCAAATTGGTGAATTTATATAATGTCTCATCTCCACAATATTGTTTTAGGTGAAAATGTAAACTAAATCAATGCTTATATGTATGAGACATATTATTTTCATTAGCACTGGACATCAAATTTCTTTTCAAGGCATCAGGCAAATGGCATTATGGATAAAACCGAAAATATTTTATAACACTCGAAGGCTTTTGTTTGGGAATAAGCAATAACACTTTGTTTTTCAAATAGGCTGCAACACTAGTATCACTTTATGTTTAAAACTCTTTGATATATTTAAATACTTCCAAAAACTGTCACTCCAGTTACATCCGGGTTGGCATGCAAATGATAAAAAGGGTTGCGGTGGGTGGTGACTAAAACCTGAAACTAATTATATTAAAGTTGTTGACGTAAATTTACGAATAAATGAGCGTGTGTAGTTAAAATAAACATTTTTGTTTAGTCGAATTATAATACCTGTTACAAATATATGCCTTTAATTTGCAAGATTAAAATATCGATGGGGGGCCACCTCACACGTGTCGTCCTTCAAATTTTAGTACAGCTTTTAAAAATTTAATAATATATAGCTTAAGTTAATGGTTATCTTTTTGCAAAGTTGTGCACAATTTATATCTTTCTGTAACAGTATCACTAATACAAATGCCAATAAAAGAGCAACCAGCAAAAAGTCAATAATGTTTAAAGCACAAATATTGCTTCAAGTTGAAATGCGTATAAACTATTCAAGTATCCTCTGACGAATGATAATTATTATGATACCGGAGATTTTTTTGTGCAGGCAGGTAATATGAAAACGAGACCTGCCTTGTGGAAAATTAGAAGCAGCATGTGCATAACCGGTTTTCTGCGTAAAAAGCTCAAACTGGTTTCAAGGTCATACTAGTTCAATACAAGACTGGATAAAAACTGCAATACCGTGAGCAGCAAGCATGCAAGAATAAACTTTTTATTTTTAAAAATGGAGATTTGAATCAAGATGAAAACGCTTGAATGATGTTTAGGTTTACGAAAGAGTAAAGATTTCCTCTTTTAAACTATAGACTTTTAAACACAAATTTTTAAAGATTCTGTGGTTCTGATAAATACATTGAATACATTGAACGCTCTGGACCAATTGATACTTCTTATGCGTTGCATTATGAACACCCATATAAACACCCATGGTTTTTAAAAATGCATCAATAAAATGGCTGTAAACATTTTATGCTACCGTATATAATGTATTATGACAAATGATGCTTCCTGAATACAAAGTTGTAACAAAACAGTTTATTTCAGCAATACGTCTGTGCTATAAAATCAAGTTTCTCAAAAACGAGAATATAAAATTCAGAATCTTACATAACAAGTTAAGATTAAAAAAACAGCAACAAAAATTATTTTCTTTCACTACTTTGTTTAACCCAGTTGGCTCAAAAAATAGTCTTGAGCTGGCTGTTACTTGTTCATGCTCACTTCCAAATATTTACAGAGAAAACAAACGATTGATTGACAAATGAAAACTAGAAAAAATAAATTTTACTCTAGTCAAAATGTATAACCGGGTTTATTTAAAACAACTTTATATAACCTATTAATAAATTTTTGAGCCAACCAGTTCGTAAAGTGTCTAAACCACGTTATATTAGCTGCCATCCAAAGCATACCTTTGACAAATTTAAACAAAAATTTGTCCTTGTAACTCATTTGCTTCCAAACATTGTCAGTGCTTTTGCAACCAAAGGCTTGCAATGTATAGCACAATGCTTGTTTATGCGTAATAACAGGAATATATTCAGCAAGACTGCTTGAAACCTTATTTTGTAAATAAACTACAACTGTATCTATTTCGGCCAAACTTTGAATAAAAACGTCTCTGCAAATTCCATCAATTACTTCTGGTTGAGGATCGATCAAAATATTAAATTCATCTTGCAGTCCAAGTAATTTAGATATCAAAGCCCACATGTGAGCCCACGCTTTCATTTTTGGGTCATTTCTATCCTTCATTCCAAACATTTGAGGTTGCTGCCACACAGAGCCAAAAAATGTAACAGCAAAGTACACCATTCCAAATTGACTAAATGGAAGTTTAGCATTCCAGCTTAAATTTTCTTTAATTTGAGGAGACACGGAAATACTGCCAGGTTTGTTGGGTATGGTAGCCACGTCCTTTTGTACGGCATGAACCAAATCCAGCATCCATTGTTCTTCCTCAACAGCAAGCAATTCTGGCAATGTTTTTCCTTCAGCCATTTTATCAAGTCGAGTAACTGCGAGAGAATGTATTTTGCGGATTTTGTAGAATACCTTTTGAGTATCACGATCCAGCATTTCGTAAAGCATAAGAATACTTCCCCTTAGTTTACCCACAAAGCGGCACATGAAGTTATTCGAATCAAAAGGTACATCAGCGCAGTAGACTATGGTAGAAGCTGGCTTTACTGCTACTAGAGACGTCACTATGGCAGCCAAAGTGATGGAAATATAAAGTCCAAAATATTCTTTTAACCAGTCGAGAGCAATTTGTACTTGAGTTTTGTCCAACCATGTAATTTCTTCAGCAAGAAGTAAAGGTTCTTTATCGCCCGGAACAAGACAAGACTCCTCCAGCAAGTTTGTATAGATTTCCTTGTTTTCAGTATGTGATTTCTTATGGACTTGGTTGGTTTGAAAAGTAGCTTTCATTTTATTCGACTTATAAACAGCCACTTGGTGCTCAGCGTTTGGTAACCTATTTATCACATTTGTTTTTGCAACCATTTTAAATAAATGTAAAATTATTTATCCAAGCACTTTTAACGTCTCAAAGTTTTCAGATGATAGCCTTTTCTGGTTTCAGGTTACAGTTTTGAACAGGCCAAAGCACTGGAAATACAAGACTCCTTTTCTGACACTATACATTGCAAACTGTGGCTTTGCAGCATTGTTGTGAAAAACTAACTTGTAAAATTTTCGAACTTTTTATGTTTTTCATTATGCAGTTATACTAAATCGCCGATGAAATGTTTTATGCAGACATTTAGAAAGTGAATTTGAATAATTTACGATAATCTTAATTTGCTGAAAACATTCCAGAAACAACATAAGATGATCTATTGGAGATTCACAATTTTTCACGTAATTACTCTGTATGAATTGTTATTGTCATGTCCGTAAACTATAACATTGTACTTGTTTTTTATCCAATTCTAAATATCATAATATGTAATACACAAAATCAGAACTAATGCTGTATTAGCCCATGAATAATATGATTTGATGAGATGAAAACAATTTATTGTAAAATTGATAAGGCATAATGAGTTCACATGGTACGTTGAGTTGATAAAACTATTCTTGCTTACATTAGAAGCCACTTTTCAAAGTAAACTTTGTTTGTTGCGTGAGAACGCTGAACGCTCTATGTCTGCGTGAACCAGAATTATTTCCCAAAATGAAGGAAGAAGATTAAATAAATTGTAGCGCATTTAAGTTGCAAGCAAGCACAAGCAAAATAACGATGTTGGCATAGGAATTTGGTAATTTCATATTTTTGCTATTATTTAAACTTAATGATCCCATATAATAAACATACTCGTTGAAATACCAAACCACACAAAGATTTATTTAATATCAGTGCAATTCATTCACTCAAGTAAGTTTAGCAGCATAGTAAAAAATCTTGCTTCACTTGTTTAGTCATACACCGTTTTTCCAAATAAAACCCCAAGGTTTGGTTTATCAAAATAATAATACCAATTTACAGACAAATAACTTTTAAAAATAAAAGAAGTAGTAATTTCTCTGGAGCATTGATCTCATTCAATGATTTAAAGTTTCTGAATCTGACGTAATTTGTGATTAAAAACTAAAGCCGCGTAATAATATAATCTGAACTCTCTTTATGAACTCCAACAATTCCACGTTTCTACATCTGTAAAGTGCTTACATATTGATTAAAATTTTCACGTGTGAAAATGCATTTTTTTCTATTAGCAATACATTGATCTAATTTTATTTAGTACTTGCATTCAATTTCGCTACACAAAACCACTAACAAAGCTATGCAAAAAAATGCGGTGTATTGTCACGTGCAAAATTTACGTCCATTTTGTTATTATTGGATATGAGACTACTACTTTGAATGGCGTATGCTTTAAAAGCAATCTGCATATCATATACACACGAAAAAAGGTCATTGTGGTACGCTGCCCATGGCATTGCAGATTTTAAATCTAGCTTTATATGACCTTGAAACCAGTTTAGCTTTTTTATCTACAAAACCGACTATAAGTAAAAGCTGGTTGTAATTTTCCACAAACAGGTCTCACTTTTATGTGTCTTACCCACACAACAAATTATCCGATACATATCATATTATTCATCATTCTTCATTTGATGCTTGGTCAGTTTGCACGCATTTAAACTTGAAGCAACACTGGTGTTTTCAAAATGTTTGAGGATTTGCTTATTGTATAAATATTAATATTGGCATTAGTGATATACAATATGGTAAAATTGTTTCAGAAAAACAACGAAAATGTGCAAGAAAATTTTTTAATTGGTGTGTATAATCTTGAAGTTAATATATTTACTTTGCAAGTGTAAAATTCAGTGTTTGTTCGTTCTGCCTCGAGGTTCTTCCACACTCAAAAGTATATTCCAACTTGTGAAAAACTTGCCAAATAATCTTTCCAACTGAAAGCATATACCAAATGTCCTGGTTCGTTTCCCGTGTTGGAGCAAACGGCATAGAAATCAGTACAAATATTTGGTAGCATGAAATCCACCGGAAGATATCAGCGATATCAGCACGGTTTACTGAGCATTTTACACAAAGGAAATTTTGGATTTGGAAGGAAGAATTGCTAACGCAGAAGGAGAAACTTGGCTAGAGTAAAATCGTTTTTGCATATCAGCCATAAAAGATTTTGGCTTTGCAAGTGGCGCATTTCTTAACCCAATTAATTTAGTGTACTTTGGATGAAGCAGATGATCTTTACTTTAGGATAGATGAGTAAGTTAAGGACGGCATTAACGAAAAAATCTCCTTTGACTAAATTCTGCAAATTTTAACAAATTTGGAATATTGCCAACGGCGAAAGAATCATGTTAAGGGATTCTAAAATGGATTCTCAAGTGCTAAACTGTAAATGGTAAAGGCTTGGAAGATTTTTGGATATATCAACCCAGTCAACCAAGTTAAGAGAGAATGTTCTAGTACCTATTTGGGATAAACTGTTGTGCTTGTAAGAATTGAAGCTTTGTCTGGATTCAGGTTTTATATATCTGAGTTTTCGGAATATTTGATTTACTTGACTCATTTTCTGACACTTGCTCTTTGAAAACTGGTGTCCCCCACCATTACAATTGTTACAAGTTAGATTTTAAATTCCTCGAGTTTTCTAATACTGTTCTTATGTTTTGTATGCAATTACACTGTGTAGTAGTTTAAAATATGCATACACATCTAGGCATTTAAGAAACTATTTTATAAATACAGCCAAACATGATTAATTTACAACATTTTTTTATTTGCTAGAAATATTCCTGAAACAAGACAATAACTACAAATTTGAAATAGTCCTATAATTTGCTTATTTGGTCTATACTTTACTTGAAACGGAAATCAATTTGTCACATTTCTTGAATTGTAAGCTTGTTTATTTGCGTCTTTTTACATGTTCCTAACAATATTCTTACATTATGTCTCATAACCCGCAATTATATAAAAACAATATTTTTGAGTTACCAGGAGTAGTACTGTATAATGCAAAAAAGGACAAGGATTAAATACTACTAAGCACAGATAATAAAGCCAATGAGGAAAAGTAATCGTACGTCTATGGAGGCAAGAAAATTCTTGCTCTATTTCCATGCCAATTTTGCTGGTACTAATTCCAAATTAAACTAATAATATAGGCACGACCACCAGACATGATTCTAAACCTACGTAACAATTTTATCTGAAATATCATATTACGAATTCAAAATAGGTCATTTAAATTATCGTAATATTGCAGTAATATTATGTTGCGGCTTTTGATGTCACCTACAATCGCTAAGCCAGCTTTGTTTCTTCTAACAACCTGGAATCAATAGCTCATTTAATATTTAAATCCCCAAAATGTTCAGAAAAGCATAATACTATTATTATACAGAAACCATACTAAATTCAAAACTACAGTATATGTCCAGGATGTATGGAAAAATACTGCCAATGACGTTTAAAATACAAAAAATATATTTCGACGTACAGGTCAAAACTTTTAAAAATATGACGCATTTAGGGTGTTGGCTGCTATGTTGGTATGGCGATAGCTGGGGCCAAACAAGAAGTAAAGCTTAGTTTATCGCTGGCAGTTGCTAGCTGCTGTTCACATTTTCTACTCACTGTGAATTTCCTTTTTACAAATTAAATACTGTTACTATTGTGCTAAAAAGATAAATAATTTGACAACAGCAGCAGCATCTTATTGACGTTGCAGCAGTTTTCACCATTTTGCATGTAAAGTCTAGGGTCAGAAACAAAGCAGCGTAGGCAAAATTTATAAAACATAATATTTTCTAGTTAATAGCTATTAACATTTTATTTATTAACTTTAAAGGTTACTACATCGTGTCAAATGATGAAAACATCTCTTAGTCAGCTTCTATTCTCTGCTGGCAGAGTATTTGGCGTACATGAAGATACAGCTCTAGCAACTTTGTCTCATAGGTTACATGTAGATCAAGTTAAAAAGTATGTTATGCCGTGTTACATTTACTTTATGACATTGGATGTCGTATAGTATCCTAGTTAGTTAATATGCACACATTTTATTGTGTTTTAAATTTAGACTTTCCAGACGACCTGATAGAAAGCTTTGAAAACGTCCTGCCAAGTACTGACAATGTAGTTCAGTTCTGGCTAAAAAATATCTTTGACTTATATAAAATACCTTGTGTTGAGTAGTTTGGTTTAAATAAAATGATAGGAAGTCACACCGACACCAAAGACAATATTAACGTTGTCGTTTTCTTTCAGTTGTATAGCTTTCAGTCTTGTTTCTCATATTCTGAAGCGTGATTATGAGTGTTAGAATTGCAGCCTCTAACTAGCTGATGATAGGGGTTGGTAACTCTGATGTAGCCCTATCTACTTAGTTCGTATCGTAGACCGTGACGTCGTGTCTCAATCTAGCTGCGTGACTATCTACTTTTCTGGATAAAGCTAGTAAACCCCATTAACTAAAATAATGGACAACTTGAAATAATTTTAACTGTTGAAATAACTTTTATTTATGGCTATTTAGCCCCATCAAAAATACTCAAAAAGTCACATTTAAAAATCTACTCTCAAATTCTGACAAAGTCGGCAAAGTGCGGAGTGCGAAGTGAACGGTCAACTGACCGTCACCATCGCATTACGATCAAAATCACAAAACGCATTTACTACTCTCATGGCAGCAACAAATTCACAATTTCAAAGTATCCTGGGCAACGGCATTGCCCTTACAACCAACATTACAAAACGAGAAATTGCACTCGCTTTCCGACACGAAACAATGAGTACATTCGTCGGTTGAGTTTATAATTTTCCAGTTTTTATCATTGTCTTTGTCCACTTGATTTTAAGCAAATGTATGCTGAAATTTGTATTTAGTATGATGTACTATTTCAGTGATTGTTTACCATTAGATTAGCCATCGTTTTGGAAAGTTTACTCCGATTTAATTCACTACTGCGTAGATAGTACCAAGATGATAATCCCACACATGGCGTATGTCATATATGTTTTGGCAGGGTTGCATTACGCCAAATGAATATTTAAATTTTGAGGATCCAAAAACATATTATTGCTTGTTTTGTTTATTAACTTAAAAAGGATTACAAGCAGTGTCGAGGTTCAACAATGTAGTTGAATCTGGGCAATACAAATGCTTCAGGTAATAAAACCAATTTATAATAGTATTGGTATAATAGTATAATAGTTGTTTGTCCTAAAATTTCGAAGTATGTGCAATATATTGTATGCTTCAAACAATAACCAGTTTGAAGATAACTTATGCAATTAGCTGCTAATATACAAATTGTGTTATGGTAAATTTAATTTGCATGAATAACTTAATTTAATTATAATATGAAAATTATGAAATTACAAACCATGATGTAACATGTCTGGGTAAATTGAATACAAGCTGCATTGTTAATAAAAATAAAGGTATAATAAACGTTCTTTTAACATTTCTATTCTAACCTACACTAACTTTACCATGTCTTCTATAAAACTTAGTGTAATGTAACGCAACGCAATGAAATTGTAATTACGTCACATATCATCAAAATAGGTGAAAGATTATTTAGCATGCTCTTTTTTCTTTAGCTCCTTTCAAGAATAAGCTTACAAAATGCCAGAAAACAAGGTTTTCACAAATATTCTTGGCTTTTTTAAAGCACGGTGTTCTACAAAAACAAACTCAATTCCATTTATCAATTTGTGATTGACAGCAGAGCATAGTAATTCAAAATAAAATGACATTAATTGCGTTGTAAGAATGATGATTCTTCTTACATACTATGACATCTGTCATTTGCTTTCATTTCTTAAAGTGGTAATGGAATGAATGAAAAGTTACTCAACTCCAAATGCTTTAAGCATATCAACGACTCTTGTTCATAGCATTATTACAAAAATTCCTTAGCATAGCCCGTCAATCCCTTTTTGACTTTTCTATAAGCAGTTGTTTCCATTGTCACTATTACGTACTGCCTATTAAGCTAATGGAAAGCTGTCAATCGTTGCCGTTTGACAAATGTTAATTACTCCAATTTTTAGTACATATATATTCTGTGTCAGAGCAAATACATTGCCTTTAGAGACATTTAGACTAAAATTGTGGAACACGTATTGGCTATTTTAGAAAACATGCTTTGTGATGCTATTTGATACATTTTAAGTGTTTTCCTTGTCAATCAATGTGTGCACTTTGTGTGATAACTGTAGTGCTACGAGCTAAAGCCCTCCTCGTAAATCCGGAGGCATTTTTGCAAACATGAATAAAATGCAAATGAAGGCAAGAGATGAAAAATTGAATGCATCATGCGATAGCTCATGCTTCGGGGGTTATATGATGCATTTGTTGGTTTTTCAAAATATACGCATCGTCATGAAATCTTGGGACAAAGAAACGTTTTCAAAACGGGCTATATCCTGCTTCGAAAATGTCGCTTATGGGTCAACGATTAAAGCAATGAAACACTTTGTAGATGCAGATAAGCGCCATATAGGTATATACAAAATAATTCGGGGATATGAAACTACAAAAACATCAGGGTGCAGGTTCTCTGAAGAACGTATTGCAACGGTGGCTCCCTTAAGTATCTTGAAGACGACTACGAAGTTGTTCGACGAGAAGCCTTCCACCTCAATTAATGCTGCGGCCAACAAACTCAACATTAGTCTACAAGCGATAGGACAAATTAAAGCTTAGAAGTTGGACAACAAAGCCTTCACTAAGCCGGAAACACCAACTAGCAGTCAAGGATCAGAAGCAGCGAGCAAAATCTAGACCCCGATTCCTTTACAAAAATAACTTTCTAAGGCCCAGACCAAAATCAAAACATGCTCCAAATATTCTACTGGTCAGAGGCATCGAAAGTTTTTGGGATTCATGTAAGGCAGGGTAATCCAATCTACAAAACCCACACCGTTTACCCCAAGGTTTCAATAGTATTTGGGAAAATATCACCACTAAAGTGGCAGCATGATCGGGAAAATCGGGATATGGGGTTCTAGCGTAAGCCAAACAAGAACTTTACAGCACTGGATACAAAGGCACCAATGAATCTTAGTTTATGTGAATATTGTTAACTATTAGTTGTACTAAATGGTAAAAAACATTGCAGTTCAATAAGACTTAAATGTTCCAAAATACCACAATTTCAAAAATGTCTCCGGATTTACGAGGAACCCTTTAGTTCACAGTAAACGGCCAAAGTTAGTCCTTACTAAATGAAGCGTATCCACTTACCTAAGTAGGTTTACAAGTAGATTCATTAGTTAAATGGTATTTCATTCGAAATCCATTTTGTAATTTTGAAAGTTTAGTAGCACACAGCAGAGCAACCAAAAATTACAAAGTTTCACACGTAGTACACTCCACTGCTATTTGGGTTATTGTTTTTTTTTCAATATAGAGTTTAGGAAAAAATATCATTTTCTGGTGGTTTTATTATATTTCATGTTTATCTGACGTAGATTATTCGTAGTAATTAAACTGTTAAAAAGCATTTTTCTATGCAATTTATAATACTTCACAAGATTAAAAATCTTAAATACTGAAGCTGTTGTAACATAGCCATGTAAAGTTTTGCGAGAAATTTTTACTTGGAAATGTTTTTGTTAAATGTATAACAAAAACATAAGTTACCTAAACAAATTTTAAAAAAAAGAATGTATATTAGCAAATTTGTGTGAGCATATACTTTCACACCTTGTGTTTTAGTTGTTGCGAGTCGTGATCCTAATCGCCCGTAGTTATTATTTGATCTGGTTTGTAGCCTGTTTTTGGAGTTTGTGTTAGAACTACATGGCAAAGGTATTGCTATCTGTTATATTGTCTTCAATATATATGTGTTGTACATTGATTTCAGCTGCCGTAACCAATTTCCTGAATTAATAAATCTTACAACTCAAACTGAAGCTCAAATGTAATTTTGGATATAAACAGGGTAGTGTTTTGACAAGTAACTTTTATTAGTTATTCCAATTGGAATAAAATATTTGAAACTGTTTCATGATGACGAATATCCAATCTCGATTGATCGTGTATGCTACCATGATTTTTTTAAGCTGTTGTTTGGTAGGTTTTTACGGCGCGAATCTTTCTGAAAGAAAGCTTTTGTAAATGTCACGTAATATGGCTATGTTTAATGTAAAATATAGCTTGTACGTACTTGATTTGTGAAAAGTTGTAATCCTAAATTGAAATCAAAATACCTAATAATATACTGATCTAAGTATTTATAACAAATGCTTTATATTTATAGTTTGCAACATTTTACATGACGGCATCTTCTGTATTGAAGCTTTTCAAAGTGATACAGGACTTTTGAGGAAGAACTTTTGCTAGTCATTGTTTTTGTTAAATGTATAACAACAACCTTTAGTAATTATAAAAATTGAGAGTGAACAATTTCAAATCTCTTTAGGCACAAATTCCCTGACATCAGTGTATTGTGTTATGGTGTAAGACGACCATATATAATTTCCCACCAATATTACATTGCCAAATTTCAGTCATTTCTTGGAGTTCGTGTTAAAACTATATAGCATAAGGTAACGCTATACTGCTTACTATAAATTCAAATGTATTTGAAGATTGTAACAGGTCTCAATTGTCCAAAGAATATCTTGAGAAACTACTTTGCAAATTAATTTGACTAGTAAATACCAATCGTGAAGTTATCGTTAGAAGTTTTAGTACGACGAGTTGCTATAACACCTTGATGATTGCAATTGTTTTATTTTGTTGTAACTGCTGCACAGTTTTAAGGTGTAAAAATGCAATGAAAATAGTTGTTATATCTACAATATATCAATACTGCAACCGTTACTATGGTACATTTACATTTATTTGTATAGTAAAGTTCAATTCTATTCTACAATGACACGGCAAAAGTTGCCAAGTTTTGTTGAAAAAAAAACCAGACTATTTTGTGGAATGCGAAGCTTATGAAAGTGAATGGCTCTCGAGGAACATTGAGCTGGAGCAGCACTTTGACTGGGCTTTCTTGTCAAAGCGGATTCCAGTACCACGGCAATCGATTTATTAAGAAAACGAAACAAGGTCTTTAAAGTCCTGGGCTTTTTCGTGCACTCCCTTTTTTGGCCGCATTAACCTACACTGAAATGAGAAGGTCAGGATAGATGTACTTCATTTTTGCTCTTTTTTGGAAATATTATCAGCATTTCAATTAATTTCATTCATTTATTTTCAGGTAATCGAAGATTTCCAAAACGCTGCTGAAATCTAACAGCTACATAAACATAATTCTAGTTGGAGCTCTCTATGATCAGGATGCTGGTGTTTGCTTATGAAAGTGTGCTTTCAAAAAACCAACCTTTCTTATTGAGTTTATTATAATAAATTAAATAAAAACGAATTTACTAATTACAACTATAAGTTAAAATACAAGCTTAGAAACAATTCAATGAGTTTATGTAAACTATTTAGAATATTCATGTTTTGAAATTGGATATAATTTCCGTACAAATACTATATTGGTTTGAAAAAGTTACGTTGCAAATGATTTTCATATTGATGTTTTATGCTTGTTTACAAATGCCAAATAAAGCAAAACCAACAGTTAATATTTCTTAAACTACAAGTAATAGAAATGAGATATAAAGCAGGACAACGATATACAATCATAATCATCAAAATCCAGACAATTGCATACTTATAGAATTGAACTTAAATGTCATCTTGGAACGAAAAGTGGTTGAGCTAAATTTATATTGTTTTGGTGGGGGTGAGTTTTTAAGTTTGGATGATTGCCAAAAAATATATTGAATTAAAGAAACACTTAGTAATTCGAAACAATAGGTGATTTTACAATTGTTATTTGGAACAATACGTATTTACTACACAATATAAATGTTAAAGAAGTTAACACAGTATACCAATGTAATGCTAGTATGTATTCTCAGGCATCATAATATATGGTAATCATAATCATATAACGGTTAGCTAAAAAGGAATGAAGAATATGAAAATGTTTAGCTTCGTTCCCTTTAAACTATGTCTTTGTACAAGCTGAAATTTTTATGACCGTTGAATTTATTTATGCGTGTTTATTTACCATTTGCAAAAAGTATCATATCAATTGCATGCATACACTCCAGTAATTAGGATAAAGTATTAGGTCACAATTGTTTCAATATTTGAAAGAGTCTTCTATTGCAAAAAGCACATTATGAGGGGAAAATATCAAGATTATAACTTGTATCCCAACTGCAATAACTTTAAGTGTCATCAGAATGGCTGAGAAAATTATTTAGCATAAAAAGAAGACTAAAACGTTGATCATGGTTTACGCATCAAGAAAGGACTTTGCGCATTTATTCTGGCATGGCTGAAAGCATGGTGTTCCACAAAACAATTCTGAATTCCATTTATCAAGTTGTGATTGACAGCATAATAAATATATAATATATTGTATTAGCTACATCACAGGAATGATTGTCTGTCCCACATAATGTAACGTCTGTCATTTTCTTTTATTGCCAAAAGTAATAACAATACAGATGAGTAAAAGTAAATACTTGCTACTACAAATAAAACCTAAATGGAATGTCCATAGTATAGCTCGTAAAGCTCTTTTTGATTGGCTTGTCCATGAGCAGACATTTGTCTGTCAGTGTCAAATACGACCTATTAAACTAATGGAAAGCTGCCCATCGTGTCCATCACTTTTGACAAATGCAAATTACTCCAGTTCATAATACATTTGTGTTTTGTGACAGAAAAAGAATTAAATAAGACATTTTTGATAAGTATTGTGTGATAATGTATTGCTTTGGTGAAGAAAGCATGACTTTGTTATTTGTTACATTTTAAGTGTTTTCCTTGTCAATCAATTTTTGCGTAAAACGACTTTTGCGCTACAGATAGTGTCCAGCAAACGGCCAAAGTCTTATTAAATGAAAAGTGTTCAATTTAGTATATTATCTACTAGATTCATTAGATAAATGGTAGTCCATTTTAATGTCCATTTTCTACTGTTGAAAGTTTAGTGGCAAACAGCAGAGCAACAACGAGTTACCGCGATTGTAACTCCATTACCATTTTTTGTTACTTTTTGTTTTGAATTTAGGAAGACTGGAACTATAGCTATTTGGTGGCTTTATCATATTTTGCACAAAAGCTTAATTTACGTGATGCTCTTCATAAATATTTAACTGTTTTCAAAAGTTCATATTTCTAAAATTGTACATTTTTTGAAAGATGTTCGAGATTAAAAATCTTGATTACTTAAACCGTATAAACAAGCCATATTTCTTCCATCATCTGGGGAGAAGGTTTCACTTGTCATGTTTTTGTTAAATGTATAACAAAAGCATTAAATTACCGATGATAAATATAGGTTGTACACCGTCAAAATTGTGTGATCACAAATTTTCCTACAGCAGCAGTGCTTTGTGTTTTGGCAAGTTGTGAACGTAAAGTCGCCTGTAGTGACAAGTTGGTTTGATTTTCCGCTTGTTACTGGAGTTTGTATTGCAACTAAAAAGGGAAGGGTTATAACCGTGTTTTATTTAGTTTTTACTGTCGCAATTAAACTATGCCCAAATGCAATCTCAAATTTTAACAAGCAAGAGTCTTTTGAAAAGGCGTTTTAGTCATTATAGTGGGTAAAACAATAATTTGTAGTTTCATTAGAACGATAATGAAGTATCGGTTTATGGTACTTGCTGCTTATTTTTATTTAAACTGTTACTGGAACAACATTTTGGCGTTGCCACAGCGATTTCTTCTTGTAATAAGGTTCTTCCAAATACATATACGTAACATGCCTATGTTTAAGGTAAAAGATAGCTTGTACGTACTTCATATATTTAAGGAAACTTATAATCCTAACTTGAAAACAAGACTCAAGTCCTATCGTGAATAATTCAAGTCCATCAGAAGTTTTAAAACTGCACACATTCATTGCCAGAATAAGGTTTTACTTAGGATTAAAGTGTTTTAACCTTCGAGTCAGAAGCAAACTTTCACTTGTAATTGTTTTTGTTAAATGTGTAACAAAAACGTGTATTTAACTTTAAAAAATATGAGAGTCTAAAGTGTGCACTTTTGCTGTTGTGTACGCACAAAGTTCCTGATATCAGTATATTATTATGTTGAGGCGTGACACGACCATATATAGTCTCCTGCTGTAATTATTATGTCAAAGTGTTAGCCGCACTAAGAATGTGTAATGAAAGTATCTAGCATAAGGTAATGCTATCTAGATTACTATAAGTTCAAACTTTATCGTAGATCTTAACAAGTTTGTATTTTGAGAAAATTCTTTGCTAATTATTTAAATTAGTAAAAATTGGTCGTGTTTTAGAAGGCTACTTGTACAGACAACCTTTCTAGGAATTTTTATAATCCTTCTTGCGACGTTCCTCCGCATAACAAAATGAAGATTGGATTCCTAAACGCTACGTATTTAGTATTAACGACGTGCTTCAGTATTTTTCTCTTTTAAATTCTAACGTCAACGTTATTTTGGATGTTCGCTTTTCTTTGGAGCGTATTGATGTAACGGAATATCACCCAAAATGTAGTAAACGTATATATCAAGTCTACATGTGCAATGTATGGGTACTTTGATTGTTATTGGAAGTTAAAGGTGATTGAGCAAACCCCATATATTTACGCAACTATAGTTTTACGGCTTAATGTTACGATTGTGAGTAACACGATAGTAAAATTGGCTTTCCCAAAGACGCTGATAGTGTTTCAGACTCTGGATTTTTCTACTTTAAACTGTCGAAATCCTAACATTGGTATCGCTGGTATTTCATTCCGGAACAATTTGTTTCCTGAGAAATGATATGGTTATATAACTGTAATTGTCGTGTGTTCAACGTAAGAATCTTCTTGATTACCCCTAGGGGAAGTTAAAGGTTGTTTAACTAGTCACTCTAGATTTACATAAATAAAGCTATAGATATGTAAGGAACAACGCAACTATTTAATGGAGGAGGACGAACAACTTTTGGATATTGAACCAAGAGGGAATGACCTCTTTTTACAGTCTTCAGTCTGTCTGTCTTCAGTTTTATCTATGTGTTCAACTGAGTTGTTTTTCCTAAAATGTTAAATCTTCATAATTTGGCTATTTCTAATGTACAAGATAGGTTGTATTTGGATAGGCTATTGCATTTGTGAATAGTTAGAGAAACTTCCTCCAATTTCCTATTCCTTTCTCCTTAAAATCATATTTCATGAAAGCAATTGAAATCCTATTTTGAAATCCAGCAAGTGGATCTTTAAAAGGATAAATATTCATACCATCTCTTGCATTTTGTGAGTTTTCTTTGTGCTGGGAGTGATTCAACCTATCAAAAAATCCAAAATGAAATGAACTTGTTTTTATAATGCATACATTTTTATACGTTTTATTTGTAACTGATAAAGTTATATGATAATTAATGCAATTATGGTACAAAGCTAATGGTTAATCGATGCAAAGCTGTTACTATTTACGTTGTATAAATTTTAAGAATTTAATAGTAGTATGAGCATTGCATAAACGTATTAAAAGCTATTAACAGAATTCAAAAGGCAGCATGTTTTCAAAAGTTGTTTAGTAATTAGAAAATAGGAAAGTTTCCTATCTCATTTTCCATGGGAACAAAACTATGAAACTTTAAAAGCTGTATCATAATCTGAAGTTAAATAGTAGGTCAAAAAGTTTCGTTTTAGATACCATGATTCTTTACTCTTCGTCATTTCGAAATGCAAAAATATGATGTCTTGCTAATTACGTTGACAATTTTATTTTCTGGATTTCAAGCATTTTTTTGCAAAAATCAGTTTACGTATCTAATATAATAACACCATAAAACAAATATCACAATTTATGTTTCTCGTTTGTAGCAGGAGAAAATATGCTTGTTAAGTTGAATCTTAATGTGGGAATATCTAATCATTTAAACATAATAACCATCGTACCATTAGCCAAATCACACAAAATCTGGAGACTGGAGTACGTTTTACATTCTGCATTTTACTTTGATAATATACAAAGTCTAATGAATTTGAAGATTTTTAAAGAATTTTTTCTTAAATATCCAGCCAATTTTGAAAACTAAATATCCTTTCATTTTCCCAGAATATGAAAAATAAACAACGATAATAGGTTGCAACAATGGATAGCAATGGTGCTCATCTTTGTACAAAAAATCAGAACAAACTCTTGGGTGATTTGTGGTTCTGCGTATCCTAGCTTGAAAGTTAGTCTGAGTTTACAAATTCTGAAAGGCTTTACCACATTTATTTGTGTCGTGTGAACTTCTTGTCACTGAATTCACCAAAACTGAAAAATGTCAACTTGGGTAAAACCGGATAAAAAAAGGAAAAATCTTATCCCACCGCGTAGAGAGAGACTTTATCTCCCCCATTCCCTTATTCAGCAGACATTCCCATTTTTCTTGTCTGCTAAATCAGCCACCCAATTTAGCCGCGAAAATCACTACTTTAGCAGACAAAAAACTTCTGATTTTTTCCTAAAGGTTTAAAAACTTGTTTGCATGCATAGGTAAATGCATGAAATCAATTTGAACGCACTTTCAAAAAACTTGGTTTTTCAAAAATTCAGCATTATAATGTCGACATGCTATTCTGATACAGATGCCGAAAGGTTGTCAACACAAGTCTATTTCAGCTCTAATAGTGTCGGATGTAAGAATCATTACTGTTTCAACAATGCCAAACTTAAAACATTGCTGATAATTACAATTGAAACAGCTATCTGAATAACTGAACATGTTTTATGAAGTTTGAGATATACATGCAGAGTCCTCGGAAAATTTTTTACCCTTCGTTATGCACCACACTGTCACCCTGTTAAAATGTGCAGTATACAATACGTTTTTTGTACTTTTATGCTTCATACAAAAAATCATTTTAAACGTGTTGCTGTGTTCTCAGCTCAACACCAGTATGAGTTTTTATTCGGTAATATTTTACGCCATTCCATTCTAGACACAAGTGTCCTACTGATGATGAAACAAAGTGTTCAAAGGCTCTCCATCGTACCAGGCTGTATCATCAAATATCAGAATGCCAAATAAGTATATCGACATTATTGATTTTTTGAGTATGTTCAAGTTGATTTCATGCATTTACCTCTGCATGCAAACAAGCTTTAAACCTTTAGGAAAAAAATCAGAAGTTTTTTTGTCTGCTAAAGTAGTGATTTTCGCGGCTAAATTGGGTGGCTGATTTAGCAGACAAGAAAAATGGGAATGTCTGCTGAATAAGGGAATGGGGGAGATAAAGTATCTCTCTACGCGGTCGGATAAATATTTCCCATAAAAAAACATGGGTCCAAAAAATTTGTACAAAAGCTTTACAACAGTGTCCACTGCCCCTGCCTACTCACGTAGGATTTATATTGTATGGGTAGGCATTAAAACAATTTCTATGCGCCTGCATGTACGTGTACGTATTTTATTTAATCGTTTTTAACGTAAAGTTAATTTTGCAGAAATCGCAGATACGCCAAAGAAAGAAAAATGCGTGCTATTTTGGGACATACACAAGGCTTTGACAAATTGTCAGAAACTACTCGGTGGTGCATAGAATTGGGAATAAAAATGATCACTGTGTACGTTTTCAGCATTGAGAATTTTAAGCGGTCAAAAGAGGAAGTGGAAGGACTGATGCAACTAGCTAAGAAAATGTTTGCAAAACTCTTAAAGGAAGGGTAAGTCAACATGTTTTGTCAGTTTATCGATTTACCTTTACCTTGAATTTGGAATTGTAAGCAATTAGCGTTTCTACGCAGGGAGGAAATCAACCGGGATGGTGTCTGCATAGAAATATTTGGAGATTGGTCTTTAATTCCCCCAGATTTAAAACAATTAATGGCAAAAGCTATGATCATGACTAGAAATAATACGAAGCTAAAAATAAATGTTGCGTTTGCCTATACAGGTACATCGGTGACTGTCACGTTCATCCCAATTAATTAATCCCCATCAACTCATCCCAGAATCAATTCATCCCCAAATCAACTTCTATCCTATCCCATCCCCAATCTATAAATGTGTTTGTACTTTAACTTATTATTTTGACATTTTTCAGCAAGAAATGAAATGGTCAGAGGAATACACACTTTAGTTGACGGAGTTGTTAGTGCGGAACTGCAGATGAACGATTTGTCAGAGAAATTGTTAGAAGACGCGTTTCAGACTCATCCTCCTAGAAAATTGGATTTGCTCGTTAGAACTTCCGGGGAAACACGCTTGTCCGATTTTCTTCTGTGGCAGAGCAGCGAAACAGTGTTATGCTTTACTGATGTACTCTGGCCAGAGTTAAAGTATTGGCACTTGCTGGGTATATTACTTGAGTATCAGTCTAATTGTGTGATTCTCGATAAGGTAAGTTACTAAAAAGAGCAACTTGTTGTCATAGGTAAACCTCGTATAATTTTAAAATGATTTTACAGCTCAATGTGCCGAGTAATGATACATTATGCTACGGTGAAGCTGACAAAAGAAAAAATAAGTTTCTTGAGACAACTAGAGACGAGCACTGGAGTGCGTTGAAAACGTATTCGGAAAATATAAATCCTACACAAAGCCGTAGTGTCTGACTAATACCCGAATATCAACTTTATGTGTCCAACGTGTGTTTGGTAGACAATGTCCATTTTCTACCTGTCCACAAGACAGCCTTACCCAAGTATCCAAATTTTCATGTCCACTATGCTAGTGGACGGAAAGGTGGACATTATCCACTATCCACTTTCCTTCTATCCATTGTCCATTTATAAACTGATTTATAATTTGGGAACTTAAATAAAACTTCAAGTGTTTCCATCATTGAGATTTTATATTACTACTTTTACTACTTATCAACTCGTTACATAACAAACTCATTGCACAATCAATTAATATCATAATCAAGTTTTATCGTCTTTGCATATTGTACAAGCAGCTTTAAGGTAACTGGAATACAATGTAAACATAAACGGTTTAAACCTTTTTAAATGCTCATCAAAAAATTATGTAAACTGAGATTTACAAAAACAGCCCAAAAGTTGATATATGTATAACTTTAATCGTTTAGGTAATACTCCACTCAAACAAAACAGTCGAATATATGTGTAATGTATAATACAAAAACAAGAGGAGCTTTACTCAATACATGCAGTGCATTCGTATTTTATTGTGTTTTATCATAATGGCGAAATTTGATCATGGTAACAGTAACAGATAGTATTTAAACATACTTTGTGTGATGCAACATGCATGCCCATTGCGATGGAAATGAAATCCAAAATATTATTGCTGATACATAAAACATTTATTACATTTGCACCATATTCAAACACACATAATACTTCTGTTGCAATACTCAAACACACATAATACTTCTGTTGCAATACTCAAACAAATTGTTACTACTGTTTCAATTTTGTTTAAATAAGGTAAACATTCTTACAATATACCAACTTTGACGTTTTCACTAAATGCTACTGTACTAAATATTCTGGTCATCGAAGGTGTTCACGTAAGTCAGATCATGACAAATTGTAATCTAAATCATATATGTTTGAAATATAATTGTTTGATTTAATTTTTATGCTTTTGCAAAAACAAATAGTATTTGTGATTGTCAAGTTTGCCAGAAAAAACACTTGATTATACTGGGTTACTTGGCATTTTTAGAATATTGCATACTAAAATTTTAAACTCAAAATGCTTACAGTGGTACAATATGTAGGCTTAAAGATATAATATTGAGAAAAAATATTATTACACCATCCACGAGAGAAACAGCACAAAACCATGTTCCTATTATGTTTTGAAATGATGAGGTGTGTATTTAGCTATGCTTCATCCCGCACTGTGGCTTTAAATTTATGATGTTTTATAAAACTACTCTTTAAAAATGCATTACTTAATTAATGATACACTACACAAGCTATATCTGTTGATCTAATTTTACGCCACCCTAGAAATCGATACTTTGCGGTTTTACATTTTTAACTCAAAATTTATACCTGTTTTTCACAACCAAAGTTGCAATACATAAATTTGCTTTAAACTAATAATTCATAAAATATCGTATTTCATTAATATTTATATGTGTAAATAATCGATATAAGCAAAGTATACGTTCATTTTAATAATAATTCGGGGTCAGATGTCAGGTCCAGTTTTGAGTTGTATCCAGATCAAATAGCCAGAAAGCAGGGCATTTATCAAATCTAGACATAAAGCACTTGAAATTAAAATTTGCTGCTTTTATCACTGATTAATATTCATCAATTGTAAAACCATTGTACCAGCAAATCACGGTTGAAGCCCAATCTCTTTAGAATTTCTCCGACCGCAGTTAAACGCCAGTCATTTCCAGTTTCCACAGAACCAAGCAATGCAGTTTGTTCACCCGGATGCTTTTTCCATTGGTTGACTTGGGGTAAAGCTTCTGTAAACAGTAAACACTCTTATGTGATTCATGCTATTCTATTAATAAATGTAAACAATTGACTTACCAGCAGCATCTGAAAAATCAGCATCATTATGGAAACCCCGACCGCGGTGATCAGGTTTTCTTGGTCGTAGCCTGGAAGCTCGTAAACCCATGATGACAAATTGACAGTGGCTTTCTGTAAAATAGATACAGATTTTAAAGTATAAAATTATGTTAATAAAAATAAGTTACGCAGTTGAAACCACAATTGACTCTGTGTTGTGCTATTTACCACTTTTTCACGATTTTCCAAAGTTGTTCCTTTATTTGCTTTCTTTTTAATACGAGGTTAATTTATAATTATAAATGAATATCTTTAATATTTCAGTTGCCTCTTTAGCTCCAAATCGAGAAGTGTATTGATTTATATAAAACGTATTGAACTTGTTGCAATTTTTTTGCACATAGTATGTACACCCAAAACGAAGGTGATGTATGTATAAATTATATAGATATATTGCGTTTTACAAGTTGCGAATAAAATGTACGCATTCAAGGTCAGTGTGCTTGCTACTGGAAACCTGCAACGAGACTAACGGAAGATCACGAATGTGGGTGAGTGTATACCATCTAAATGCGTAGTTTCAGAAAGAGAGAGAGAGAAAGGATGCTCGACTTGCTCGACGACTACGACTTTCTCTGCTTTTCCGGGAATGCTTGGTGTAGAAGAGAATGAACTGGCTTTACTAAATCCCAAAGGAAAGTTGTGTAGTGAAAGCAAAATTATGACTCTTTCTGAAGGAGTACTACAAGCAATAAGAATGGCAACCCACATAAATTTTAATATAATATGCTGTGATAAATTGTAGCACGTATCTGAATTGCATTTTTTCAATTTTTTGCTTTCAACAAAAATGACTGATAATAGAAAATAGACACTATAGAATAGAGAATATAATACCGAAATAAAACATTGTGCACAAAATAGTACAGACTTACTTGATTCGACACAGAATTCCATTAATTCGTCAACTATTCATGCTTTCTATTCAAACATTGAGAAAAAATATAAAAATAATTTATACATACTCATGCAATAATACTATGGGTGAATACCCATGTCTACTGTCTACGTTGTTAGTTCAATACTCTAGTGACCAATCTTGTGAAGAGCTTTCTCCAACAAGACCTATACATCGACTTGTAATAATGCACAATACAACAGTGTGCCTTTTACTTTTGCTATACTCCAATAATCTGTTTTCTTGGGGCATTTGGAAACTCACTTTCTCTTTTTGTATTTCGGAAGGATGCACACTATCGCTATACATCAGAGGCTTGGTATCTTTCTGCTTTAGCTGCTGCCGATACCGGCTATCTTGCAAATTTTTTAGTGGTCTGGCTACCCAAATTTTTTTCTGATCTTCTATTTATGAATATTTTTTGTTTAATTGCCATGTACATTAAGCAAGTTATCTGTTTTGTTAGTGCTTAGGGATCATCCACTAATGACGTCACTTTTTAGGGTCAGTCGGTGGTCCGCCAGTGATAGTGACGAGTAGTGACAGGGTGGGTGGGTGGTAAAAGGGAAAAATGACGTCACTACTGTACCACAAAAAATTAAAACATCTGCTATTGAAGAATCTAAAGAATTTCTCTAAAGAATAACACATTATTCCAAAAATCTATTGATGTGTTTTGAATTTTGTAATTATTTTTATACCTCAGTACATCGTTTCTAGAACCACCGTTTTGCAACCGTCAATTTCGGTGTCTTTAAGTTGGGATGTGAGATAGTAAAGCTAATAGCTCGATTTGACCTTTTACATCTCGCACTCTAGCAATTTTCTAATTTTAGAATTAAAACGTGACTAGCCTTAGTTTTAAATACCGCAATAAATAATCAAGATCATGATCAAATTGATTTTTATGTGCGATGAGATTCTCTAGTAAACCTTCAAAATGTACACCCGGGTTTCCAAAAATAACACTGATTTTTAATAACACAGAGATTTAGTGCAGTAAAGATTAATATAGCTGCTACGAGATTTCTCCAAATTTTGGAAATCAAATTAAATGTCATACTAAATTCGGATTTTCCTATATGGAAAGCTTAGGTGACATGACATGGTGGGTCAGTGGTAAATTTAAATAGTGACAGCATAATGACAAGGGTCAGTCAGTGGTCTGAAAAATGGCAATTTTTAAATGACGTCATTAGTGGATGAAGCCTTATTTGATTTCGGCGTTTTTAATCAAACTATACATTTTCGTTTTTCATAGTGTCTTCATTATACAGTTATGCACTCCATCCCAAGAAAGAAAAATTCTAGTCGGAATAACTGTGTGGGCATGTGAGACTTACTGCGCAGCACTCAAAAATGCTAGAGCATCTCTGGTGAAAAGAAAAATAGCAATGGATAGACTGGTGAAAGTACACCGGAAAAAAGAACCAGAGTCTTTATGCTTTATGTATGCTTTAAATGTTCCTAGTTTACAGATTCAATTGTAATATGTGAAACAATAATAAAGGCTTGAATTTTGAAACTTTTATTGCTTTGTAATGCTTTGTTGTGTCAGAATTTTGGAAAAATCAGTTTATTGAAATTTTCATGATTTAGAAAAGCTTAGAACAATGAACAAAGTACGTTTTGTCTTATAAATTTTGTCTAAATTTGTCAAACATAATATGACAACATTATTCTTTAAAACCTAATGCGCTTTCTAAATTCAATTAGGAAACAGCTTGTTGCTAGTACAAAGCCACACGACAGAACCACAAATATAACTAGTATATTTCCCTTCAGATCTGGAGCCTTTAATGGCAACTGAATTGGCGCAAGCTTGCTTTCTCCAAGAACTTTTCTCCACCATTCCAAAATGCTTGATTGTTTCAGGTACTTTATTCGCCGCAGCAGATACGGAGGCACCAGACCCATTGGAGACAATTGTAAGCTCGCGTTTGCAAACTTTTCTCTGCTAATATCAGCCGTAATGCCACTACGTTGCAAGTCTTTTGTAATATTAACGGCTTAGTTTGCTGGCAATATTACTGCAGTATTTTTGCACTTTCTTATCTCCAGTGTTAAAACTGCCAGTTCATTATCTCTAAAACATTTGTAGTCGAAACGCCTACCCCGAAACCTACGCTGGGTCAACGGTGTTACATTTTTGTCATGTGTAGCGTCCAATTCACTTTAAATGAATATTTCTGCTACATGATTATGTAAATGGCTTGCTCCCAACAATTTTAATAAAGTTTGTTCAAAACTGTCTCCAAATTTACAGATATTTTTGGATCTTTCTGGTTTAAAGGTTGCAAAAATATAAGGAAAGGGTGACATTACGCAATAGTATTTGTCCCTATAAACTATTTGTACTGATTGACCAGTCCACCAGCAATAATACGTTATGTCTCCACTTCTTGCAATTATTTTAAAATTATTTACCAGCAACTGGTGCAGTGTATCAAACGGAATTCTTGCCCGAGTAGGATCAAATTGTACACGATAACATTTTTGTAAGCATTGCTTAATATTACACCCATCAAAAGAAAGAGTCCAGTGCAGATACGAATCTTGGAGAACTTTACAATAAATACAGAAAAAGGATCCCCTTGTTCCAACAAAACCTTGTAAACCGATAGCAAGTTAGCAAATGTTGCTTGTACTGAGCGAATTATTCTTGCCCCAGTTGCCAGATTAAGAAACATACAAAGCACAAGCGTACAAATTATAATAAAAAACCAAACAAAATTTTCGTACGCGGCCAGCAACTCTTGAAATTGAAACCGAGAAATTTGGGCTATTCCGCAACTAACAAACTGGAGATCTGCAACGGAAACATGCATAAAAATGGGAAACTCATGGAGCTCTTTCCGGCTCCAATAGTACGTTTGTGTGGTCCACTGAGCAATGGCATTGCATTTTTGTGGATTATGCACTCTTTGCTTTAATTTACAAACGTCATCATTGTTGTAGAAAAGAGGATAAGTGTAATTAACCTTAACATCCTGTAAAATAGTTGTGTATAATTGATATTGAAGTAGACGCTTTGTGTGTATGTACGGATTTCCTTGAAAAAAAATTAAGATTGGGTTGCCAATGTCACAATTGTTCAGATCGGGAAATAAATCTCCAAATCAGCTTTGCGGTTTTTTATTCCAAGAAGTTTGCTCATTTGCTGGCAACGCTACTTCTGTGACTGTTTTGATGGACATATTTTCCATCCACATTTTTAGTAAAAATGGTTTATTGTTTATATGATTCAAATTTAGGAAACACATTTCTGGTAGCAGAACAGATATTTGTGTTATTAATCCTGTTGGCTCATATGAGTGTTTAGCACTATAGTGAAAATGGGCAATGCAGTATACATCCTGTGCTAGTTTCTTTACTATTACTAAAAATAAATGATACATGAAATTCACTAACCATCCGCTGTTTCTGTTTATTGGCGTTTCCAATAAAATGTGCAGTACTTGTGTACCACTAAATATTGTTAAGTTGCTTAAGTGTTTTCTTCCTAAGCTTTCAAAGCGTTTTGTAAAACAATTTGGAATTATTTTCAACGCTTACTTTATTTATTTTCCGGATTTAAACACACAAAAAGATAAGAAAAGGTTTCAATGAGCCACTGTGGTTTTAATAAAAGATTAAATATGACAGAAGAAAGGTACTGGAAGAAAACTTTATCAGCGATAAATTAAATTTTGTTATGTGCTTTGTTTGTGTTAGATACAGACAACCTGGAAAGTAGAAACTGTATTAGAATTACTTTTCAGCAAGGTGGGTAGTAATTACATATTTAATGGTGTGTTGTTTTGCTAACCCTATCCCTTAAAGGAGTACCTTTCAAGTTGCTGGTAAAATGAATTAGAATGTATGAGAAATGGAGTTGGTCACAGTCTGCCCCAAGCCTGTAAAAAATTATTAGACTTATTTTCACACAACTTCCAAGGTAAACCTGTATATTCTTCTATTCCTGGTCACTATTCAGTATTATCTCTTAGATATGTCACACCAGCGAGCAACACTGTCTGAATCAGGTGGTCTTTAAGTCAACCAAAATACATTAGCAAAAATTTTCTCCTGGAATGACCACTCCCACATAGCACTTAATTTAATAACTTAATTACAATTTTAGAGCAATGAATAATCAAAGCACTGGCTTATAAACCTGATTGCAAATGGAATGGAACAATTTTCAAATTCTTTTTAAATATCTCATTGTGTTTTTTTGGTAAAAATAAGGTTCTAATAAGAAATTTCTTCTTTTATTCTCCAGCCAATTCAAGATTTGTGATCGAAAGGCGAAATCAGGTCTAGCTGAATTTCCTACAAGGGCTTACTTATGCCCTAGAAACGAAAATGTTTCCCTTTTCCGAAATTGAATCAACAAATGCCAGTGTGTTTCATTATGTTGTCAGAAGTACTTGTAGTGTAATGCACTGTGAAATAAACTTCTTCAACTCTATTGGCTGCGTAGAGTTGGTTGGATTTATATGTCAGCAGTAGATGATGTATCTGCATGATCCCAAAGTTGCCCCAAATATTCTGCTTTGACTTCAATATAGTGTTTATAACACAATCCTGTATTGCATTAATAGGGAATCCATATTGATTGTGTCGTATTGTCCGAGTTTAGCATGCTTATGTTAACAATTAATCATCATCATCATTGTTTTTGTCGGTAAGTAATTTGTGCCTTTATTCCTACATAATTGGAATTTATTTTTACATTTTTAGATGATTTACACTAATACATTATACACTTATATTCCACTTAAAAATATAATGATAAGGTTGGTATTTCAAGGATTTCTTGCAACAAATTGGATAAAATATCATCACGAGCAAAAAAACTCCCAATGACATAGTAAACTGCCTGTTGAAAATTCGGCAAATGTTGTTGTTGTTGCTGCTGCTGCCGTTGTGTTGAAATGCTATATTTTAGGTACACAATAGTTTATGTAATATTAGTATTATGATGATAATATCTACCAATCGCAGTCTCTGAGCTGACCAATTATTTGTAAGTTTAAATTTATAAATGGATTTAAGTTACATATTTTTATTCACAATATTTTGTACATGGTTCTTTATATGAACGTGACAAACAGTCATTTTTCAAAAGAATTTTCACTAAAATATTTTATGACCATCATGGAACAACTTGTATAGCTGAACACTTATTTGTCCATTCAGAAATCAGTTCAAACATTTATATAGTAGATTTGATGTGGCGTCAGTATTACCAAATCAAGTATTTACAGAATATTGTTCAGTTATTTGAAATATTTAATACCTTATTTAATGATTAGCATCTGTTTTCAATGAATTGTTTGGCCTCTCAGATTGTTTTGAAATATTTACACATATACTTTGTCACAGTTACATTGACAAATCCATTTTTAGTAACATTTTTAATAATGCAAATAAAAATAAACAATTATCACCACAAACAGACAAAGAAGCCCCATTACAGACAACATATATCCTATACCTATATCACGAAAAGGAGTATACACCGTGGGAACTGGGCTCATCATTATTGGATTACTATTTTCGTCGAATGAGAAAATTTCCACTTGTTTTTCCTTCTTCCTCACATTTGTCTTCACTCCAGCCAATCCATTGTGATCCCTTACATAGCTGTAGCTAATAGCATTCAGCGAATCAACAAGCACTAGTTTTCTGAGACCCGGCAGCTTATGCCAAATTTCTCTTGTATATTCTGGTCCTGGAATGCTAGGCATGTTGTGTAGAGAATCCAACCATCCAGCCAAACCAAGTTGTGCTCTACTGCCAAATTCCAAGCTTTCCATGCATTTTGGCAAATATTCCAAAATATTTTTCACACCAAAGTCAAATCCTTTCAGGTGCAAAATCTTTAGTTTTTTAAACAAACTCAGTGCTTCCAAATCAGGCAGTTTGACTTTTGAGAGAGTTCCTCCAGTTGCTGTTCTAATTACTAATCTTTCCAAAACGCTGGCATGGCTTTGCATCTTGTTGAGTAGACTGGCAAGAGTGAAAGTTGTGCTGAGGTGGTTTACTATAATTGTAATTCTGACAGATTTCAAGCACAACTTTTCAGTTTCAGGTTGTGGAAATATAAATCCCAGCTGTGCAATATTGCTGATTGTCACATGCAAATCTTCCAACTTTGGCAAATATAACGGGTCAGCTGACATTAGGGATTCATCAAAATCTGAGAAATTGATTTGCAGTATTTTCAACTGTTTCATGAAACTGCAAGCAATATAATACTGCATATTGCCAGGAATCGTTTGACGCCTTACATCCACAATATAAATACTTTGAAACCGCAAGCTTATCAAGTGCTCAAGTTCGGGAAACCCACCATCAAACTCACGCTCACAAACTTTTGAAACCTCACCATGTAAATTTAAAGCACGTACATTGGGTGTCCTGGCAATCAGTGATTTTAGTTTTGCTAAGGCGTGCATATCCACACACAAGTCAAGATGCAAATTGTAAATGTACTTTCCAACTGTTGCCATAAACCAATTGACAAATTTATTCCAAAATATGTCGTGACGTTGATCTGGCAAATTTTCAAAGTAAATTTCAACTGTGCGACCAATTAAGGGATTTCCAATGTGATCGTCGATTGAACACAGAAATTCAGTTATTTTTGTTATTGTAGAAAATGAACACATCATTCTGTTTCCAACGGGAAGATACCAGCCTTTTAGTTTGTGGAAGCTTAGGTAAAGCTCCCTATTTTCAAGAAAGGTGTCCACAGAATGCTTCCATGATTTGCAAACATGTCGACAATTAAGCAAGTCAGTTCCAGAAATATGCGGCGCAATAATTGGGAAGATCTGCGTTTTAAAATAAACAATTTAAGTTCATGACAATCAAAAAATGTTTTTCTTTCCCAACTAGAAATTAAAGATTTACGGTTTTTACCTCAGCAAACAGCCAAGTGCATTTGGTTGGTTCTAGAATGCTTTCAAACATTACATCTGCGTTGTAACACCTATATACATCACTTTTCAGTACTTCCTCAATGCCCAGGTTACTCTTATTCACAAAGTGCAACTTTTCAAAAATAATCTCCCAGATTTCTGGAGGAAAATGATCACAGTTTTCTAAAACTTCCATTTTGAAAAGAAACTAACGTATTAATACAGAGATAGCTCGTTAAATTAATTCATTAAACGTGTGCACATTTTTTGGCAAAAGAATTTGGCGTAGTGCGTATCGGTTTCCCGGAAATAGTTCTGCTAGGAACATATGACGTTTATAATGTGGATGCTGCATCAAGTGTGTATAGTTCTCTTAAGTATAGTAACTCTGTAAGTGAAAGCAGTGTAGTACTTGTGCATACGTTAGAGTGCTGGGTGATGTGGATGGGTAAAAATCGATAAGGAGAAAGGATCGATTTTCTTCTGCGTGCAGTGCAAACTATGCATGCAATACAGTGCAAAAATTTGGCTTTAAAAGAGAACGTTTTGCTGTGTGTTCTTTTCCAATGATTGAATGTAATTCAACTGCATGTACAATACAAAAGCTATACGAGATGAACGGCTTTGAAACTGCGTGCGAATCTCAACCTACACCATTTCTCTTTCAGTTTCATGCGTCTTAAAACAACTTTTTACTTTTAAAATTGTAAGTTGAGTAATTAAATTAAATGCTTCTCTCAATGATCGATGGATTAGATTTTAATAAAAAATGCGAGAAAAATTTGTAAACTGACGATAACAGTTGTATGTGCGTATTTGTATGTTTTTTCTATTTAGTCAAGATCACAAGGTAAAAGTCATGTCTTGAGTTTAAAAGCGACGAAAAGACAATTTGCTGTAGTGAACGAAAAAAAAAACAACATGAGCGTAAATGCTTGATATGCTGTGTATTTACACATGAAGAAAACCTTCTCTTGGTCTCGAGCTTTCAGTGCTGTTTTGCAAATTTGAAACGAATGTTGGTGGTGCGCAATACTCTGTATGTGAACATCTTTCACTCGCAGTATTTGTATTTGCCACTGAAAATTGTTAACACGGATGTAAATTTGCGATACCTGACGATGCCGTATATGCTCCGTTTCCAAGATATATGCCGAAAGTAATGTGTCGTATGAATAATGATACACTGACCCAAATGATTAATAATATGCATATATATGTTGTGATTTGTAAGGTCACTGATATATGAAACGAGTGAATTGTTTGGATGTCATAAAATGCAGCAATTTTTACAAAATGTGTACACAAATCTTTTTGTTCTAAAAATTCAAATATCAGAAACGTTTTAGTACATTGTAAACGAGTTAATACGTAATATTTAGTTAAAATTATTCTAAGGAATTTTTAGTAATAAGAGAGTCTACAAAGTAGCCTAAAAGCTTTTCCGTATAGTTCAGTTTTATATCATTATCAATAATTCCCACTTCTCCTGCTGGAACACTTACAATACGTAATGAATTCAATATTCTGTTAACTTCAGCCCTTTCTCTTCTTCTACTATAATAAATATACACTCTTCTTTTCCAATTGTCTAGAACTTTAAGTGAAAAGTTGTAAAAGGAGCACCCAGCTAAGAATAAACCATGTAGAGAAAATATAACAAACGCAAAAATGACAGAAGAAAGTACCATAAACTCAGCTTGTTGTCTTTCATAACCTTCAATAATTGCATGAGCCGCAGCAAGAAATCCAATGAACGCCACAACAAAGCCCATAGTTGCACATTTATATTCAAAACCAAACATTGCTCTTGCGATTATCACATTTTCTTTGTAAATTATAAAATCTTCTCTAGTTGGCCTTTGCAACGACAGAGCATGTAAAATTTCGATTCTGTGAAGTGTATTAATTGCTGCTGTTATCAACAGAATGTACCCACTGTACAGACATATTTGGCCCAAGTAAATAAACAAAACAAGTCTGATGATTTTGTTCCATATTTCATTTGAATGGTTTGGCAAGAAAACGTATTGCAAGGCTATAATGGGATCCAAATTAGCCAAAACCATAAAACATGCGAATAGTAGGGGACCCAGCGTTGTCAGGACAACAATTGCGCTTGACATTATAGCCACTACTTTGTTGAATCGTGGGCGTCCTGAAACATACATTAAAACAATGTAAAAATATTTTACATTCCAACTTTTAAATAAAATATTTACCATAGCTGCTAATCCAAGAATGTTTTTGTCGACACCAGTTTGTCGAAATCACCAAGCCCTGGCCATCACCGCAAATTAGAATGTCTACTGTGATTAATGCAGAAACACAAAACGCTTGTAAAGCCAAGCAGACTTGATGCACAATGGATAATGAGTTGGATATAAGCAAGTCATAAATGAGTGCTGTTATGCATGCAATTCTAAACATTTCCTTTGCTGCAACGGTTGCCACTAAATATCTCATTTTGTATTTTTCGTAAAAGCGCCATGAGTCAGTATTGGCATTGTGCTGGATTGGACTGGGAAACCAAATACTTTGGAAAAACGAAAGGAAACGTTTCCCAGATATAAAAGCCATGCTGATAGGTAATTTGTGAATACCTGCGTTTTTAGATATGTGTTGTACTTTGTCGAACTGCTGACCCAGAATGAATTCAACAGCCTATACTGATGTGGTTGACGTAACATAATAATATATTTTATAAAAAAAAGACGTAACAGTCGCAATAATAGAGTAGCATAATTGTCGGTAATAATGCCATGTAGAGTATTGGCAACATGCTTGTATAAATAATGGAGAATATTGCTAGAATTAAATGTTTCCTTTAAAGCAACCTGGCGTCTCTATATCCGTTCAAGTGAAGGGGAGTTTATGGGAATTCTGCTAAGTAATAAATGCCGGTTATGAAAATTTAGATTACGTTTAGTGTAGCTGAATTCATGAGTTATGGTTAACCTTATGTTTTGGAAGCTTAGTACTTAAGCCTTTAAAATTAAGTGTAATTGAAGTGTAGTTTAAATTCCGTATTTCGTTTATGTTTGAACTAAAATTATGTCGTACAATTGTTTACACAAGTACTGCTTGTGCAAAACAGCAGAGCAGTAATTATCATTAGCTATGGAATTTTAATATAGTAAACCGCATTAGTAAATTACAGGTTGGAAGTAAACGTTGATATGATTACTTGAAACTGTGACCACCCATCTATAAATTACCGGATATCAGCAAGGTTTTTAACCATAATTTTTCTGTCGAGTTTTTCAATCAACTCAAAGAATGGGTTATTTGAATTACTGGCATTATTCATTTGTCAATCCTGTTCAAAATCATAAAAATGTAAATAAATTCGTTTTTCTAATATGTATTAAAAATCATATAAAGTTAAAGTCATATAAAAATGTTTATTATAGTTTCTCATTTTACGCTAGAATTCTTAAGCTCGTTAGAGTTAAATTTTATGTATTACTACAAGTTCTTTCTTTATGTCAACTTTCACCAGGCACATGAAGTTTCTTGCTGCTGAAGCAGAAACTGCGTCGTTGTGCAATCACTCACGCTTGTTTACGCGAAAAAACGGCGGCCAAAACATTTTGTTAGCAGAATTCGGCTTGGCTTGACGAGTGGAATAACTTTTTTTGCTAGACGCTATATGTTTTCGGCGAGACGCGAGTGTATCTCGTACAGATTTTGTATCGTGCATGCAGTTGCCCTACATCCTACCATTGATTTACCACACACAGCGAAACTTTTGCCTCATTTTTGCACTATACTGCATCTATGGTTTACACTGCATGCTGAAAAAGTTGATGCTTTCCCGTATCGATTTTAACCCATCATACTTGTTCATTCTTATCTTACGTATATATAAGACCTACACTACGTTCACTCTCTGAGTTTAACATAACATAGGCACAACAGTTGATGCTGAGCTGAAGTCACACCAAAACAGAAGCGCTTTGTGTACCTAGCACAACAATTTCGCGATACGCAGTACGCCAATTTGTTTGCCAAAAGTTGCACATGCTTTAATGGAATGAATTTAAAGCGCTTTCTCTTTGTTGTCAATTTAGTTTTTTGAACACTGGAGCTTTCAAAAATTGTGTACAATTTCATCCGGTTTTAAAACTTTTGTCGGTTTTTTACAATTATTATATAAACAAAGTGCAAACTACTGTGAATAAAACATATTTAGCAATTTCTAAATATTTTATGATAAGTTACAAAAATGGCTTTAGTTTCCCGTGAGTTAATCGACATGGAGAAGAATGGTTTATCCCCATCCACAGCTCTTTTAAATGAAGATGTAAGTTTTTTTCAAACAACACATATTGATTCCAAATTATTTAAAACTGAAAATTAAAATAAACTTTTACAGATTTTGGAGCAGCTTGTGGACTACTTGCCTTTTTACACCTTAAAAGCCTGTCGTCGAGTAAATCATTTATGGAACCAAGTATTCACCAAAGGAATGATTCCCCGCTGTCAGAAAATCTCGTTTCGTACCTGTGCTTCCGGAATAATTCGCTGGGGTCTTGAAGAAATGCTAACTTTAAGTGAGCTCCTCAGGTCCAGTTGGAATTTTCCGTGTACCGAGTTTTGGATTGAAGAATGTATCTTCTGGGGACATATTGATGGACAAACCGCTCTTCTTGAATTTCTCTACAGAGTGAGAAATATAGTTAGCTATCTTGACCTAGAAGAAACTGTTGACTACACAGTGACTTCCAAAGACTGTAGATTTTGGGAAAGTGATTTTTACCCAAAAGAGGTGAACTATTCAAAATTAAAAACATTACGGGTATTAATAGCTGGTGATAAAGACACTCAAATAGACAGAGACAAGGAGCGTCCCGATTTTCTGCAAATGGCAGCAAATGTTTTGGCAACTGCTCCCAATTTGGAAAAGCTTTATTTAGTTATATGTTCGGATAGTAACTCCGTTAGCCAGTTTTTTACCAAATTAAGTCAAGCACCGGCAGTAGTTTCAAAGAAAATTCGCTATTTGACTCTAGAGGGCAGTTTAGATGATACCCATTTAAATGTAATAAGGGAATTGAACTTACAGCTAAAAAGAATACACTTGAAGCCTAGTAAACAGGCAAAAATAAGTGGAGAGTGTTTTCACCAATTTTTAACAGGGACAAAGGAAAGCTTGCTGGAGTTGAATTTGACAATAAGCAATGATTTCGAATTTAGTGTGAAGTTACCCAAATTAAGAAATGTAACAAAAATGAATATCAGCATTACACGCTTACACAGTTAAGTGACATTTTAAACAGACTATTTATATTTTAAAGCAATTTTGCCAAATGGTAAAAAAATGTTTATATTTTTCAGCAAATCAAACAAGTACTGCTAGAAACCCAGTTTTAGCAACATTTCCGGATATTATCTATGCCCAGCAGTTGTCAGCACTGAGATGTTTATCATTTGAAAAAGAGACTGTCCAAATACTTTCCCAGTTTTTTAAAGGAGCTTCAGTTAATTCTGTAACAGAATTGGAGCTACCACACAAATTAGAAGATCCTTTAATTATTCTACAGGCTTTAAGAAAGTTTCCAAAACTGAAAAAAATTTGGGTGCCGGCTGTAAAGCAAATAGTAAAAGCGGTTTTTGAGCTGGGTGGGAGTATAGAGGAGCTAACTATTCAAATTGTGCATAATGGTGGACAAACAGTGGACGAATTGCTAACGGGCTATGGGCATTTGATACTGAGACATTTGGGGGATGAGCAGTTGGAGCAGAGGGAAAGAACGAATTGGCAACCCAAACCGTTTTTGCAAAGTACGTATTTCTTAAAGTTTGCAAATGATTTAAAAACTTATGACTTATTTGAACTTTTTTCAGAACTAAAAGTTTTAAGATTGGTGCCTGTCCGAATTAATGGGAGGATTAAAATCACTGATGTTTCCTGTCGGTTGGTGCTACTAAAAATGAATGCTTTAACTTGTCTGGACTTTAAATATGGAGGAAGGCCTTCCGGGGTAATTGTAAAACGAACTTTTTTTTAAAAAAGAACTTCGTGCTAAGGAAAATGCATGTTTTAATGATTAGTATGTGTTTGCTATATTGCAGATAAGTACGCCAGTGATGAAGAGAATGCGGGACAAATTTTCAGTTTGGTACAAGGACAGGTATCGAGACTGGAATGCGAATCGGGAATAAAAATATTTATTTCAAGTGTCTAATTAGTTGACGCCTTCATAATTATTACATGTAAACATAATAAGTAAAGCTAGTTGTTGCCGTAATCTTCTAACCCACAAGCCACACATCCGCTCTTAAATTATTGCCTGATACTACTGATCGCTTTAAAACTTCAATTGGTTCAGCAATAGCTTATAACCTATCACAATCAAGTGCAAAAAATCAATTCTATAAGGAAAAGTTTTGGTGGGCTCTTACAAACACTGACTTTTAGGACCATTTAATTTACTGGGAAAACCAGATTTTTTAGGGAAAAAGTCGTTTCTCTCTAACTGAATGAAATTTCCTTGATATACACACCAGATTCATATGATGATAATGTGCGTTTACATTGTGCGTCTTTCTAAATAACCTGCTATCATTGTTCAACTTACATATATACATAATTATATACATAGGTATTATGTAATGTATATACATTCTACTTACAAACCATTTTGCAAAATACACCGTTACCAATTTGTCAACAACAAATATGTTAGCATTTTTCTAAACGAAGTAAATAAAATAAAATTCTAAACACATTTTTATTACTAATTAAAAAACGTGTACTCATCAATGCAATTTGGGGCACAGTGCATTGTTATTACAAGACATTTATTTTTGTATTTAACAACCATAATAAATTTCCCTCTTTTTCTTTATTGTTCACCCACTTACAATAGAAATAAGCATTTAATTCAAAAAAAATCATACATTAAAAACTGAAAGCATGTTTTAAATTCCATGCAGCAGAAGGAAGAACAGCGGAGAGTAAAGATTTCAACTCCCCCTTTCCTAGCCAATCATTTTGTACATGTATGGTTTTGTTCATGCAGCATGCATTTGCCCCACATCCTATCATATGATAACTACCCGCAGCGAAACTTTCACTTTCACGCCAAACTCTCGCACTATAATGCATTTATAGTTTACGCTGCGTGCGAAGAAGCATCGATTTTCATCTATCATACTGATGCGTTCTTATGTATGCACAAGGAGTACACTGCTTTCACTTTCCAAAGTTTAACCAAGCAAAACCGTCAAAACTTGATGCAGAATTCACACTGAACCACCATATGCACCAAACCAGAAACAACATAGATATGTACCTAGCACAACAAACTCCAAGAGTGCGATACGCACTACGACAATTATTTTTTACCAACCGATGTGCACGCTTAGAACACAATTATTTTAAAGAGCTTTCCCTTTATTGTCAAATTATATTTTTAAACATGGAAGCGTTAGAAAATTACGTACATGTTCCGCCAGAAGTATGGGAAATTATTTTTGCCAAATTAGAATTTATAAATAAAAATAACCTGGACATTGAGAAAATACTACGAAGTGATCTTTATAGGTGCTACAACACATGTTTAAAGTTCAGAGGCATTCTACGACCAACTAAATGCACTTGGCTGTTCACTGAGGTAAAAACATAAATCATAAATATTCTTGAGTTATAAGGAGAAATTTTTTGCTGTTAGATTCTTATGGCGTGTGTTCTGAAATTTAGATCATCCCATTTATCGCGCCGTGCATTTCTGGCCCTGACTTGTTGAATTGTCGGCGTGTTTGCAAATCTTGGAAACATTCTGTGGATACATTTTTTGAAAACAGAGAGCTTTACCTAAGCTTCCACAAACTAAAAGGCTGGCATCATCCTGTCGGAAACGCACTGATGTGTTCATTTTCTACAATTACGAAAATTACCGATTTTCAACGTTCAATGGACGCTCACATTGGTAATCCCTTTCCTGGGCGCACAGTTGAAATCTACTTTGAAAATATACCAACTCAACGTCACGACGTATTTTGGAATAACTTTGTGCATTGGTTTCTGGCTGACTATGTCAAGTACATTCACAATCTTCATCTTGACTTGTGTGTTGATAGGCACGCAGTACCAAAATTAAAGTCACTGTTAGCTATGACACCCAACTTACGTGCTTTAAACTTATACGGTCATTTCATTAGAAGAATTAGTGAGAGTGAGTTTGCCATTGAATTTCCCCAACTTAGTTATTTGATAAGCTTGCGATTCCAAAGTATTTATAATTTTGATGACATGCGTCAAACAATTCCTGGCATGTTGCAATTTTATATGGCTACATGTTTCATGGATCAGCTGAAAATACTACAAATTAATCTTTCTGATTTTGATGACTCCCTAACGCCACGAGGTCCATTATATTTGCCAAAGTTGGAAGACTTGCATATTATTATAAACAATAAAGCGCAAATGGGATTTATATTTCCACAACCTGAAACTGAAAAGTTGTGCTTGAAATCTATCAGAATTACGATTATAATAAACCATCTCAGCACAACTTTCACTCTGGCCAATTTACTCAACCAAATGCAGAGCCATGCCAGTATTTTGGAAAGACTGGTTATTAAAACAGCAAACGCAGAAACTCTTTCAAAAGTCAAACTTTCCGATTTGGAAGCACTGAGATTGTTTAAAAAACTAAAAATTTTGCATTTGGAAGGATTTGACTTTGGTGTAAAAAATATTTTGCAATATTTGCCAAAATGCATGGAAAGTTTGGAATTTGGCAGTAAATTACAACTTGGGCTTTCTGGATGGGATTTTTCTGCCAACACCATGCCTTGCATAGCAGGACCTGCATGCACAGCAGATATTTGGCATAAACTGCCTCGCCTCAGAAGACTGGTGTTGTTTGACTCGCTGAATGACATTACCTATAGCCATGTAAAGGACCCCAATGGCTTGGTTGGAGAAAAGACGCTAGAGAGAAATAACAAAAGAAAAATGGAAATTTTCGATTTTGACGAGAATACTAATCCAGTACTTACGGTACCACCCAGCAGGAATTCTTCGTTTTGGTATGTTATGGGGTGCACGATTGCTGTAATGGGAACATTTTATCTTGGGGCTTTGGGAGTTTTTGTTTTCCTTTTGTAAAAAATCTGTTGTAATTGTAATGTTCTATTTGAAATTATTTTGAAACTGTAACAGTGACAATGTATGAACTGTAAATACCTTTAAAATAGAAATTTATGCCAGAAACAAAAACGATCAATGAGAACATATTATGTTTACAAAGAAATATACGAAATTATAAAAATATTCTGTGAATTCTTCATCCAGTCAATTCTGTGATATTGACAACAACCTATGTATCATAATACGCCTAGGATATTATCTAAAATGTATAATATTTAAACTGAGGTAAAGATAAACAACTGTTCGTGTTCTACCATATGGTATTTAAATTAGAATCTTGTCAGTAATAATAATTAATATATTAACCAAGTACAAAATATTGTGATCACACAACATAATATTGTGATGTGAATACATCCATTTACATATAAAGTCAAAGCTATCTATCAAATAAAGCCATCTAAAAATTGAAAATGGCCAATTCTATATTATTTTGCGTAGCAAGCGTGCGCAGCGTTTTGCATGTGTTTTCACTAGTACAATATTTTATCACTTCATTATATTACTTTTCTAATTGACGTTCCCCCATAAACTCAATGTTGGAAGTTTTGAAATATTTGTTCAAGTCATACTCACAACTATTACTTGTATTGTATTCCTGAATAAAGTGTTATCTGCATTCAGAATTTCTAGACAGATTTTAAGTACATTACGCTGATGTCATTCCATAATACATAAGGTGAAATTTAACATTCAAGGTCATTTCCATATAATTTTCTCTGTTAACCGCAAAACTACATAAATACTGACGTACTACTGATGAATTACTGATGTGGTGTGTGGTAAAGCTGAGATTACACATGAGATTCTGGCAGTTATCTATTCAACATTTTCCTCCATATTTTTTTAGCTGACACTTAAATGTCTACTAGATCTCATAATTTTTCCATATTTGATTCTTTTTTGGCTAATACATCTGAAGCTGGTTTCTGCCCTAAATATATCATTTACAAATACGGGGTATCGTATGTAGAATAATTATATATGTTACTATAATAAAACAGCGCAAACATGTAACAAAATGCTGCCAGATTTACTTTCCAGCCAGAGATTAGAACCCAAGTACATAACACAGCTAGGGTATGCATCATCATTTTGCTTAGATTTCTATTCCTCCTTTTTTAATTTCTTTTTGTAACAGCAAAAATAATAACGACTTTGCTACTAATGCAAAACAAAGATTCAAACAAAAACATAAAAGGATTTGCGCACAAACTCACTTTTATTACTGAGGAGAAAATACTCACGCATGCAATTTAAGGTACAGTGAGACATGCTTCGTTATCACCAAGATATGCATATACATTATGCGTGTATTAAACCTAGTAAAAACAATTCTCACTTCTACTTCATTGCTTACCCAATTATCATTGAAACAGGCATTTACTTCCAGAATTTGTGCTTTTTAAACAAAGCATTGCAACTCACGCGGCAGAGAAGAGAACGTCGTAGAAATCCATACCCGCCGCATCGGCTACATACTATCATTCATCGCCTCCCCACCGCGAAGCTTTCTCTTTTCTCTTTATGGACCTTCGCACCATAATGCGTTCATAGTTGACTGACACAAGCAAGCTAACAAGATCATTCTTTTCCGGTATCGATTTTCTCCCATCATAAATATTTATGCATTCATTTGTATGTTAAAAATCTACACTGCTTTCACTTTCAGAGTTAGCATAGCGTAACCGTAAACACTTGAATTCACACCATAAACCACTGCGTTGTATGCTCCTAGCACAACAAATTCCTAGAATACGATACGCAGTACGCCAACTTTTTGCCAAAGGATGTGAGCTTTACGGGATTTAATTTAAAGATTTGTATTTTGCACATATTTATTTTTGATAATGGCAGCTTTAGAAAATCACGTGCATTTTCCTCCAGAAATCTGGGATAAAATTTTTGATAAGCTACAGTATCTGAATAAGAGTGACCTGGATATTGAGAAAATATTGCAAAGTGATCTTTATAGGTGTTACAACACATGTTTGCAGTTTAGAAGCATCTTACATCCAACCAAATCCATTTGGCTATTCTATGAGGTAAAATTGAAACGTTAAATTTTATGTTATTATAAAAAGACATTGTGGTCAGCAATTAAAATGTTTTATTTTGGCACACAGATCATCCCAATAATTGCACCGCGTATACACGGAACTGACTTGTTGAACTGTCGACGTGTGTGCAAACCATGGAAACATTCTGTGGACACCTTTCTTGAAAACAGAGAGCTTTACTTAAGCTTCAGGAAATTAAAAGGCTGGTACCTTCCCGTTGGAATGACAATAACGTGCTCATTCCCAACAATTACGAAAATAACTGAATTTCTGAGTTCAATGGACAATCGCCCAGATAATCCCTTTCCTGGACGTACAGTTCAAATATATTTTGAAAACGTGCCAACTCAACGTCACGACATATTTTGGAATAACTTTGTGCACTGGCTTTTGGATCGCTTTGGCAAGTACATTTACAATCTTCATCTTGACTTGTGTTGCTCAGATAGGCACGCCTTATCAAAACTAAAGTCATTGTTGGTCATGACACCCAATTTGCGTACTCTCAATTTATGCGCTCGTTTTAAAAGAGTGAGTGATCGCGAGTTTGCCAGAGACTTTCCCCCACTTCCCCACTTGATAAGCATATGTTTTCAAAGTACGTATATTTTTAATGAAAATCGTCAAACCTTTCCCGGGCTGTTGCAATTTTATATTGCTACGTGTTTCATGGGACAGTTAAAAATGCTTCACATTAATTGTTCCGACTTTGATGAGTCCCAAGTTGCACGTGTCCCTTTACGTTTACCAAAGTTGGAAGATTTGCACATTGCAATCAGCAATAGAGCACAACTGGGTTTTATTTTTCCGCAACCAGAAACTGAAAATTTGCGCTTAAAATCTATCAAAATCTCAATAATCAACAACTATCTCAGCACAACTTTCACTCTGGCCAATTTACTCAACAAAATGCAAAGCCATGCCGGCTGCTTGGAAAGATTGGTCATTAATGCAGATGCAAGCAAAACTCTATCCAGAGTCAAAACTCTTGATTTGGAAGCACTAAAACAGTTTAACAAACTGAAGCTATTGCACTTGCAAGGATTTGATTTTGGAATTAAAAATATTTTGGAATATTTGCCAAAATGCATGGAAAGTTTGGAATTTGGCAGTAGACTTCAACTTGGGTTGGCTGGATGGGCGGAATCCTACAATAATATGCCTAGCATTCCAGGACCTGGATACACAAGAGATATTTGGCACAAGTTGCCCGGTCTCAGAAAGCTGATTTTGTTTGACTCAACCCATGCCATTACCTATAGCTATATACGGGATCACAATGGCTTGTCTGGAGTAAGAAAGAAAGAAAGAAGTAACAAAAAGAGAGTGGAAATATTCGCGTTTGACGAAAATTATATCCCAGTGATTACAAGTCCAACTGCTCTGATATATTCTCCTTGTCGTTTTATGAAATACGTGCTGGCTGTAATGGGAGTCCTTTTTATTGTAAACATGGCACTTATCTTTGGCTCCTTCTAAAAAGCCAAGCAAATTATTTATAAAATTTATGCCAAATGTAACTGTGACAATGTATATCTGTGAATTCTTTCAAAATACGGAATTCTGACAGAAACAAAAAAGTTTATTGATACATTTAAACGATTAAACAAGGTATAGAATATTTCATATTACTGAAAAATTATTCTGTAAACGGATTAACATGTTGATACTCACAATGCAGCACAATATAGTATCTAGTGTATACAAATTTAAATTGATATATTGATACACAAAAAGTGTTCATCTCTACATGTTCTTCCATAACGGTCATGCATTATTTAACTTGATGCTCATGATTGTCTCAGAAATCAGCAACTGTTTGAAACAACTTTTATAAGAAAGCAAGTACAACATATTGTGAATAAAGTTAATTTGCCGAAGTTTGGACAAACCTGATATTAAACCTGAAAGTTACATACTTATTAAGACTAAGGTTTTTTTGGCTTTGGTCTCTAAGCTACTTTCTGTAATGCTATTTATTTGAATTTGCTTCTCAAATCGTACTGCAATGATCGATCGCGGACAAAGGAAAACTTTGTTCCGTTTTGTAAATACTATAAGAAAAGGCAAGTGGCTGAAGTTAGCAGTATATTGATATCCTTAAGAATTGTAAGTGTTCCGTAACAAAAAAATAAATCAAGTGACGATACTGGCATAAAGTTAAACTATACATAAAAGTACATGATAATACAAGTACATACATGATACGAATTATTGTTAACAAAATGAAACTCTACTTATCATTAAAATAAACACATAATGATAATAAACTCAAATGATCCTGGTCTCATAAAGTGCGCTAAAATAATTATAATAACTGGCTATAAAGCTTATGATTAAACATTGTTACCAACTAAATGCTCTATTGTAAATTGTTCACAACTTACAAAAATATCTCAATGTAATTTCATTATGTATTAAGTAATTTCATGTTATCAAAATGCTTTAGAAATTGTAAAATAAATAAAAATTGCTTTTAAATTCTATTAATGTTTCAGTACTTTTACATTACACGACATATTAATGATCATTTACGCCATGATCGCCATTGATGCAGCACATAAGATAACGGTACACGGATCTTTGTGTACCTACAGCATGGTTTTCCTCAAATATTCACTAAAGTAAAATCTCGAGACTCAGAGCAAGCTTTATTATGGCGTAAATACACATTCTACCAAGCATCTATGCGCGTGTTGATGCTTTGCACGCCATGGCAACTTCTCTCGGCAGCGGAATAGCTATTCAACAAGCGGGTTACTATGTCATTAGGCATGGAGCGCATTGACGCAACAAATGCTCAGACTACCACTTGTTTTACTATAGCAAGTCAGCTTAACCATGTTTTGCCAGTGCATTCTGGCCTTTTTGCTTACACAATTATTTCAAATGGAATGCATTAATTTGTATTTTTTATTTCTAGATAATAAATTGGTTCAAAAATATAACGTATCCGATATAATTTCGAGATCATAAGTGACAGGTGCTGAAAACGTAAGTTCAATTAGCTCTACGCATTCAAGAATTTTACAAAGTTTTTACGACTGTGAAGTGTATAAACCTGCATTTTAATTGCGTACTGCATAGACTAAGACTTTTTTATATAGAAAAATTTCTTTCCACCTTATGAAAATGCATAAAAAACTGCATAAAGAAAAAGTTTATATACAAAAGCCACCTCAAATATTTTTACTGTTATCATCAAGGTAAATATAAGTTTCTTGCCTTTTCTCGCCAGCACACTCTCCCACTGCTTCACTGAAGGCAGGGATTGTACACCAAATGCGATACCACAATGTAACTCCTTTCAACAGTATAGCTTCACATTTTGTGTCTTGGAATGGCATATTTTATATATAACCCCATCTCAGCTTTATTTCCTGAATTGCTGCTCACACTCTAATGCATACATATATGCGCATATAGCAAGAATGCAGCTATCAAAGGCAGAATACTAGTATTGTTTTTGTTGTTGACGGAGTAAGTTGTGAATGTGTACTTCGTCAGATTTTACGTAAAAAATCAAACAATTAACTCAACATAAATTATCTGCATTTAAAAATATTTTGATGCATTTAAAAGAAATAGGACATGCAGCAAAAGGGCCCAAAATAAGGTAACTTGCAAATTCCGCATCATTTTAAATTAAATCAGATAAGTCAAATCTGATTTCAGAAACTCAAACTCTGGCATTTGGCAACTGTTTCAATAATTATATTTACCTGGTTTTAGTTTGGGAACAATTTGCTGATATTTTGTATTCAATCAGTGGAATTGACAGCTGACGAGTCCTGAGAGCAAAACTCAGGAAAATAAATGTGGTCAACAAACTCCGTCTCCACGCATTCCAATTTCTTGTATCCACTTCAAGGGTCACCTCAACCAGAGTAGATACATTTCTTTTGAGCCCCCAAACCCTCCTCAGCTAGACGTCAGCTCAGGGAACTGGAATGGAAATTAGTACTAGTACTTTCAAAAATCACCAGAAACGGTCAAACAGGTTAGCAGAAAAAACTTCCAGTTTGTCAAAATTCTGATTTTTAGTTACGACTGTACAATTTATTCAAATAATTTGGTTTTACCGAAAGTAGATCTCTCGAATCACAAGAAGCAATGGACAATCCACAATTGACTTTTTTCTAGTGCAAATACTGGCTTGCTTGCGGTATTCGTCTTTCAACTAAACGATTTTGGAATTCAGCGTGCCAAACAAAAAAAGACGTACTCTGTGAAAATGGATTGACAACAGGGTAGTCCGCTGGTTACAAAATGGAGCAGCATGAAATCTCATAATAAATCCATACATCGACTGTGATTATTTAGCAACCACGGTAAAACAAAATGTGTGTGCATACTTTGTTTTACTAACTGAGTTTTTTTGCATTTGTCTTGTGCTAGAATTCGTAAAGTCCACATCCATTAAAATTATTGATGTTGGGAAATCTTACCTTGATAACAAACTATAGGGAACATACAATGAAGATAATACAAGATGAAAGGTATATCAACATAAAACTGTTTATCGTTACGTCAACATAAATCCAGTTTCTGGCATATATAGAAGTAATTTGCCGTTTGGTGCTTTTTGTTATTGTTTTTATAGACCTTTCTGAATTATGTAGTGTTGTAGCAGAGGATTTAAGTCTTCAATTGAATATAAAAGTTAAAGATGTTACCAAACCAAGAATTCGGCCACCGCAGCACAGTCAGAAGTGTTAAAACGAACCTAAATATTCCTCTGGTTCAGCAAGGAAACGGTCATGGGATTGGCACCTTAACCTTGGATCGGGAGGTACGAAATCGGAGATTCGCATTGGCAATGCGGCATTACGTTGTGCGCACCATTTCACTAAATGACCATTTTAAAGGTGAAATTTAAAAACCCCTAAAATTATATATTTTGTTTTACAGAAACGATCGTTTACAGTAGTAACAAATCCAGGTAACTTGAAACGGACCAAATACCATTTCGGGCTGGAGAACTGATTTTGGATAAACAGTACAAGAATATGAACGATAGCGATCTGGGATAAATAAACTGGAGAATAGGTTTTAGAATGGGAACAATAGGATGCAAAAAGACGGGAAGGAAGAAAGTAATCGGCTACTGCCAATCTCACTAAAAGTCTAAATTAATGATATAAGGTTAATTAAATGGATTTACTGACATACTGTAAATAGATAGTACGTAATAATATGAATTGACTATTTTGATATTAACAGGGTTCTTGTTTTGCATTTTTATTTGATATCATCGGAGTTTGATGGCCTTCCATAAGCCTTCCCTTACTTTATCGCCGGATATTTCAGCCTAGAATGTTACAAATACTGCTTTGTTATATGTCCAAATTAAATTAGTTGGAACAACAGGGTTGCTATTTGTAACACTGCAATTCAACAGCGTCCTTGCACTCCCGTTTATGCAATAAATATTCAAACTATAACTAAGTATCTAATCAGTTTTACAGAAGCTGAGATTAGTTGGAAGAGTTATTTGGTTTTCTCGTAATACAGAATTTAATTTTTGGGCGAAAAAGTTGGCGTGATAGCCAGAATATTCCAAAGAGGTTTCCTAAACCGTTGCTAAGATCCGATCGTTTTCAGAGATGAAAAGTGACAATACTCGGAAGATGCAAACTAGCCAAATGGTATCCCAAAACACATACAAAGTAGCTGTATTTTTATCCGAATAGACATACAAAGTAGCCAAATTTTTCGGCCGGCAAAATATACAAAGTACTCGAATAATATCCGAATATTTCGGCTTGCATTTTATATTACCATCCAATGCATGTATATTACATTTTTTAAGTCATAGGCATTATTTTTAAGCCTTACGTTATCTCTGACAAGAGAATAAGGAAATCCACGAGAACCTAAGGCAACCTCCGTGATATTAAGGTTACCCATTTAAAGTAAAGGTTACCCATGAAAATTTAAGGTTACCCATGAAAATTTAAGGTTACACATGAAAATTTAAGGTTACCCATGAAAATTTAATGTTACCCGTGGGAATCTCAGGTTACCCATGGAAGTTTAAGGTTACTCGTGGGAACCTCAGGTTACCCATGGGAATTTAAGGTTACTCGTGGGAATCTCAGGTTACCCATGGGAATTTAAGGTTACTCGTGGGAATCTCCGGTTACCCATGGGAATTTAAGGTTATTCATGGGAATTTAAGATTACCCATGGAAATTTACGGTTACCCACGGGAATTTAAGGTTACCCGTGGGAATCTCTAGTTACCCATGGGAATTTAAGGTTACCCATAGAAATTTAAGGTTATTCATGGGAATTTAATGTTACCCGTAGAGAATTTAAGGCAACCCGTGAGAATCTCAGGTTACCCATGGGAATTTAAGGTTACTCGTGGGAATCTCAGGTTACTCATAGGAATTTAAGGTTATTCATGGGAATTTAAGATTACCCATGGGAATTTAAGGTTACCCATAAGAATTTAAGGTTACCCATAGGAATTTAAGGTTATTCATGGGAATTTTAGATTACCCATGGAAATTTACGGTTACCCATGGAAATTTAAGGCTACCCATAGGAATTTACGTTTACCCACGGGAATTTACGGTTCCCCACGGGAGTATAAGGTTCCCCATGGGAATTTAAGGTTATTCATGGGAATTTAATGTTACCCGTAGAGAATTTAAGGTTATTCATGGGAATTTAAGGTTACCCATAAGAATTTAAGGTTACCCATAGGAATTTAAGCTTATTCATGGGAATTTAAGATTACCCATGGGAATTTAAGGTTACCCATAAGAATTTAAGGTTACCCATAGGAATTTAAGGTTATTCATGGGAATTTAAGATTACCCATGGAAATTTACGGTTACCCACGGGAATTTACGGTTTCCCATGGAAGTTTAAGATTACCCATGCGAATTTAAGGTTACACATGGAAAGTTAAGGTTGGCCATGGGAATTTAAGGTTACCCATGGAATTTAAGATTACCCATGGAAATTTAAGGTTACCCATGGAATTTAAGGTTACCCATGGAAATTTAAGGCTACCCATAGGAATTTACGTTTACCCACGGGAATTTACGGTTACCCACGGGAGTATAAGGTTCCCCATGGGAATTTAAGGTTACCCATGGGAATTTAAGGTTACCCATGGGAATTTAAGGTTACCCATGCGAATTTAAGGTTACACATGGAAAGTTAAGGTTAGCCATGGGAATTTAAGGTTACCCATGGAAAGTTAAGGTTAGCCATGGGAATTCCCAACATGATATTCAGGTTATCTACATGATATTAAGGTTACCAACATGATACTAAGGTTACCTACATGATATTAAGGTTATCTTCATGACATTAAGATTACAGACATGAAATTGAGGTTACCCACATACAATTAAAGTTACCAACATGCATTAGGGTTACCCACATGATATTAAGGTTACCCACATCATGTGGGCCACATGCCATTAGGGTTACCCACATGATATTAAGGTTACCCACATGATATTAAGGTTACCCACATGCCATTAGGGTTACCCTCATGATATTAAGGTTACCCACGAGAAGTTAAAGTTACTTATGAAAATTTAAGGTTACCCACGAGAAGTTAAAGTTACCCATGAGAATTTAAGGCTGCCCATGGGAATTTAAGGCTACCCATGAGAATTTAAGGTTACCCATGGAAAGTTAAGGTTAGCCACGGGAATTTAAGGTTACCCATGGTAAGTTAAGTTCGGCCACGGGAATTTAAAGTTACCCATAAGAATTTAAGGTTACCAACATGATAATAATGTTACCAACATGATATTAAGGTTACTTACATGCTATTAAGGTTACCTACATGATATTAGGGTTACCTACATGATATTAGGGTTATCTGCATGACATTAAGGTTACCAACATGATATTGAGGTTACCCACATACAATTAAGGTTACCAACATGCCATTTGGGTTACCCACATGCAATTAGGGTTACCCACATTATATTAAGTTTACCCACGAGAATTTAAGGTTACCCATAGGAATTAAAGGTTACCCATAAGAATTAAGGTTACCCATAAGAATTAAGGTTACCCACATGATATTAAGATTACCCATGGGAATTTCATGGGAATGTCATGTGGATAACCATAATATCACCTTAATGTCATCTGAGTAACCTAAAATTCCTGACTGTGTGTAACCTGTAACCTAAAAAATGTGTAACCTGAATAAGATGTGCGTAACCTTAGTTGTATGTGGGTAACCTTAATATCATGCTGGTTACCCTAAATTCTCATGGGTAATCTTAATATCATATTGGTAGCCTTAAATTCTTATGGGTAACCTTAAATTCCAATGGGAAACCATAATATAATGTGGGTAACCTTAGATTCTAGTGGGTAACCTTAGATACTAGTGGGTAACCTTAGATTCCAGTGGGTAACCTTAGATTCTAGTGGGTAACCTTAGATTCTAGTGGGTAACCTTAGATTCTAGTGGGTAACCTTAGATTCTAGTGGGTAACCTTAGATTCTAGTGGGTAATCTTAGATTCTAGTGGTTAACCTAAGATTCTAGTGGGTAACCTTAGACTCTAGTGGGTAACCTTAGACTCTAGTGGGTAACCTTAAATTCCAATGGGAAACCATAATATTATGTGGGTAACCTTAGATTCTAGTGGGTAACCTTAGATACTAGTGGGTAACCTTAGATTCTAGTGGGTAACCTAAGATTCTGGTGGGTAACCTTAGACTCTAGTGGGTAACCTTAAATTCCAATGGGAAACCATAATATTATGTGGGTTACCTTAAATTCTAGTGGGTAACCTTAGATTCTAGTGGGTAACCTTAGATTCTAGTGGGTAACCTTAGATTCTAGTGGGTAACCTTAGATTCTAGTGGTTAACCTAAGATTCTAGTGGGTAACCTTAGATTCTAGTGGGTAACCTTAGATTCTAGTGGGTAACCTTAGATTCTAGTGGGTAACCTTAGATTCTAGTGGTTAACCTAAGATTCTAGTGGGTAACCTTAGACTCTAGTGGGTAACCTTAGATACCAGTGGGTAAGCTTAGATTCTAGTGGGTAACCTTAGATACTAGTGGGTAACCTTAGACTCTAGTGGGTAACCTTAGATACTAGTGGGTAACCTTAGATTCTAGTGGGTAACCTTAGATACCAGTGGGTAAGCTTAGATTCTAGTGGGTAACCTTAGATACTAGTGGGTAACCTTAGACTCTAGTGGGTAACCTTAGATACTAGTGGGTAACCTTAGATTCTAGTGGGTAACCTTAGATTCTAGTGGGTAACCTTAGATTCTAGTGGGTAACCTTAGATTCTTGTGGGTAACCTTAGATTCTAGTGGGTAACCTTAGATTCTTGTGGGCAACCTTAGATTCTAGTGGGAGTGGGTCACCTTAGATTCTAGTGGGTCACCTTAGATTCTAGTGGGTAACCTTAGATTCTAGTGGGTAACCTTAGATTCTAGTGGGTAACCTTAGATTCTTGTGGGCAACCTTAGATTCTAGTGGGTCACCTTAGATTCTAGTGGGTCACCTTAGATTCTAGTGGGTAACCTTAGATTCTAGTGGGTAACCTTAATATCATGTTGGTAACCTTAGATTATTATGGGTAACCTCAATTTCATGTGGGTAACCTTAATTTCCAGTGGTTAACATTAGTATCACGTGGGTTATCTTAGGTTCTCGAGGGTTGACTTATTCTCTTGTCCGGAGGTAACCTTAGGATTAAATTAATGCATATGATGTCAAAGATGGAGTATACACGCATTGGATGCTAATATAAATTGCAAGCCGAAATATTCGGTTAAAACTGTTACTATGTCTTTTCGGATACCATTCTGCTAGTTTGTATCTTCCGACAATACTCAGGCCAACATTCAATAGCACCACTTGCTGCTGTTGAGATTGGTGTGCCTAGATAATAGATAGTTGCTGCTGTTTGTTTATTGTAGAATAAATAATAAATATAGATGGAACACTGGCTTCACTCCTGGGCTCTGTGGAGTAGGAATAGTATATGCAGTGCAATTAGAATGTATAGTTTTAAGAGCATCAAAATGTAATTTGGGGCACTGTAAGACATGCATTGTTTTACTATCATACTTACTATTGTATTTAACAAGCATACCTTAATTAATTTCACATTTTTCATTTAATTCTATTCTGTTTATTTTAGTGATAACTAGTTAACTCCGATATTCATACTTTTTTAAATAAAAGGTTGTTTTAATGCACATGTGGAAAATAAGGACAATTGCATAGAGATCCTTGCTCATTCTTAAGCCATTCATTTTGTACTTATTTGGTTTCTCTGCAAAGTTGAAATTTACTTTGAAAATGTGCCAACACAACGTCACAACATATTTTGGAATGTATAGCATTGCAAATGCAAACTCGATTTGCTGTCAAAAGAACACAAATATCATAAAGAAGTAACCTAGTTTCGGTTAATTCGTAGAGGACAAGAAGAAGACTTATCTCTACCCACACCTATTTTAAACGAGCATGTGAATATTTTCTTTTACATTTTGAAACTCATACTTATTTTCAAAAGGAATTTATGAATGCTTTATAAACTCTTACAGATACCAGAAGAGAAGCTGGTCAATTACTTCTCCTTTGATGCTGAAAAGAGATGTCGGCGACATCATGTCGCATAGCAAAGCATCTATGGAATACAGTGTCACTACGCATTAAAAGTTTAGAAGATTCTAATGTAAAATGCGAAACAATAAGAAATGTTTGAATTTTCAAATATCAATTATTTTGTAATGCTGTATTGTTTTAGTATTTAGGGAAAATGGATTTATTTACATTTTGAAAACTTAGAACAGTATAGAATATTGCAAATGCAAGTAATTTAATTGGAGTAAGTACTTCATTCATCGCGCACTTACATCCATGTAAAACTTTTCAGTGGCCAACAAAAATTCCCGAGTCTGAAAGATGCTTTCATTGTATTAATACACAGACTATTATGCACTTTGTACATGCATTTCAAATTTTCACAACAGCAAATAAGCCCGAGACCGAGAGCAAGTTTTCTATGCATATAAATACACAGCACAACAGGCATTTACCCTCATGTTGATTCCTCACTCGTTACAACAAATTTCCTTGGGCTGCGGAATAGCTTTCAACAAGCATGTTACTACGTCATTAGGAGCTATTGCTCGTGTGTGGATGCTGAAGCTCTGTCGGAACAAATGCTTAGAATATCAAATGCTTTTTATCCTTTTCTCACTCGCACACACACACACTGCTACACTGCAGTGGTTGTTCACAAAACGCGACATCACAATGTAGCTTGCTAAGTGCTGTGGTTAAACATACAAATGTAATATTTTGTGGTACTCTGAAATTGTGTATTAGTTTATGACTAACCCCATTTTACTTTTGCTATCCTGACTGGTTGCTCACAATATAATACGCTTTCGTAGGGCTGTTTGTCTTGCAGGTGTATACATATACCTATATGCGTATATAGCACGTATACACATACAGCTGTCAAAGCCAAATATTTTACTATTATTTTTGTTGTTGAAAGAGTAAGTTCTAAAGGTGAATGTTGTCATATTTAACAAAATATCCAAACAGTTAACTCATCGGAAAGGGATATTTTGCAATTGCAAAATATTTTTGTACATTTAGAAAAAGTAAGATGTGCAAAAAGGGTCCAAAATAAGGTAACTTGCAAATTCAGCATCATTTTAAATAAAAACTCAATTATAATTATTGCTGATCCGGGGTTTCTTTAAATTTGTATTTTGGTGTCTATTTGTTTCACCAGAAATTATAAAAGTTGGAGAAAATCTTCCTACAGAAAAGCTGCGCGAGCAATAATGACAAATTTGTAGGTGCAAATCAGGTAAATTTCAGATTAAGTCAAATCAAATTTCAAACGTTCACAATTCTCCTTGTCATTTGATGACTGTTTTAATAAATATGATTACGTGGTTGTAGTTTGCTGGACAATTTGTGATATTTTTGAGAGGAAAAATCAGCAAGATGGTCTTTATTTACAAACCCCATCTCCATCTCATTTCGATTTCTCTTCGTATCCACCTCGGGATTCATCCCAACCACAGGATGTTCATTCCTTTTGAGTCCCAAATTCCTCCTCAATTTGACGCCGGCTCAGAAATTTGGGATGTGGATGGAGTTTAGTTTTATCTTGATTAATGAATGGCAAAATAAAAATAGCTCCCCTCAAATAATCACTCTCTAGTGGTAATGATGATGATGTCTAGTGGACGGTGATTAAAAAATGGTCCAAAAGGTTTGCAAAAAGATATTCCAATTTTTTGCAAAATTCTGATTGTTTGTTATGGCCGTAATAATTTATAAATGATTTTGTTTTGCAGATAGCCTATTGCTCATATAAAAACAAACGATGTAAAATGGCAAATCAAGAGATGCCAGGCGCTGCTAAAATGGATTCACGAGAAAGTAATTCGGGGGTAAAATCATTATAAATTGATTTCCATACTGCAAAATTGAAACTATGAAATACTATGAGGAGGTTATGGTTTTATTTTGTAGCGTACTGCAATATTAGTATGCAACGTTATATTTTTATACACTGACCATTTGGGATTTTCAACAGGATCTGATTACGTTTTTACTAAATATTATACATGCTTTGATATTTACTAGATATTGTCATTGTTGCCGTTGTTGGTCTAATTCACATAACCCCACAGTCTTGGTCTGCACTTCTGATTTGCTAACGGCCTAAAAATGAAAATGTACGGTACATCAACATAAAACTGATTAACGTCAGGTCAAAATAAACCTGTTTTTGTGGTTTCTCAAACTTGCTTGCCGTTTGGTTGGTGACTCAAAAAATTATTTTTATGCAATTTCTAGATTGCTGAACCATTTTCACTTGTGGTGTGGCTTATCAAAGATTTGGATAAAGAATTTCAAGATGCCCGCAAGCCAAGTACAATTTTTGCACGGGTTTCGTAAAAATCTAGTCCAGTCACAGGATTTATTTTTTGTAATGATCAAATAGTAAGACATTAAAAGTTACTCAAAGTTTCAGTATTGCTGGCTAAATTATCGTGGTTTTAAGATGAAGTTTTAATAATTGCTGATATAACTTGTCCTTCTACACCAGCAACCGACACCATCTCCACCCCCAAAACCACCAACCGGACCAACCAGCTCTTTAGATGAGCAAGCCCATCTAGCATAAATATTCTGGACAGGCGTTTTTTAGAATTTAATAAGAACGTCGTGAGACATATATATGGGGGCAGTGGATATCACAGGGAGCATTAAAAATGGGAATAAATGACCAGAGGTAAACTGCAAGTGTTTTTAATATGTATACATTTATAAAACATTCTTATTTACTAAAGCAGGGTTTTTAGTATTCTTAACGTTCAGAAAAAGAATATAAACTGTTTGTAATATCCCAAGCTAACGAGTGGGCAACTGCCCCCAACCGTAGGAGCCCCGTTGCTATGGCATTACCAAAATAGACCTAAAAAACTATTCTTCTGGTTTGCTAAAAAAATCTAAAACGGTCACTTCGGTGGAGAAATTGGGGGTACGAAGAATTTCACTGTTGTGACTAAATTACCATTTTTCAACATTAAGTTTAAGTATACACCGATTAAATGATGATTTTAAATACGTAACTGAGCCAAGTGGATGTCTGTCTGTCTGATTCTGTCTCCAATCACCATGGGGGGGTGAGAAATCAGGCTTAAAAGCAATAGGGCTATTTCTTATAACCCAACAATTCATTGTACCAAATTTGGGGCGGTTCTGACAAGTTTTATGGTCGGGGGGTTATCTCCCCCTCCAAAATCAACAGGGGTTTTTTGCTACGTTCAAATAAAAAACTGTACCAAATTTGGTGTGACTCTGATAAAGCATACGGTCGGAGGGGTTACTTCCCCGTACTACCCCAGGGGGATGACGGATCTTGCTCAAAGTCAATAGGGTTTGTCTTCATGACTCTATAAATCACTGTTCTAAATTTAGTTGTGATTTTGACAAATCGTCTGGCCTGTATCTTGCTCACACACCGACAGACAGACGGCCAAATATGACAATCTCAATACTAGCTTCACTATGTTCAGCTACGTAATAACTGAAATCATTTGGTTTTACAGTACTGACAGGTCCGAATTGACATAAATTCAAAGGCTGATTTGGGGAACTGATGTTAGAAAGAAAGACAACTGTGATTGAGTATGAACAACAACACTCCGGGATAAATACACAGGAGGAATATTTTTGGAGTGGTATGTGAAAAAGCGTTTATTGAAGAAGGCGACAACGGATGTCACCCAACGTTTAAATAAATAAAGAACCTGAGGTAAACCAAAAAGTCTAAAATGTTAATGGATTACGTTATACAAAGCTTTTCTACAGAATGACAATTTTATATTAACATATTTGTTTTGCTTTTTGATTAGATGTGGTCAATTTTAACCTACTAAAAAACCTCCTCATCTCTCACGGTGGTATATTTGAACTGTTGATTTGCAAAAGGTCAAAATTCAAATCATTGGAACAAATACTCTAGTTTTGCTCCATCAACAATCGTAACAATAGCATTCATGGAATGCTGTTTGTGGTGTACCTGAAACCAAGAATATTCTAGGCTGTATTTAAAAATTGTCGTTTTCCAATCAATCAATTGTATATTTTGGTTTAATGAAAAAATACCCTTAAAAGCAAAAAATCAAAAAGCTAGTCTTTTAACCTGATAAAACATGTGTACTTGCAAAAACAAGATCTTTAGCAAACTTTTCGGGAAGGGCATGAAGAGGAAAAGTATATATAATCATTGTAAGGTCATAGGGTAACGATTTGTCAGGTGCCCCCAACCGTAGGAGCCCCGTTGCTATGGAGTTCGATCATTTTCAGAACTTAAGTAGGTATAGCAAAGTACGTAGTACTCTTACTGGCACAGCTTGCTGCTGCAGCATGCTGTTGAGTTCTTGTGAATGCATGGAATTGAGCATATAGAATAGGAAGCTGCTTTGCTAGCAGCACTGCTGTTTGTGTAAAACATCAGACAAGCCGTAATATATGATCTGAGGAGAGTGTGAGATGCTTTTTAGTTGACCGTGTATTCTACCCGTGTATGCAAACGCAATACTGGTATCAGAATATTATTGCTACTTCTTCAGTGATAAATACTTACAATTGGATGACAAGTAAACCTTATATTAACTGAATAAAGTTGAATAAACGATTTATTTTCTTTTTTGTCGTAAATCATTATTAGTCATAAAATCATTACTATTACAAAATAACTGTTTTGTCAAGCAAGTCAGTGGATCCTTACTACTTAAAAAACACAAAATAAATAGAAAATAGGCACACATTACATGAACTGACTTAGTTAAAAGTAATTAAAAATTTGTAAGATTAACGAATTGGTATTCACGTACCAATATATTATATAGGCTGGCGTTATTTATACCGCGAGAATAATACTAACCTACATAATTTTGTACGCACAAAACAAATGCAATCTTTCTGAACCTTCTGTGAACAAAAATATTTAAAAATACTAGTACTACACATTATTTCGCATTACCATGATAACATGAGGTTGTAGCAGCAAAATGAATACACGTTAGCTACATTTAACTTTTTACTCTTACAAACTAGCCTTAATTACTAATTGATTATAATTATGCTTGATTTACATTTGTATTTGTTTCTTTAAATGTTTCACTCGCAATTTCTCTTGGAGGTTTGTATATTATGACATTTTTCAAAACTGTGACATGCTTGAACAGTTAAAATTTGATACAGAAGATTACAGTTTGGGTTACGGTTGCTTGATTTCTATATTTGTTATACCCCTACATTTCTCGCACGAGATTATCCGATTTATCTACAAGTTTAAATTTTTTTCCTTTTGTTCATATAATTTTGATACATTTTTTGATATCTCTTTGTTATATAGCTGATAATAATAAAATTATTGTGATATAATATATAGCATTTAATTTCTGAAAGCAAGCCTTGTCATTTTCATTAACGTTCTCAGCTTCAAGCCATATAGATTACACACATACGTACATAATATTGTTTCATTTAGAATATTTAAAATGTTATTTTTAAAGCTTTGAACTATGTTGCAGGTCCAACTGTAGAGTACAATTCAGAAACTGGTATATAATAAGAAATTATAAGAAGTTAACAAGTAAAAATTAAAAAACGAAATAACGGAATTATAGGTATTTAGGCGACTGGCTGAACCGCACATCTTTCCAGAGCCAACTGGTTTCTATAATTGCTAGCTTTCTTGGCTCTGGAAGATCTGATGATTTGTAAAACCATGGCTTTGCAATCGTGACACACGACCATGAGAGACCCTTTCAATTTCTCAGTCTTGTCATCTTCTTTGCCTCGGCCAAAATTTCTCCTGTGGATTTACAATAAAAAGGAATATTAGCACTCATTAAGGCAATAATAATATATTTAAAAGGATTTACATTTCACACCTTTTAAAAGCCATTAGGCCCAAAGAAATGGATGTGACAGTAGGCAAGCTGTATGGTCCATTGCCATGATCTGGTGAAAATCTGTCTCGTTCTTCCCCATCTAAAAGCCCTGGGGAGATTGACCTCTGGCCGCTGTCTGATTCATTGCCTGCAGATTTACGTGACATGTTTGGTGACGTGGGTGCACTACCTACACTATTCTTTCGTCCTGCAGGCTTGCAAAGAGTATTACTATTAGATTGTGTACCATTTGGAGTCGGGGTTCGGGAGCCAGGGAGCTCTTTCTCCTCATCGCGGGGAGAAAGTGCAGGACTGAGACTGGACACCGGAACTTTGGAAAAGTGTTCTGTGGGTATTCTCATCTACAATTGAACACCAATGAAAAAATAATTTACATTTAGTTATCATATTCATATTTCTTTAGGTATGCATATGTATGGTTTTCATGTTTTTGCACTTACTTTGGAACAACATTTGGCACACACCATCCGCTTGCACAACTTGCATTGGCTACTCCAAGGTCCAAAGAGAGAAAACCGAGTTTTGAGACAAAGGAAACAGATCTGTTGAGAATCCAGCAAAATAAACGCATTTCATTTCATGTTCCTTTTTATTGTAGTGTTTCGTCCCATCATTTCATGTAAAATATTAATTTATGAGCGTATGAAGCTTTAATCATATTGATAAATTGATTTGCATGGCACAAATAAAGTTTACAGTCCTTCCAGGTAAAGCACTTTATAGAAATATTATAATTAGTGAGTAAATATAATAAATATCATTTTCGTAATTCTTCGTAATACCGAAATTGCACTGTGCAGTTGAAACTAGTGATTAAATAGTATTTATGCTTAATACTGTATTGTACACAAATATCAAAATTGAATTAAAAATTTCATTATCCAAAAAATTAACGGCTGAAAAGGTTTGTACAGTATAATATAGTTTCTCTTTTATTTCATTTTCCAAGGAATTATTTTCCTTTCTGTTATTCAATTTAATCAGCATTGAGTATAAAATTGCACGTTAATCTTTTAATGACTGTTGCTCTATTAGCAGACTCGTGTTCACGGTATTCTGATCTCATTTACGTTAATACACGCTTATTAAACCGTAATTACGTTAATAAATTAATTACCCTCCCGGAGGTCATTTCATTTGTACAACCTGTAAGTAGTGCGCAGTACGGTACGGAGTACTTACTTTCTCTCTTGCTTTTAGGTATTTAGAAAAAACCGTAAAGTGTATATTATGTAGTAATGAGAAATTTAATGGACCCCAATTTAAGTAAGTATAAAACCCCACACAACTCTACTAGTTTCATATATACATCAGGCCCATGTTAAAACGCTGCTTTTATGACTTTATCCTACCTTTTCTAAAGCCTTTAATTACATAATTAGGGTAAAGTTCATGAAGCGCTTTTCCCGATGGAATTAGCGTCAAGTCACACATGCAGCAGCCTTAACAAACTTTGCGTTTCAGTTTTCTACGTTGCTAAATTACAGCCTGTAGCTGTCTCTTTCAATTATCTCACCTTTCCCTTCTCCACATCCTCCTTGAGACTGCAGTCAACCGGAAGAGCCTCCAGCTCTGCTTTGGTAAGAACAAACCGAATATGTACCACTTCCTCAAGGTTCAGAGAGAGACACTCCATGGCCGTCTGCCACTGATTAGACTGGAAGAACTCCTCCTGCAGGGAGCTCTTGGAGACAGAGTGCGGCAACTGCTGCTTCCTTCTGTGCAAAATGGGTGACACTGCAGGTCCGTTCAGAGAGTCAAAAATCTTTTCCGAATTTGTGTACTCAAATGGGAAAGTGATCAGTGTGGCGGCATGCTCGTCCCGCATTGTGGGATTGCATATTGTGTGTCTTCTGCGGAGATCCACTAATCTCTCTGTGCTTCCCATATCATCCTCACCTGAAAAGTAAAAATGGGAAAGGGGATTTAGCACCCGTTTCACAATTCACAGTTTTATGCTAAAATCACTTGGCGAGATAATCCTTTGGATTATTTGACTTACCAATGGCCGGTTTACTTTTCCACGGTGAGACTGGTGTGGACTGGGTTCCATCTGAGGAGCAAATGTGACGGTAAAAACACATTCCGCTTGTGTTGCTTTTGTTAAAGGTTTCTTGCGTGTCCTCTTCATCTTCATCATCGAAATCCTGTAGGAATAATAAGAAAATAACAGTTACTTTAGCAAAAGTTTTTGTTTCAATGCAAGATTAAGATGGGAATTGGGATTTTGTTCATTAGCAATTAATGAAGAATGCCACAAAATGAAAACGAAACAATGATTCCGCATAGTAGGAATAAAATTAGGTAGCTTGTGTAACCTAACCACATTTCCTTTAAAGGAACTCCTACGGGCATCACCGAGTGAAACCGCAACCGGAAGCCCATTCATTTTCTACTCATTAAATCATTTCCATTTCTAGAACAACTTATGCATTATGAATGGGTGGTCTAAAGTTACTAAAATAAGCTGGCGTAGCAGCTATGACCTATGCTAATTTTAACTATTGTAGAAAAATAATGCATGAACTATAGAATTGCATATCATAAGCTTGGTAGTGTGAACATACCCATCATAATATCCTTGTTGTAGGATTTTCCAAAATTGCAATTGGCTCAATTCTTTTAACACAATATACATTCCTGCATTCCTATCAACCTAAAAATTATTCTTCTACCACCATATTAGTAATATGATATTACCAATAAGTTGCTGCATCACAACAACAACAACACAAACAACCTAATTATCCAATATCAGTCAAATACCGTAAAAATCATTCACCGTGTGTTCTTGGTTTAGACGGTTTTTATTGTTGTTTTGGTAAGAAAAAAACATGCTATGCAACTTTTTAAGAAATCATTTTATTTCATCTGATGAGCAGACCATCCGAAGAAGACGAGTAACCTTTCACTCAATCTACTACGATTAAACTTTTTTGTTTCTGCTGCTGTGCTAAGATTGCATAAGAACGAAATATTTAAGGTATTTTTATTGCTAGTTAATAAGCAGACTAACATACTTTATGATTTTAATGACAAGTCATTTGAATTGCAGCAATTGCAGGTGCAATTCATTTACTGCAACAAAAATGTGCAGTTTGGTACGAACTAGGCAGCTAGGATTGGAATAATACAAGTTATTTAACAATATTTCATAACGGCAATGCAATCTATGAGTTTTATAAAGCCCATATTATTACTGTTTGAAATTTCTCTCTCGGTCAGTCGGGTATTAGGTTCAAAAAGAAGAACCCATTGACCCGACTATCTTCATCAGCTTTAAAATAAAATACTAGACAAGACAACCGACATGTGGTACGCTCATATACTGTAATTTAACGCAGATGCACTTCTTCAATTCATATTTTAATCACATACACATTCAAACGTGCCATCTAAACTGATCTCACTTGCTCCAATAATTTGAAATGTAAACAATAGAATAATATACATTCACTATCTCTACCCCAATTTTCAAATTTCAAAGTGCAGATAGCACACACGACCACGAGACTTTGATGACAACGCTGTTACGCATGCTTATTTGGGCCTTAGGTCGCATTCAATTCAGTTTCAATTGAAATTGACGACAATGGAAATTCTATCTGACGTATTTATCTTATTGATCACCACTTTTTGCTATGCTACTTGTTTACTAATCGACATTTTTGTATTTTGAAATAGCCGAAGGATAGAATGCTCAATACATTTTATGCACATTCCCTTTCAGGTATATATACCAATTGCCAATGAGGTGGAAAGTACATTCTTTTCTGGTTCATCAAATCATCATCTATCGTCATCATCTTTCATTGATTATATAACCATTTCAGTTTTTAATAGGAAAATGCTAATATAGGTATTGAGACATTTATAAAACAGAAATAAATTGCATCCCTTTTATATTCAGTGGACGATTTGAATCCAGCTCACATATTAGTCTCGTGCTGCAATGAATACCAAGTCTAAATTAAGATCGATATTATCTTTGTCATCGATTGCACTACAAGCCTTGGAGCAAGAACGCTTGCATCACACATTTGGGAATGGTATATTAGGGTCATTTATCATCATGCATTCATTCAGCCGTTCAGATGACATTCTCGTGTTTGATATGGAATTCAATAATCAAACAATGAAATACGCAATGGCAAAGCAATCAAAAATATTCAATATATTACTAAATGCTAAAGATATTGCGCTTTGTAACTTCTGTCATCAGATGCAGTATACGGTAAAAGTATAGTACACCGGTCAAAATAATGGTGCAACTGCCAATAACTCAAGCCATCCAGAAATATGTGAAGACAAGCTTTTCAAAAACGATTCCTTCTTTCTTCGCTTTAAAAATTCATTTAGAAATTTTGCACAAACATGTAAAACATTTCATTTTTTCATAAAACACAAGCATTTCCCCCCTTTTAGCTGTTTTCTGCTATTGTTGTAAATTATAAAAGGCAAAATGTTGATGTGTACAATAAATGTTTGTGAAGCACATTATCATTGGCACGATAGCCAAAAGTTACAAGGATTATCTTGTACATTTTGAAATTTACAGTGTTCACCACTCGACTTTAAAAATGTGTTTATATAATCGAAAGTAAAACCCGACATTATTCGTTTGCTCTCCCAACTCAGTGTTTGACAAGCTGTAAAAATGTACTTTTCCTTTCCTCTGAACTTTTTTCAACATTCCCTTGAGATACATCATGTACTTCATTGTTGTTCTCATCATCTTGGTCATCATGTCATCATTACGTCAAAAGGAATCAGAAGATGCAATCAGATGCAGATGGGCGGAAGACCTTATTCTACCTCCACTAACGTCATCATACGGAAGATGTAACATCATCGGTAAAGCAGACGAGCATCTTTGGTCTCGTAAAAAGTGAGGCGGTCAGCAAACACGCATAATAATGAATGTACTGCTACTTTCCTCATGGATGCCTACACTTTTTACTTTATAAAGCACTAGAACCTTGTATTAGAATCCATTACTTTTGTAACCTTGCATTATTATGCAAGTAATTATATAACGCACTTATAAACAACTAGTGCACATAACCACACAAATGTGCTGGTTACTGATAATGATTTATAAGACATTTTTAGCCTCTTTCTGAAGAAAAATATACATTTTGAAACATGCTATGCATAAAATTAAATCCCACTTGCTCAGTGCAGCGGCAATGGCAATCTATTTGTTTCTCGTTATACATTTTTGTTGGTTACTCACAGATATTTATTACGCGTTATTTTTTAACCTCAATAAGCCAGTCATCAAAACTACATCACAAATTGCATATACACCAGACTGTGTACACAGTCATGGACATAATACGTTCATAAGGCAATTTTCAAAATACCAACACCACAAACATTTCATGTGGTTCTTTCTTTTATTTTGGCTGGTTAGCTTGCCCAAATGCATACCAGTAGACGGCTGCCGCATTTTTGTGACTTGGAGAAAATAAACTATGTTTTTCTTTTCAGGTTAGTTATCTTCCACCTTCTTTCTCGTAATTCGTAAAATCAACGTCAAAGATGAGAAATGCTTGCGTTAACTCAATGAGCAATGTGCAATCACTGCTTATGAATGTACACAAAGCTTCAATGTGTATGAGTATGTTTTTATCACACACTTTATTCTCATCAACATTTTCGGGGTTTTAAAGGAACGTGAATGGGAGAAAGATTAGCTTTAGTCAAAAGTAAAAAAAGAACTGCATTGCTCATACTCACCCCATTTCTTTATCTTCAGTTATATTACTACCACAACTACTATTACTCCAGTGCCGGATTTGTGCACACTATCAAAAGCGCAACAATCATGTAACAATAAAGCTTTGTGCCTTGATAGCCTCTTATTCCTTCTGCTGTTGCACTCTTTCTACCACATAATTTTCTTTACATCTTCTAATACCACCATTACAGTGAGCAAAGTTTGTCTACATGCATACTCACACAATGACCTTGAAAGATAATCACACATAAAATATGATGACTTGTGTAGCGTACTCAGTTCACTGCACTTTATTAAACTTAATATTACGCTAGTATACGTGCAATATAGGAAATAATGTAAAACAGATGCAGCTGAAAAGTAAAAGTTCTGTTAATGCAGTTATTGCATGGTTCCTATTTCACTTTGCTAGATTCATATTCAAGCAAGCATTAAGGTAAAAACCTTATTTGATGAGCAAATGCGAACAAGTATTTTACAAGAAGGATTATTAGCAATTGATTAGGCAAAGTACTTCTTGGTACACAGTATAATGATAGCTTTTCACTACTAAGTTATATTTCACAAGGTGACCTATGATCAACTTTATCTAAAGGAAACCTCAGTTATGAGTCATTGGCTGCCTTAGAGGCAAGTTCATCAAACCAGGTTCACGCTCAAAAAGTACTCAAAATAATATACGAATCATACTTTTTATGAGTACTTAATTACATGTTGTGCAAAGTTTGCCCACCTGCCTACTTATTAATATTTGGTTGTATGGTTTATTGACATATAAACCAATTAAATTCTCACGCAATTACAAACGAAAAATCGAAAGTAAAAACAGATAACACGCAATAACTATTTGATTTTTAAATATTTGGACACAAACTGAGTGGGATTTTCTGCAAAACTTTACAAACAGACCGATGGTTTGACCCTGTACTGTGAAATCTTCAAAAACAAAAAAGGAATCTCTGATGACCGGTTGATATTTGGTATAAAGACAAAAAATGCATAACAAATTTCCTTGCCAAGCCAAATAATACCTTTTACTTTTGTTTTAATACAAAGCTATATGAGCATTTCATCGTGATGATATTTTATCGACACTTCTCTCAGGGTGAACTACATACTACATGAATTACACGCATTACATGAATAAAAGTGAATGTTTCTTCTTTCTTGCTACCAAACGTTTTGTAGTATCAAAAATCATATCCAAGTTATCCTACCAAAAACATTACAACCTGGTGAGACGTAAAATATGTCTTGAAGAGAGAAAAACCAAATCTTTCTTACAAGCAATGATGGAAAAACTTGGTTTGATATTTTTACAATGGAAAGTGGCGTTACAAAAAGCTCATTTCTCAGCGATCAATTTTTTTGCATTTCAATAAGAAATCCTCACTAGATGATTTTTTATCCAAGTGAAATCTTTTAGATAACCAGAGGAAAAAATTTAAAAGCTGAGCTACAAAAGTGACGATGAAGCCGAACTAAAGCTTTGCAATAACATACGCTAACATTGTTCATGACATTTTCATGATAAAGTTAGCAAGCACTCTTGAAGGTTGTCCATAGGAAAGGAAAACTGCAAAATGAAATTTTAGACAGGTTCTTTTCGTAAAGCTGACTTTATTAGGAAAATAATTACCGCTAAGAAGAAAAGTGAAATGAAACTTGTCTTAAGTGAGGATACGTAAGACAATGTGCACAAAAACTGCTTAAATCGTTTCTTATTGTAATTTTGCAGTATACCAAAAACAATGGGAAAAAGTTTCCTCCTCGGGAAGTTCATATAGAAATGCGGATAATTTCCCTTTCATGATGATGACCGTCATCATGGTCTCATCCATACACTTAAATAATGTTCCTTGGGGTTGCTATCCAGCTTATGTATGAATAAAAGAATGAAATTGCAAATGTTTCGACCAAAAAAGTGAAATGTGAAGTGAATGACAGGATAATGATATTGCATAAAAGACTTAAAGCTTACTGTGTTATTATGATATAATGGCAATAACCATAACTTTACTCAATCTTTTGTCTGGTTTTTCCGCAAACGGACAGAAAGTCTCCAGTGCAAAGCAGATTTTATCTTTCAAAGTTGGTTATTTATCTGCTTTGCTTCATGGATCATGGTGACCTTATGACTTATATATATATGCGGTGGTTTCTTCAAACATCTCATTTCTGGTTGTTATGTGCCGAGAGCTTTTAATATAACCGTCTTACCGATCCGATGTGTAAAGAAACTACCTTGCATTTCACTAGCCTTTTGGTATGATTTTATGTGCTACACATACTTCTTCGCAAAATGATTCCATACTACGCGGCAGCAGATTGTAAGTTTTTGTTTCTTTCCAGCTGGCTTGCGATTAATTTAAGCTGGAAATTCTAGCACTCCGGCTGTGCAAGTGGCCATCAACTACAGCAAGCACTCTATCATTGAAGCCTTTAGAATCCCAGGAGAGATTCGTGAGTGAGTTATCATTACTACATGACATTTTTGTTCTTAAAGACAAAGCGATATGCAATATCGTATGCTTGAACATATATCCATTCAAATACGGGAAGAGTTTTGGCCTGATGAACAATTATGACTTTAATTAATGTACACTTACCCTTGTATCCAGACTATAAAGTACGTCTAAATCTGCCTTGATCAAGCGTCTTTGGGGTTGTGCTGGTGGCTGCATTTGTCGCTGGCCTGAAGGAGGACTATTGTTGGAGTTAGGAGTAGTTACCGTAACTCCTGGTGTTGTCGAGTTGCCGTTTATGACATTTTGATCACGGGAAAAGTTGTTGTTTGTGCAGGATGAGTTGGCTGTGCTGTTGCTAGATTCGCTCATGTCACCGGAACTAACCCTTCTTCCACGACTTCTGACTGTGTCTGTAAACAGATAAATATTCCAGTTAATATAAATTGGATCAATCATATATTCTAAAATAATCTCATAAAAAGCCAGTCAAACAAAATTTGCCCATTTTCACAAAAATCTATTGAATTTTAGAATCAAGTCCCTAAGTCTAGTCTGGTTTCACCTTCACCTTCCTTATTTCAAAAAACCTGTCAAACTGTCAATTTTTAAGTGAATGCAGAAAGATACCCAAACAAAAGGAATTTTATTGCAGTCAATAACCATAATGCAGCGTTTATCCTACAAAAGGTAAAGGTCATTTTCCGTCCTTTCACACCTTTTCTCATTCTCGGTACTCTGTAGCATCATTACACGCCATGCGCTTGTTGCTATCTTAATTTTATTGCACTTTTTGAACACGTGCACGCTCTACCTCATTTATACATGCAAACTTCAGTGCATTATGTCCTTTTTATTATGCACGTACTAATATCCGTATTTTGAAAATGCATGAACTGCAATGCATGTGCAATGCTTGCATAATGCGAATAATGATGATAAAAAATATAAAGACTAAATATTTTTTAATGATTGTTGAACTCACACTTCAAAAACTGATGGAATCTGTTGTTGAAAGTAAAATTGAAAACGTCAAAACACTTATTTTCATGAAATATTGATAACAATGAAGTGCAATAAACGAAGAAAAAGTTCAGAAAAGATCGGCACCAAACTTTGTATTTAAACTGTTTGAAAGTACGCGTAAAAATTTCAATACCAATAATAAAAGGTGCTACTCTAAAATTCACGAGAAAAATTCTTTTACTAGTTTTACTGAATGATGATATCCTTTTTACTTGAAAAATACAATGTAGCTTGTTGATGACAGCTCTTCTCACGACTGTTTGACCTCCACAGTGGCAAGCCAAGAAAAAGATTAACAAAAGACGCAAAAGAACAAAGTGTATTGTATGCAAGGCAGCAGAATCAAAACAAATTTTTCGTTTTCCTTTTTACGAAATCAGATTATGAATTTACGTTTGTAATTATTTTTGTTTGTTAGCTGTAAGAAACTTCAAGAAGAATCTGCATTTTGTGACACAGATGCCTACGCATAACTAAGGAAGGCACGATTGATTTTAAAAATATTGACGTAATAAATCCTATCAATTTTTGTTTGTGTACATACCTACGTTACATACCACACTCACATAAAAATCTCAGTAATAAAAATGCTCTATCATACGCACATTCTACAAATTCAATTAGTTCAAGAACCAGTAACACGCACTTAACTAGAAAACGAATATATATTTTTATGGATTCAAAACTATATTTTCTATACACCGCATAATGTACAAAGAAACAAAATCAGGTGAAAGTGAAAGTAGAGGAATTCCAATTTTCAAAAAGGTCATTACAGCAAACGGTGATTTGTAAAGGACACAAAGCTCGTAGACAAATCAACCGGATAGAAAAAGTGTATTATGAAACACGGTTATGAATAATAATTACAGTAATTTTGCTCAAGATTGCTCTCCTTCCTGTCACCTGTACAAGCGATGACTGATTTTTAATCTTTGAAAAAAATTGAAAAATGACCCTAGTACTAAATTAATATCTTTAAGAGCGGCAGGAATCCACTTCCAAATTGGATTTATCATAAAAATTGCCACGCAAATACTATTAGAAGCTAACTTCACGTAATAGATGACTAAACTGCTATCACCAGTCCCATAAAAAGACAACATTAAGTTGTCGTTAAAATGATTTATATGGAGCATGCTGATTGACCGTAGGTAGCGGATATTGTACTAAGTAGTGAACCCTAAACCGCCAACACTGACCTTATCGTACCTCCTAAGCACACACCACTGCTTTTTCAAAATCCAATTATAGGTATGGAAAGTTTATTTCTCTCTCTCTCTCTCTCTGAGAAAAAATATCATTTTTAAAGCCTCAAGCTGTGCAACAAAACGCAAGTGTGCTTGCAATTCTTATTCTATACACCACCACACACATCAAGTAACTATTCATACTGCAAACTATTTGTTCTTTCGTTTATCATTTTGTGTATCATTTCTGTTGATCACATCACGTAGTATTTCTTTCTGTCTCAAAGTGATAGTAATCTAATATTTTGCAGGTGACCGTATAGCAACAATGCAGACAGAGAACCTATTGAATAATAAAAGTGTTTTGGGAGGAGAATACAGTTATCTATTTGTCTTCATTTGTATTTTAATCTCGCATATAGCAAATATGATAAAGGGTTTGAGAGACAATTTACGTACGCAAAATCTTTATCCCTTTGCTTTGTAAACACGCATGTAGAGTTGAAATGATTCCTCCTATATTGATGTATTGACATGCATTGATTTAGTGTCTATTTCAGGAGTCAGTGACAAATAAAGGCATCAACGTAACGGCAGGACAACCTGCAGTTTGCAGCAGGTCATTCATTAAACTTTGCCCACTTTTATTGCAAAATCCTCCAAAACTTCACTTCTGAAAGGATGTGGCTGCCTACGAACAAAAACCCTATTAAAGATGATACTGTGTGTTTTGTTCTATTTGGCGGGGTAACTTTGTATGCACGTCATGATGCACATGCGGTCATCATTACCTTGCTAATTGCCCACACGCTAAAGTCCATTTATACTTTGCTGAAGGTAGCTCATTTAAAAAATCATCATGATAATACAGATTACTGTGCTGATTTTTAGCAAACCGCCTTTGCAAATTGGTTTTATGACTGACTAAGCTAGTTTTTATTGGTTTTATTACGTCACACAACTGTGGCATTGATCACTCAACTTCTAAAAGTCATCTTGTAACAGGAAACTGATAACTAACAAGATTGTTGTAAGATCGCAATCGTATCACCGGTTACAAGGTAGGTCATTTTAGCAACAAGCTATTACCACATACTCATAACTTGTAATCACAATGTGATACCTTACCTTTTAAGTAATGATGTTGTTAATGGAAAACCAATATTATGCACATGATACCATTACGCACTTGTATCTAATGCAAATGCTCCGCTTGATATGGTTAAATCGTAATTAGCCATTTTGTCTTGTTACGCTGCTCGGTATATGGCTTTTATGAATGAGCAAACTTCCAATTTGGAACTATGAAATTAATTATTTTCTGTAGATTCAAGGCCAACGTAAAACGTGTTTTCCGCCAGAGTAAGCAAAATCGATTTACCCGAAGAATTTTTTTTTTGATTTTGTTAACTCATGTTCTCCAGTTTTCTCCTAATAAATTGACTTTCTTCTCGGTCTGCCTTTTCCACTTTGTTTTGCTAACTGTCGAATACAAAGGCTGCCAGAAGGATTGATATGGTAAAAGGATATGACAGCAAATCTAACAACGTTCCTTTCATCCACGCTATCTTGCTATCTTGTTTCTATAAATACACACTTCAATCAAACCAATCTCACATTAAATGCTATGACCGATACCGTACCACTCCAACGGCTATGCCTTTTCCTGCTCACTTCTCGCATGAAAATGACTGGAATATCGGAACGACAAACTTTGTCAGACAGTTGCCGATATTTTCAATTGCCAAGCCAGCGGTGAAAGCATATGGCACGTAACCTTTAGAATTTGCAGAAAACTCATGAACACAAGACGCGATAGGGGATAAAGGAGAAACTTTCACCCACGTAAAACAGCACACAACGCTCAGTTTGATTGTGCTTGCTCTCGCATGAGGGAAAGCAAGTCACACGTGCAGTTGCAAAAAGTACGAAATGAAATGTCCCCTCTGTGGCATCAGAAACTGTCTCCGTACGTGTGGTCTCCTATATGATTTGGTATTCTTGTTACAACTTGCCACCACTTTCTCTGCTAGAATCATAGTGTCAACACGCAAGTAAAACGTAAGCACTACATTTCTACTACTGTATACTCATATAAGTCTCCCGTCGTTTCTGTTCTAGTTCAGAAGGGAAATTAATCAATATTTTTTGCAAGTTTGCTTTCATAGAGATGATGGTACCTTGTACCATATTTTTGCACAGCCTTCAGAATGCGTTCATATAAAACCACCAAACCACCAAGGAAGAATTACCAAATACAGTGCATGTGGGCGAGAATTGGCAGAGGAAATATACATGCATTTTGTTTTCTTTCAGTTACAATTATAGGCAGCTTGCAAAGCTTAAAGCAACAACAGAGCATGTAAAACATTCGAGGAGAAAGCCACTACAACGTACTACGTCTAATATCCTTATCATCATCATCAAGGATGATTCATTGTTTTAGTTCTCACAGAATTGAGGCTTGTGGGCATTAAGTACACATATAGTAATAGATGGTTTATGCCACAAAAGGCAGGACAAACAAACAATTCAGATGGTGGAAGCAATAGCTTATTAATTTTGACTTGGCTTTGGTGTTGGCAGTTCATTAAGCTTAGTATAAATACTTAATAATAACAGTGCATGTAACTTGTCCAAAATACTTTGAAATGTGTAGGACGTGTAGTACTCGCCACAATACACAACAGGGATTGTGGGTGTGGGTAACAAACGGAAGAAAGAGATAAAATTTGGTCGTTGAGTGCTTCCATGAGATTCACTCGACAAGGCATCACTAGAATAATCATCTAGAAGGATTTCCCGGGAGCACCCTTTCCCGGAACAAACAATCAAGCAAAGTAAAGCACTACATGTCATATCCATTCCTAATGCAAAGCTTTAATTTAGGACTTCTCATGAAAACTGTATATATATATATATATACCAGTAGAGTGAGAGTGCTTTCACCTTTTTCATTATTTTGAGCCTGCAGATGTGTATTCCTATCCACCCACTCCCATCATAGTAGTCACAGCAAACTTAGGAAGTAAACTATAAACAAAATATCAGTTTGAATGCTGTTGGGCAGAAAAAAACCATTTCCTTTTTCCACGTAATTTAATTTCCTGCACGAAATGAAGTACTTTAAAACATGAATTGTATTGTCATCTTATCCGCACTTGAATCAAATTTAATCTCCTCTCACATTGTGTTGTGTAAGAGGAAGTATTTTTCCCTTGGGCATACTGTTGTCATCACGTCCGCTTTTGGTGAAGGTAAAAGCAAAACACAACCGGAGAAAGGTATCTCAAACAAAATGTGACCTACATCCGCTAGTGCCATACGGGAATAAACAATGGTGCAAAGTCAGCAGAAGGTGAAAATGGAAGGATGATGCTACAGAAGAAATCTGATAGGTAAACAACTTCACTCCGTAACAGCATACGCTTGTTATAACTTTGGTGCTTGTTATCTCAACTCAAATATCTTTCCAATTAACAGTAATAGTCAAACAATGACCATGGGAAAGAAAATAGAGCAAACACACGCGCTGAAAGAAACAAGCAAGGGAAAAACTTCAAGGGCAAGGTTATTTGTGGGACATGCAAGAAGACACTAATAGGAACAATTTATTCACCAGCAGGATCCGATATAGATTTTGGTTAAAAATCTAGAACAATTTCAATTAACACGGTCAACCATTCATGTTCACGGGCAAATTGTATCGTGGAGGTTTTATCATTATTAAATTAGTATTGAAGCTAAGCCACGCGTTCAAGCAAATATAACTCAGGAATGAACGACTTTCAATAATTCTTTATTTATAAAATGTTCTCTATGGGGATTAACTTTTTAAAAATTATTGATCATGCGGTTTTGGGGAATTAAAATCGGCATAGATTTGTAGTTTGTACTGCCGCAGAGCATCAAAATTATGATTACTATTATCAAAGAAATAATATGGTCAGATTCAAATACTACATGCGTTATGTAGTTGATAAAAAATCATGTATGCGTAAATTTGCTCATTGTGCTAGAATATCATCATCGCTGAAACGACAATCGACAATGACAGCATGAAATACAAAAGTTCAAGCTTAATATAATTTATCATGGCTCTGATGAGATGACGGCGATTTGACGAGTAAAATGTGATCTCTACTGACCACGGGAAGATAAATCAAAATGCAGACTTTTCTGTTTTGAAACTGAAGAAATAAGGCGGTTAAATAGGTACAAAGTAGATGCACCGCTCTACGCATTTTTTATGGGTACACACAAGAATCATTCATTTTTACTTGTTCACTCTTGCAGCTCGACTCGGTTCTTCTTACGACAAAGTGTATTTTTTGCACAATTGTATATCATGCTTGTTCATATGATTGTTAAGGTACGCAAACATTACCGCATCGCTAAAACGTAACTACTTTTCAGTGACTACTTCTTCTCTGCACGGCAGACAAACAAAGAGAAAATATTATGCATGACCTTTCACCTCCAAAAAAGTACTAAATGGCATTTTCTTTTTGCTTCAATGCGGTTGCTGTTGTTATTGCATGTTGTAATTCTTGGCAAAATTCGGCATGGAAGTGGTTGTCGCAAAGAAGAAAAAATAAATAGCTATTCAATTGAATTCTAAAAAATGTATTCAAGACTTGCGTGTTTTCTTGTGGAGGTATTTCGTTTCTAATAGATTAGAAAACAATGAGGTTCTCTTTTGTCATGTGCCCGTCTCTAACCCTAACCTACCGTTTGACCCAAATTTATTGCATTTTCTTTTTCCGTTAACAAAACCAATAAAATTCATTCCTTTTCAATTATGTGTAACTTGCTCTAGTCTGCCTGAATACATAATTTATTGGCGGTTTTGAAACAATATGAAAAGCACATTATAAAACGAAAATCATTAAATAACAACAATGTTGTATCTTATCGTGTTTTCTTGATGCAAGAAATGTATTTTCAGTGTTAATACTCTATATTGCAATATTGCAAAACGAAGTGCTACAAAATCCAATTTCCCTTTGTGGTTGCTGCTCAATTGTTATCCATAATCGATCAGCGCACTCCGCGTAGTGTTGTAGTGTTCATTCTTTTTCCTGTTGAATTGTAGATTACATAATACAAAATATCTCGTTAGTTTTAAACCATCATTTTAAGTTACGTCCGCGTCATCATCTTGTCGTGTTACTCCTTCTTCATCATCACATCATAGTCACACATAAACTACCACTCTAATCATTTTGATAACAAATTGCGCTACTCTCTTGTTTTGCAACAACCAAAATGCATTTTTCTCTTTTCCGTTCCTGCATCTATTGGCAAGAAGTAGTAAACTGCAGTTTGCTTTGTGCTATTTTGTTCGCACAATTAAATATCATTACCGATGTGCGTTTCTAACCCGGCCAGTGTAAAATGACATAATAGCAAGCAATCACTATGCACCTTACGAAACAAATTGAGAATTTTTCATAACGCAACTTTGCCATAGACTTCGTTGTTTTGTTTTTCTCTTTAGGAATAACAATCAAAATACCAACAAGAATTCGCAAAAACTACAGGCAGTCGAGATACCCGCAACTTTGTAATCATTATGAAAAATGAGTGACGGAACTTTGTACAAATTTACAAGGATGACTGAGCAAATGACTTCAAAAATGATTATTTTTTACTGTTGAAAGAAAATCGGTTTTGTAAAATTGATGTAAGGACCACTTGCAAAAAATAAGTTGTTTGTTAGGAATGTATCGGTAACCTACTTCTCTGCTTGGAGAATCTAAGTTTACGGCACAGTACAAAAAACAATATTTTTGTTATCAATTTTTAATACTATCGACCACGTTGTCGTTTTTTCTCAAAGAAAGTTGCATTACACCTCCAAACATTCCGCAAAGGTTCTACAAATCCAAGACTTCTAAAAGAACGAAGAATTGCAGATTTCGGCTCAGCTCTACTGATGCCGTAAAGTAAGGAGGAAAGTGTCATATTGTTTTCTTATCAGAATCGGCCATAAACACTACTACTAATAAACTATGTACATGTGTATGTATAGTTTATTGTTTTGAGATGAAAGAAAAACTACAAAACAATGAAGAGTTTTCCCGAGTTGATTTATGTTTATACTACATGCGTGTTCACTGATGCTTTGACATTCTGCTAATAATAACGTCCACTACTTTCTAGCATTATGCTTCTTTGCGCAAGCATGTTTTCAGCAGGTAAGTTTATTTTGGGTGCTATTTTTACTTTAGATTGTGCACAGTTGATCATCATAACATAGTGTGGAGCAAGGCCATTTGTTTAGACAAACTGTTCAGAATATAGATTGTTTGCTATTGCTAACTTACACTGCATTTCAGGTTTCAAGAGAAAAATAGCCATTCGTCACTTCTAGATGGGTACTTAGGCTATCCTGCAAGCCATTTCTCCTGTTTTTGCACGCTTTTTGTTTTCTACTGGATTATTTATAAAGTTTCATTATATGTTGCCTACCGCACAACTTAAATAACTTAACTAACACGATTAACCATCATACAGTGCAATTTTTGGCGCTGCTACTCATGCAACTGCATTTTTCTTGATTCATTCATGCAACTCAAAATCTGTGCCAATATGCCAAACTTGCACTTACAGATTCCGCTTGAAATTATGGCACTAAGTATGATAAATGCGACTAGTAAGCAGTCGTGCAAAGTAAATCAGATTTAGCTATACCATACCTAAACATACAAGGAAAAATGTATTCTCAATCCCCACAATAGTCAATAACAATGAGAAACAATAAAAATAATATACTGGTTAATTCGCACAATGAGTTCTTATTTTAGACCAAATGAGGAGACCACCAGCGCAGCGTGAGCAATTCTCAGAGAAAATGAAATTACGTTAACCAAAATGTGCGCAAGTACACATTAAAATTGGAGTCATACAGAGAAACATGCTCCCTAAGTAAATCTAATTTAGAATTCTTTTATTAAATGAACGAGAGCAAAGCACGATTTTTGCAACAGAAATAACAGAGCACATATGTTGCTGAGATCATTTATAATATTAATTCCTGTGGTTTACCGTCAGAATCATGAGATTTCCAACCGGTGGTGCTGACATGTGATTAAATTTATTTTTATTGAAGTGTCTTTCTTATGCAAGCCTTGTCGGTTTTTTATATCTTTCTGTGATAATTTCATCCTATTTCGCTTTTCATGTGTTTGCAAATTATATCACCAAAAGTCTGTCTGTCAGACCACCAAGGCGTAAAAGTACCATTTTGTAGCTTCCTCAACCGTGGAGAAAGAAGATGAACAATGAACGAAAAGAAATGAATGAGCCACAGTTCAGTAGTGGTCATTCACTGGTTACTCAATAGAACATACAATTCATTGAATAAATTTCATTCACGATAAACAGTCAGTTTTAATTCCGGGAGTGCTATGATTTCTTATCACGAGAACAATAAAATGTTTTATTCCGCTCACATTACTGCCTACTTTATTACGCCTTGCTTTACACTTTTTAACAGCAATATTTTAAAAATAATTACAATGAAATGGTTTACTTTTTCACTGCAAAAATCCTGTGAATATATTACTGCACCTTACGTCTTGTTTGTTTTAAGTTCAAAAACATCGTTAGCTGTAGCAATTGGTAATTGACATTTGCCCTTTTTGCGTGTAAACCCATTGTAAGCAGCAGGAACGAAAATAAGAAGCTGGCTTGCTTTACTGATAAAAAATGGAATAAAATTGTGTACATGAATCTGCCCTTTCACCTTTTCATTATATATTCCCACTCTGGCCATCATCCGATGTATCCTTAACTTTGAAAATCAAACAAAACCATCATAATAGCAAATCGCTTTTTCATGGCTCTCATTTTATGTCTGTTTTTGAGAAACAGAGAAAGCGGGCTTCTTCGGCAGTATTTTTGTTTATGACCTACATCTAGGCTAATCATCAAAGAGAAAGAATTCAACCTGACAAAATATTTTGAAAATGGTAATGTTTCTCTCTTTCGCCATTATACGAGCATGCTAACTAGCCTACTCATGCTCTTACACAACAGAAGGGTACACACACATTTTAACTTTGTTCTCGTCAAACAATAAAAACATAAATGCCTATCTGGCAAAATTTGAAGCTGCTTTTATTATGGCTGTTGTGATCACCATAATTATTTTGCTCTTGTGCAGCCGTGTAATATAGATTTGTTGCTGTGTTGTTTTTGTTTTGGCTTGGTTATCTCCTTTTAAAATCTTCTTTCTTTATTTTCGCCAACAAACAACAAAAAATACTATGTAGAAAGAGGAAATGACCACCTTGGAGCGTATAAAAAGACCAAAGGGCAACTTCCAATCGTCAGTCATTCCATCACATCAACCGAATTTTGAAAACTCTACGCTACTTTTGACAGGTTCGGTACGCAAAACCATGCATATACTTTAAAGTGCATGGTACAAATTATGTGTGATTTTCATTCATAAAATTCAACAAAAACTTTGTAAAGGTGATGACGACAACGACGACAATGATGATAGTATGGATATTTCTGATTGCACCGTGTGTGTTAAGAAACAATGAACAATATTGACTAAAAAGCTCAATGAATGACTGACTAGGTAAATGCATATAATAGTATTTCCCATATCACATAATCAAAATGACTATGGTCATCATGTCACGATGTTGACCATTCTCAATGGTATGTACATCAGTAATTTCAGTACACATCCGCAATGGTAATAATGCTCGTGGATGTATTGTCTTTTCTTTCCCGCTCTCGCTATATACGAAATGTACAATCGTCACGAAACGAGCTAGTACGGGAATATAACAATCTGGATTGTTTTATGTTTATTGTGATTCATTCAGTTTCTCAGAACTCAGTAAAGTTCCAAATAAAAAATTGCGCTACTGCTAATCAGCCCTAACACACCATTTTTCACTCATTTTGAAAACGCCGTTGCTGATGTTGGTGAAAACCCGAATCATGTGCTTAGAATCATGCATTATGCATAATGCAGTAGAAAAAGTGTGTAATCCATTATTACGTTGCAATCGTAATTCTGAATCGCGTCAACACCAGCACAAAAATTGCAAACTCTTAAATCTCCTTTTCTCACCACCACACCAAGCAGCCAGCAGCAAATTTTACTACATCAGAACAAGACGCAATAGAAAGAAAGAGAAAAAACCGTGTACTAATACGAAATATAAAGTTACGTACTCTACCGGTCATTCAGGATCGTGAAAATGATAATAGGGAAATATATATGTGTGTGCTGAGAAATGAATAGCTTTTGTGCATAATGGCGAAGAAAAGTAGTGTTGTGTTTTCTGTCGTAGTAAATATACGGCCTGTTGTAGTATAAATATAGGAGCTACTTGATAATGGTACTGGTTGTAGTAGGAGTGAGCTTCAGTGAAAAAATGGCAAATTCCGTTATATTATCTATATATTTTTTGCGCTGAACATGAAAGGTTTAAAAGAAATTATGTTCTTTGATGAATGAATAAAGTAGTAATCATTTCTACGCTTTTAATGTTTGAATGCGTAATCATCATTCATTCCCATTTTCTTTATCCTTGTAAACACATTCAGTTTTGCTGAATCCAAGTTGCCCATTATCATTTTCATCATCGTATCACGTTCATTGTTTCTTCACCTCCCCGTTTTTATAATGCATTGCCTTTATTCCAGTAACATAGAAAAAATCATATTATTAAAGTTGCAGGTGGTTTGAGGTGTGATAATAAATTATAAAATAGTGGAAAACATCAGTATGAAAAAAATAGTATTGTGAATAGATGATGTTGGGCGGGATTAAAAGTTCAATGTGACCATCAATCTTATTTTGAATGAAAAGATGAAGTGGAAAATACAGATTCGGAGTTCACTTAAATGATTAATATCGATGTTTGATACCTTTATATTTTTATTTTACGACAATACTACTAAAGTTTGATAAAATTATGTGCAATTTTGCTGTTTATAAGTCCATTCTTTCTGCGTACAAACAACTGGGTTACCTAAGTCCGGAAATGAAGATAATTTTAAAACAGTTATCCAATAAATTGTAGCAACAATTTATGCATAATCATAACGCACCATTTGCCAGTACACCTAAACAACACCTGAAAAACGTATTATGTTGCGCAATTACTAGCATGAGTGCATTTCCCGGTAAAAGATTATGTTTGCCACCAACGTACGTTCTTTTTAGATTTTCATTGTCATGCGGCATCATAAACCAACACCACCGCAATCATTGGAGCCAGCCACGTATAAAAATGTCCCATGAATATCATCCTAATTTTATGCGTGCAGAGTTTACCTTTTCCGTTGCCACATTGTTTATTTCTTAGAGTTACATCTTAATATTATGGTGCACACAACAAGAACCACAACTACCACTGCCAAGATGAAGTAAAGTCGGTGGTGGTGATAATTTATTCACAGAGATAAATATCAACCATCATCATTTTTACCTGAGCATGTGATTTCCTTTTAAAATTAGTCCCATACAGGTACGTGGTACATCATTTACTCGGGCATTTGCATTTTTTGTTCGAAAAAAACTAAATGTATTTTCTTTTGCTATTGAGAAACGCTGAACGTTTAGTTTGTTGCATGTCTCTGCTCATCCATAATCCATGTATCAGTATAACAATAAAAATGTATTCATTCGTCTTTTTACAGTTTTCATTTCCGTGATGTCAGCGTAGCTAAGTAGTAAATAAATAAAGTCTGTTAAATGACACCTTCATCTCATCTCCTTCAGTCCTTCAAGAAGTGATATAATAGCGCCTTACATTTCCATTATTGTTTCTCCTTTTCCATTTTATATTTTCTCATAAGTCACCGGTATTACTCTTCTTCAACTGTCCGTCCGTTAAGCACTTTTTAAAAGTGCACTTATGCATGCATGGCAATGCGAATATGAATATTTTATATGATCCGCTTTTTTAGATATTCTTTCTCACCTCTTTGTTGTAACATCGGTCTTTTATGTCTTCATAAAGATAAGTCATTTTCCACTTTTTCAACCACCTGTTACAAAAGCGTCAACTTGTGCTCTTCAGTAGTTCTTACTACACACAGTATAGTACCATCAAAAAGCTTTAATTAAGTGATTTGTCAAAAAGAAAGAAAATCCTAAATGGAACATCATTCACAACAGCAGACAGTAAGCTTTCATGTGAGGATGAAGTGGCGGCAGAAGAAGAACGAGAAGATTGAGTTAATAGACACTAAACGGCAGTACACCACACTTTTTGCTATGCATAAAGATTATTACTATTGGTCACATTAACTATTTCATTATTTTGTCTCTATTCTGAAGACGTCTTCCCGTAACTAATCCCGTTCATCGCTTTTTTACTAGCGAAGAAGACAACGGACAAGAAGAGAAAGACGGGAGAAGGGAGAAAATAAGGGAGAAAATAAGGAAGAAATGGTACTACGCTACTACTATTTCGCGCTTTTTACTACGGCTGCCGATAGTGATTTTATGCAAAATAAAAAAGTGCGCATCTTACAAACGATTACGATTACATTTAGGCTCAGGAAAATAAGGGTAACGAAGCATGAAACGCCATCAGGAAAAGATGATGAGTGAAGTACAAGCACTTCTACTCTTCCTACCTGTCCGCTAAAGCTTTTATCATAAATATTACAAATATTATTACCAAAGCAACAAACAATTGTACCAAATACGTATTGCATAAATTGATTCATGAATAAAATATGATTTCTTACTCCTCAAACAACTTCTCCTGCTATTATTCACTCCCACAACTAAACTCCATAATAATCTTATCTGTACCTGGGCATCTCGGATCATTCATATGGACAGAAAAGATGGTCTCTATTTTGTAACAAATCTTTGTAGCTCTTCCTCCTTCTTGTGTTTCGGGGAAATGACCTAGCTTGTTTGTAGCAATTATGTAAGCTTGTGTTTTCTTCGTTTAGTCTCAATATGCCATTCTGCCTGACGCATGCTAACTGCTACTAATGTTTGGTCGCCACCGCATTGTGCGTGTTTTTCGTTTCACAAAAGCTTCAACAAACATTATTTTACAAATACGCTGTTATACAGTTGTGCACGCATGACAAGAAGAAATGTCAGGGAAACTGGCTGAAATCTATATGGATTGGCCAATTACCTGATACACTACGCAAATTGACTATGCTGTGAGCATCTAATGATCAAACCCAACAGCTATTTGCAAGAAGAATCAAGAGCATGGAGTTTGGTGATGATCATGATGTGATGCGAACGCATGTCATATGGGAAATAAAATACACCCGTTTATTACGTGTTTCAACGTGTTTTCTTTTGCAAAAATGTGTCATGTTTCTTGTAGGTTGAATCCAAACGCACAGAAACAACATAGCTTGCTGTGTTGCTCTTGTTATTTGTCATGATCAAGATCATACATAATGCATAAAACTCGGCAATGATTCCTAGTTGCAAGCTTGTAAAACAGGTGAATAAATGATGATTAGCAAGATTACTGTAAAAGTATCAAACTCACACCATCAACACATGAAAAGGGTTTATCCAAGCGTGATTAAGCCTTCACGAAAATATATATGTGTTGTATTCCGCCTTGCTTTAGGAAAAGCTTAGCTTTAGGCTTTTAGGCATTCTATGCGATTTCGTTGAATGAATTTAATCGGCAATGCCAATGTCGCAAAACGACAACTTAAGCCGAACAGCGAGTAAAAGGGTACAGAATAGACAACAAGAAGAAAGGCTAATCTTTAATCTCTGTCTTATTGGCCAATGATGGGGAATGGTGTTGGCGATTTAGAAAAATATTAATAGCGAATTATACAACAACCAATTTCAACCCTTCTTATTATTATGAGAATAAAATTGCCGTTTTCCTGCATGCTGCCAAAATACTGCAAGCCAGTGTGCGTACGCATCTGCGTGGCTGATTTAATCCGCCCGTCCCATTTTAAACAATAGGTTGACTATAATTTTGATGACGATGCTAACAACATAGTATTATTGCATTGTGTTGCATTGCAGCAGCTAAAAATGCAAGTTGGCTAAACTGCTTATAAGTTGTTGATCATCAAAACACAGTTTTGTCTTCCATGATATAAGACAATGTAAAGTGCATGTAAGATCAACATTACAGATCTCACCACTTTTACCATCTTCAATCTTCCTCCTCCTACGCATTATCATTTTTTTAAACTCTTCATCATTCTTTTACATTTTACCTGCGTTCTCCACCCACTTTCAAGCCATAAAACATTTCAAGTCAAGTCAAAATGATAAGCAAGCTAGACTATCATAATATTACGGTTTACTGAAAATAAACATAAAATATCTTGGTCATTGTAAGCCGCAGTGTCAAATAAAGAAGAATCAGAGAAAGGTCTACTCTACAGTATTTAATCTCTAAAACACGGGATGTTGTATTTATTATTATGAGAAATGTCATGTAATGTTGCATTTTTTTAACGATGAGAGTATGATAATATAATGAGTGATTCATCGTCAAGTTCATAATGTAGATTAAAGTAGATTCACTTCACGCCAAGTTTGTGTTAACCACCTTTGTTTTACACATGTCTGTTTGTATCATAACCAAACGAAACCAAAGTCAGCATATCAAATGGCATGAGCAAAAAAGAAGTGAAAAAGCGAATGACTGAATATATGTGTGAAGGAAGCCAATAATCTTCTTTCTTCAAACCCAATTCTACAGAGACAAGGTTGATCGTGTATTTACGTGAATGTAACGTGCATAGAGAATAAACTAGGATATTTGGATTAAAATGTTGAGTGATTACAGTGTTCCTAATTTGCTAGCACACATGATAAACCCTAGTAAAAATTATATGGCAGAAAAAGAAAGGATACTAGGATTTTTTGCATTTCATCATTTTCATCATTGTCGTCACCTTGCAGAATTCAAGACTTTATATCATTAATCATAGTCATTACAAAACAGAATGAGAGCATTACTTTTTGTAGCTTCAATTGCTTTTGCAGATTTGGACTTAACTCTAATATCGGCTAAGATGTAGAGATAACAGTATTGAATAAATAGAGAATGAATGATAGTGGCCTTGCACTTACGATTTTTTCATGTTTTATCACATCAGTTGGGATTTATATTATAGTAGTGTTTGGATTTTGGCAGCAAAAATGCTATAATGCAATTTAAGTATTGGATTTAACTGTCAAATTATCTACCTAAGAATCTTCACATGATCATAACAATCTTACGCTTTTTGATATCTGTTTCTGAAATCAAAGCAAATGAACCAAAGTTGGCACGCTAAAATACAATACCGGTGGCTATCTTCTAGTAAAAGTAATTAGTGTTAATTACAGTTTCATACAAAACACACATTTCAATTACCCACATGGGCTGCGTGTTACCTACTTTTACACACAAATCTAGACCTACTTGCACATTGCACACGCACACATTTCACCAATTTGCGTATCAAGTATCAATATTGAATTCGATTTGAATCAGAAATCCCAGCTGGTTTTCACCCTTTTTCTTTCTTCTATCATTCAGTTTGCAAAAATACCAATTTCCTGCTGCAAATTGCAATCAAAATCACTTTCTGCCTTGTTTTCACTGCTCAAACCAAAATGTAGGAATTTAGACTAGTACATCATGCTGCTTTTTGTACCGTTTGTTGCTGAAGACCTAGATCTTTATATGTAATCCTTACTGCTGCGTGCTACTATTATCGCCAAATAATCATATTATTAGCTATAAATATTGAATAGGTATATCCTATGGAAAATGATTGCAATCATCGAAACAAAATTGAAAAGAAGAGAAAATCCCTATTATCCTTCACTTCGCCTCTTTTCACTAGCAATGTCCTCTTATCCGCTCTGAAATATTTGCAAGTTTTAAAAACAAAAATCTATCATAAATATTATCATTTTCTTGTTGACGGCCAGTCGTTCACAAAAAATCGGATAGCGAGCTAGCTCAGCATGTGTTCATTAGGAAGAAAGATAAGTGAATGAAAGGAAGAAAATGACAAGACATACATACTTATATACCTATATTAAAAAACGATGAAAACACTTCTGTTGGATTCTCCAATTTAAAGTTACATCCAACTTGCATGTTCTATATTACATTTTTGGTGATTGCCTTATTTGATAAGCAATAGGTATTCTTTCTGTAGAATTTATATTTAAAAAATTGTTTTAAATCAGAGTGCGTTTTATGTAGTACCAAATACGAACTGAAATTTTCTGTAAGGACAAACACAAGAGTGTTTTAGCGGATGAAAATGGAATGGGAATTGGGAAGCATGATGATCATTATAAAACAACGAGCTTAAGTACTCTTAATCCTTCTTCAGGCTATGTACAAGGTGAGTTGACATGCTGTTGGCAGCACGTCCGTCATATTCTGTGGTTAGAGATGGTAATCCACTTTAATTCTCTAGCCAAGCAGCATCGGCCAAAGAGAAGCGGATCAAAAACGCTAATTGATGATCAAGTGACCAGGAGCGGCGCACTGAATTGTAATCAGTCTTCTCCACTTGTTCAGCATTATATTATTATTAAAAACCAAGCAAGAGAATATGAAATAGTCAAGTGTGGTTACATTTGAAATTATTCCTACATACCAGATAAACCATTAGCTCAGTATAGTAATTAGGCAGTTTGGATTTTTATAAAAATATTTAGGATTAAGTGCTCTTAATATTTTTTTACTGCAATTTACAAAATGAATGATGCATAACCAAACTTTTGATGTTCATAGTACATACTTCTTAGTTCAAACTGACGCCAGTTCAATTACTTAGCTTTAAATTTTCATGGAAAACTACCTACACACTTCTTATGCATGTATGCAATGTGCAGAGTGCAGAGCATCCCAAGTTGAAAAAATGGTGCATTCTTTGATAAACTGTTCAGAATAAAACCACCGCACTGCAGTAGAAAATTGTTTGTAAATCTTGCGTCTTTCCTTTTACGCGAAATGAAATACTCTCACCATTTATTTTCTAGACTAGACAGTAAGAGCAAATGGAGAAAATTGGAAGCACGCTATTTTCTATTACGTTTATTGCACTCGAGACCTTGAGAGTTGAGAATGTTGTTGTTCCTTATTTTGCGGAAACCGGCTTGTGCGGATATTATGGATATGTATTTATTTTATCCGTGGTCAAATTTACTCTTGACTTTGCCATCGTTTTCTACATGACTTCACATAGACCTTGCTTGCAGCTAAGTGAGCAGAAAACCGTGAGGATCCTCATTTCGTTGTCGTCGTGTTCAAATATGTGAACACACGTAATTTGTCTACATTGCACAGATTGAAAATGATTATAATGATAACACTAAAATGTAGCTGAGTTGAGCTGGCTCATTTCTTTTCCGAATATTGCATGCCTCACCTGTCTGCACTCTGCAACATTATTGCACGTTTGCACGACGACACGTGCTAACCTTTGCCTTGAATTCCTATTCTTTTCAGGAGATGTGCAAAAAGGGTTGGAAAATGGGAAGAATGGAATGCGGTGATGCGAGCATATATGCAATAATAATAGTAATGCCCTGAAATGCTGCTGGAACTAGAAAATTTTGTAGTGTGGCTTGATCATTAACTCGTCCTCAACCTACTCATCATGTTATCATTGTCAGGATGATAAAAGCATGAAGGCACGTAAATTGCAGTAGAAAAAGCAAAGCACATATTTTGATTATTTTTTTGCTCCACCAATTCTTCCGGTGTTTCACACAGTCAGTCACAGTAACAGAAATAGTTATTTACGATTATGAAATGTTCTCATATTGCTAATGTAGCGGACAAACGCAAACGGCAGGAGTACATGCGCTACATAGATAAGCTTGTCACCCACAATATCTTTGAACTTGACTCTTTTTCTGGTAAATTAGACTGGTGATAAAAGAGTAGTTGTATTATCAGTAAAATCGTGTTGTTTAAGTCATGTATGTACCGGTTTTCACTCAGCAAGAGGTACAGAGATACACGCAAATAAACAGATACTTAATACAACAACTAATGATTTCTTTCTTTTAATATTAATTTAGAAACAAATGAGAGAATAACGTATGTGAAATACGATACATATCAAGAAAAGCAGCAGGTTCAAGGATGAAAACATTTTTCTGAAAAAGAAAATGAATGACTTGATGCTTCCATAAAGCCACTTTTAGAACGTCCTTCTTTTCATTTTTATTGCAGCAAAACAGTAAGTTCCTTTTTATGTGCACCTGTGAATGAATCACGTTTAGCAATAACCCTGCTTGCACAAAGGAATAACTTAGTAAAAGTATATCCATCTACTTGTGTTTCGCAAGAAATAAAGCTGATCCACTTTTTACTGTGAAATTCGATATTTTTGCACAACAAATGCAAAGAAAGCAGGAAAAGTATTTAAAAAACAAATCCAGATAATATTAAAGCTTAAAGCTTATTATCCGCTAAAGAATTCTGAAACTCGTAATATCATAAAAATTTGATCAACAACCACTATCGCACGAGCGACAGAAACAGCCACAACAATGCTACAATACACAAGACAAGGCTAAAAATCTGGTTTACTTTACTTGCGCAACAACAAACCAACAGAGACGAAAAAGGCAGCAAGCAAAACTGTGTGCACAGTTATTAAATATTATGTGTAATAATTGTTATCTTATCAACGCGAATAAACTGTAACTGCTACCAATACCTTACCATATCAGGGTAGTAAATAAACGCGCAAAAATGCACACAAATTGACATTCGTCTGTTTTGACGTTGTGGATTAACTTAGCTCTCCTGGCAGCTTATTAGACTTGAAGGTTATTTTACCTGTCTTTGCGAGAAAGCCTGCTATTTTGCGGTAATAACAATGCAAGCACAGTTATAAAATTAGAGATAATCACGCGCTTGCAAAAGTAGTGCTGGTGGCAGTGACGAGTCTGATAAGATGACTGACTTAGATATTATTATTGGATTTGCACAAACCGACCAAGTTTTGCCTTCCTTTGTGCAAATAGTACAGCCACAGACAGGTACTAGTACATAGGTATAAAGTAACAAGGGCTTAAAAAGGATTAAGATTTTTCAGAACACATAAGCAACTAACTGGTTTCCTTTAACAAATACGTAGGTACTAATAATGAATGAAAGGCTGCGTAATTGACAGGTGGAAAAAGCAGTATAATAGCCACAAAGAAGGATTTAAAGCTTCATTAAATATTATCTGCTTGGATCTGAGCATTTGAGTAATTTACCTTAACTTGTGTAGTTTCTTATACATCATTTTCAATTACGGTACGCAGTAAAATTCGCTCAGAGTATCAGTAGCATTATTTATCGACATCTTTTTCAATCGCGTATTTTTGATAGATGCATATAGTGCCACTGTCTGCCAGCAGAAATTTTCAACGATAAATCAATTTCAGCAAGCCATTTACCAGGTGAGTAGTATTGATTTTCAAGTTGTTCTGCTAGCTGAATTGAGAATTGAAATATTAGAGAAATATTATAGTCACGAAAGTAATTTGAATGATAGACAGTTGCAAAAATATTTTCATTTTGATTTTTATATTCTTTCTTTTGCGATTTTTAAAGAATTCAAGACCCTTCATCAAGACATCATCGTCATAGCAGCCTTCGTATACACTGCATGGTCATTATCATCATCAAAATCATTAAATTTTCTCTATTAACTTTTTATTTCTTCTTGCCATTTGTCTCTTCGCTTCATTTTCTTGTGCTCCTGCAACAGAAGCAATAATAGATACGCAGTACGCACAAAACTTGTCCTCGCGCAATAAAATCGAAATAAAAATGTGTACTGATATATGTGACTGTCATACATCTTGCAATTTTTCTATCTTCATTTCTTCTTGATAATCTAGTTGTCTTTTGCAATAAATAAATTGTCTTGCTGTAATTCTTAGAAGATACTATGGATACGTGACCGTGTCCTTCCTAGCGTCTTCACAGGAAGAAAATTGCACAATCATCAGTCAGACGAGAGACGAAACATGTAAACTCGCTTAAGTAACAGAGATTCTATCTAAACAAATTACCAGACTGTTGTGCTCATAAAAATGATACTCGAGAGAAATACAGTTTCCGCTCAAGATTGTCAAGTAGTGCACCACTTTGTTGCTCTAGTAGTACACACTTGTCGATTTTTACAGAAGATTAAAATTACATTCAGGCTACCGGGTAAAAAAAACTCTTACGGGATGAGCTTTTATATAGGTACTTTAGTAACCCACCAACTTTTGTCGCAGAAAAAACTACGATTCCGTTGCAATCCTGATTGCTGTTGGGTGACGCAAAAAAAGTATTTTTCAGTTGCCACAAAAGGAGCAAGCTACTACGTAACAAACCCAATTGTTTGTACTTGAGTTTGTTAGCCTATCTATAAGATAACACTTATCTTTTGAAAAAAAAAACTGATCTTGTTCTATCAAATGGAATTAGCGTTACGCGACGATACAAGTGCATTATCTAATGCCCATAAAAACCGTGATGCGGTGGTGCAGATGTTGTTTTTGGTGTCGTGATTAAATAAAAAATACTTTTAGCCTTGCAATATCTCATTTTCATTCTACAGCAACAACCCAAGTCCATTAAACCAACTGTGAACATAATTGAAACAGATGATAATACTGCACTAAAATATTATGCTATAGAGCCGTTGGCTGGTAAATAGAAATACGGTAGCGCATTGTTATTGAAAAAAGGTGACGTGAATATTACGGTGCAGATTTTCGATCGATTTTTTAACTTGATGCGATGAGATTAGATGGCAAAGATATATAAGCTATAATGCACCATTCTCAATAAAAAATGAACAAAAGTCCATTAAAAGATTTTTTTCAAGTGTGAAAAATAAAAAGGCAAATTGATTGACTTGGCCTATTGCAAACCAATATTGTAGATTCTAGGAACATTTATAAATGTAATGCCGTGCAAAAAATAAAAAGTTGCTTACCTCGTCTCCTGGCGGACGATGACGAGGAGGTGGTGGAGGAACTGTTAGTGTTTTGGTTGGTTTTGGTGGGACGAAGGTGATGCTCTTGACGTATGCTTTCCATTAGCGCCTCAATTGGATCTGCCTTCCGCTGTGGTGGCGGGGGTAATACCCTGTCCGTGACCTATGCAAAAAAAGAAAAAAATGCAAACATGTAAAAAATCAGTTTACCGATCAATCATAAGAAAAAACCTACAAGTTCAGTATTTTACCAACCAGACATACAACTATACTATAGGCATATTTCATGTATTGCATGCTAGATTTTTGATACAGATAAAATGCATGATTGACACTGCAAAAAAATGTAGACTACTTATTCAACTAGACATATTCCCATATAAAAAATATTGAAAAAAGGAGAGACCGTTGCACCCAAATAGTAGCAAGCACAGTAATGGTCATAAACTCTTCGACAAATAATATTCGTCAACGCGGCTACTGCATACAGCTGCCAAATTCAATCATTTGTGATTCCTTTCAAATCAAATATTATTGCTTGTGATGCGGGTTATACAGTACGTTTACTAGTAAACCATTCATCGATCATCAAATCATCATATCAAATCAACATCCACATTTCAAATCGGTAAAGCTGATAAACAAGCACAGCCAACTGATAAAAACCAGTCACACGCAATACCCAAATATTGCAACTGACAGACACATCAAAAGACAGTTTAATGTTCCTTGTTCTCGCGTAATAATTCTCATTCCCACACAAGTTTGCTTAGAAAATATGCATGGTAATCATCATTGCCATCATTATAATTTTTAGAGTTTGAAGTACACATTTTTAGTTGATCGTGCAAAAAATGGCTACATTTTTAAAATGCTGGCTCAGTTTCTAAAGTAGTAGGATTTTTTCTTCTTGTGATATGAAATTAGATGATGATTAGTTTATTTTACTACTTTACTGCAACTCCTCCTTTTCTCTGCAGACTAAATACCTATTCATTTGCTAAAACAATATTATAATTTATCATTACCAATTTGGTTTCTCTTTAAAAATATAACTTAAAAAACAAACAAAGAAATTGTTGAATGATTATCATAACACGTAGCTATTAACCACTATTAAAGTTCACTGTTTTTGCATGCAAGTTTTACTAAAATAGTAAGTAGTGATAAAAAATTAAACAGAAACCGTAATTTCTATACCACGACTATAGTCGCCACATCACGACATAAATGATTAGCCTTTTTAAAAAACAAAAAAGAGGAGGAGGATAAAAATATGCGAAACCAAAACAGAGAATTCATTTTTCTACTCATCTGCCTGAAAAAAGCGTTGGTAAAAGAAAAGTAGATGATATCACTATTTGTTCTTTTCTCATTTTTTCAAAAGCCTTAAAAAATTCCTCCTCATGAAAACCATATTAGGCAAGGTTGTTGTTCTTTTGCTGCAAAATTTTTACGATATCACTTGAAAATGAAAATGTGCAAAACGATAAGCGCCACCAGCAATGAATAACTATTTGTTTTTCTTCAGAGTACAGAGTAACACCAGAAGTAAGTGTTAACAGTAACGAAAAGAAGGAGGTTGACTTTCAATCTGTTTTAAAGTTATTATTACGTGGCAGATTCATTTTCAGCAAGCACTTTCCAACCACACAGACTTGTCACGCATGATAGGACGATGGTGGTGGCAAATGCTGAAAAAATTAACCACCGTGTCCATGAAATATATATTATATCATCACAAAAATTACATGAACGTGACCCTAAACAAAAATCAAGCAAACAGAAAAATGCTAACTGCGACATCCACGCATGTGAACATTTGTAACTTTACTTATGAGCTAAATAGTTCAGAAACCTGTTAAAAAACTTAAAATGCGTGTGGCGTTTAGATGGATAATGCGGTATAAAAATGGATAACGATTGCTGGGAAACATTCATAATAAAGTTTTTAAAAAGTGATTACATAAATGATGCTTGATGATTGGTATATTATGTAATGCTAAAATCCATCAATTCAATTTTTTCGCAGGGTTCACTACTCAGCAAAGCGTTTTTAAAAAATGCCAATCGTCATGTCACGCAAACTGCTACAATCATCATGCTCACATTGTTGGTCTTGATTCCCATAATTATTCTAGCTATTATATAGAATTCCCTCTTCTTCTGAAAGCAGACAGGGATTTCAGCGCATCATTCTGACTTTTTAGTGACTGTCTTCAAGAGAAATAGTTTTTGAATTGTATTCCATATTTGAAAACGATTTTCATTTCGAAGAATCCTCATCACGATCATTTACGTGATTATTACATTAGCATGCATTATTAAGGCAATAATTGAGCCTTTAGGAGAACAATCCATTTGACTGTCCATCAGCATCATCATTACAGTGCACATATCTATAGGTATAAAAAGTGGGCAATATATAGAGCACCATATTGGTCCACTCACTAGAACAAATAGTATGCAATTACCACTACCAAGAAAAGTGAACTTCAATTACTTATCTAGCTCATGGCAAAATAGACAAATATCCAAACAACAAGAATGAGAATTAATAAAAATGCATTCCATTTTTAATCCAGTCTACCAATTTTCACATATTTTTCATCCTACTCGTATGTATCAACCTTCACTTTCCACCTGACGACCTTCATAGGCACTTGTAACACGATTTAAAATAAATAAACCATTGCATAACCATTATAAGTACAAGTGGATTATATCTTACACTTATTAAAAGTAAAAATACGCAATGCGCATTTCAACGCAACGAGAAAAGTTCATGTGGAAATTGGTCATGTGATGCTACTTTTTTTGTCAGGCATGTGATGTTGTTTGATGTTGGATGTATAAAATAACAAAGACACGATAAGTGCAAGTATCCTCAAGTGGAAAGTTTTTGCTGATAAGTAAAAAATAAATCCCGTGGTTCGTACCCAAAATCCATTTAAACTGATTACACATGATTTTACCCATTTACCTTGTTAAATTAATCTTGAATGTTCCAATAAATTAGTCACATGCTGCATAAAGTTTGCACTATATAAGTTCATACATAATTCCAGAAGCCTTTCTCAGTCTTCTTTATACCTTACTACAAAGTACATTTTGAACTTCAAAATGGGTGTCCAAGAGACTTGTCCCAACCAACTGCCTATAACCAAGGCCTTTCTAGAGAAAGTTTTGAAAAGGAAAGTCGTTGACTTTCATGCTTCAGGCGGTTCCAACCCTGGCGACAACTTTACCAGTATTTTAGTATGCTTAGAAGTGACACTGGCTGATGAAAAAGAGCCATTGCACTTGTTGTTCAAAACATTTCCTCAGCATCCCACTCGTCAAAAGCTACTGGAAGAGAGCAATCTTTTCTTAAAAGAATACCAGGTTTACGATGAATTTCTCCCGGAATTGGTGAACTTTCAAAAGACGGAAAATGGCAAGGTTTTGTTGAAGCCTGCTATGCCAGAAATGGTTGCAGGGGCTGCTCATGATTACGCCAACGGTAACTAACAATTAGTTAAAACATTTATGATATAAGCAAATTAACAAATTGTGTGGATTTTAAAGGAGACGCTTCAACTTGGAAAGATGTGGATCCCATGCTAAGCAACTTTATATTAATGGTCGACATGCGAAAAACACACGGTTATAAAATGGCCAACAAACTCAAAAGTCAAGGCTACACTCACGCAAAACTTGTGTTGGACGAGCTAGCAAAATACCACGCGCTTGGACACGCATACAAAACTAAAACCAATTTGTCCGACTTTCCATCAAAATTCCCTTACATGGAAGATCCCTTTTTCTGCAATCCAGCTCAAAAACCAACGCTGGCAGCAATGATGAAAGGAAACTTTGAGTTGATTAACAACACGCTAAAAGAATTTCTACAAGCCAGGCCAGAAATTAAAGAAGGTACGCAGAAAATCTTGATTCCTGAATTGATTGCGGATTATTTCGCCATGTTTCTGGATAAAAACGGAGTGGATGAAAATAAAGTAGAAAGTTTGATGAGGAAAAAACCAAAGAAGTACGAAGACAACCCGCCATTGAAAGGTAAGTATTTCAAAAGGAGAAACTAAATGCTTGTTTAAAGCGTACATTTTAAGAATATATTATTTTTAGAACAATGGCTAGTAGCTGGCCACGGAGATGCCTGGACAAACAACATGCTATTCAAGTACAACGAAGCTGGAAAGCCTACCGCTGTCTGCCTAGTCGATTTGCAAGTTTGTCGACAAAGTTGCATTATGGCTGACATTGTCTATTTCTTGTACACAAGCACTGATACCGAATTTCGAGCCAAGTATTTAGAAGAAATGCTAAGTTGGTACCATGAGCGATTCCTACATTATTGTAATCACTTGGAAGTTTCTCCATTTCCAGGCTTCTCACTTGAGAATTTCCAAAGAAAGTTTCACAGGTCGAAAATAGTAGGCTTAGCGTTTGCTTGTATGGTCCTCCCAATTATTTTGCAAAAACCGGAAACAACAGTGAATATGGACACCATGGAGGTGGATGCTAATGGCAATAATACTGGAGAGGAGTTTGCAGCCATGTTTCAAAAGCTGGGGAGGGATGAAGATGACACGAAAATGTTACGTGAGAGGTTTGAAAAGCTTTTGACTGAAATGTATGAAGAAGGTGTTTTGTAACATTTTTGCAAAACAAAGCGCTTTTGAGTGCGAAAATAATTATTATTAATAAAAAATCAATGAACGCATGTAGTAAAAATGTAAACACATGCAGCGAATCAATCTTACTTGTTGCGAAACACACTGATTATCATATCATCATCGTGACCAATCACTATTACATTTCGTCATGCCATATTTTTGTTAAAATATTTAAGCCTTTAGTTATTACTGTTATTATTTTATGCTGAGTGAGGAAACGCCAAAGATAACGTTTAGACGCAAATTCATAAAATTTACATTATTGTTTTTCACAATCAATCCATTCTTACAAAATTTGCTCTCAATACTCGTATTTTTACTGTTCATGCAAAAATATTTTAAATAGTTTGGAATTGATTTCCGAACTTCATCTTTTTCTCACTTTTTACGTGAATTTCCCCAACAAACATATTTTTTCTCAAAGTGTTCATATTTTCATAAAATAATAATATGTCACATTAATAATAAAGCACAAACCACATACATATTCAAGTCAACATAATTAATGAGCAATCACTCAAAAAGAACAAAAGGGGAAAACAATAATTACCTCTGAAGATAATCATAAAAGCTCATAAAGCACCAAAAACTTTCTTCCTTTCAGACTACCTCTTCTAATCATGTTATTATCATAAAACAAACAAATGGACAGAGAAACAAGCTGCGTATATACTTTGCATAATAACACAGGCTTGCAATCAATTTGCGTGAAATCTGATGCCTTTTCAAAAGAGCGATATAAATGCAGCAAAAATTTGATGATAATTTGTGCATATATCTACCTACCTAATATTCCTTGCCTAAAGCAGAGCTTTAAATATTTTACGTGCAAGCCATTACTATACACGTAAAATAAAATGGCCAAAAATTACAGAGTAAATTCATTAAAAGCACACAAGATTAATCTAAAAATGCTAACATTTTCTCTTTAATTTCTCACAAAAAAAGGAAGAAGGTTGCATAGATTTGACGAATGACGCTTGCTGCAACTTGTAATAATAAGTGTATGCAGCAAGAAAAACGTAGTAATCAACGTGTAATTATTGTTTACATATGTAATTCCTTTTACTGACTGACTAACGACACAAAATGCACTTTGTAATTATTATCCTCATAGCATCTCAAACAGCTTTAAACTAAACTGCTTGCAATTTTCCTGCCTTGCCTTCTTTATCAGTACATGTTGAACCCTTTTACCTAGCCAAAACTAGCTATCATTTCATCTCGCTTGCATGAGATATCTTTTTATGGCATGACATCATCCTCTGAACAACTTCGAAACAAGTCACACAAAGCCAAACAGACAGCAAAAAATTATCTTTCAGAGATCAGAGACAAGGACCTACTATTTACATGATGGTATGACTGACTGACTTCAATACAATGTAAGCTGGCTGCATTTTGCATCTTCTTTTCTTTTTCTGCAGTCGCTCATTATTATCATCTCGGGTTGATAGGTGGGTGCAAGCAAAGTGCATCCCAATCACAATACTCACAAACCATTATTCCTCTTTATTGTTATTACATCTCATGAAAATCTGCATAACTGTATATTATACTTTGTATCTGTTTGTGTTCAGAGTGTCTAGAGAACTTCTATTGTTGATTGTTATACCATTTTATAATAAATATATGCAATTCATGCATTTTTTTCTATCAACCGTCTTGTCAGATATTTCTCATCATGTCACAGCAGACACCCATCTTGTGCCTAGGTGTAATTTTTAGTGAATTACATTTCCTATCCCAACCCAAATTGTGCATGATATGCATCCCTACATATTTTTAATCAAATTCATTTAATAAATGCTATAATTACCGGTGTTGCAGTTTCTTTAAAAATTAACTTTTTGTTGCAGTTTTCTCATAAACTATTCTGAATTTCACCGAGCTATCAAACAACTGCAAAAATTCATCTTTACACAGACAGCAAGGCTAACATAGATAGCCAAAATTGTACAAAAAACTACGCTGTGGGGTAGCTTATTTTTTAGGCAATGCTACAGTGAGGTTCATGATATAAGGCTATGAGGCATTCAGAAAAGTGAAGCCTAGTGGCAAATAAGCCGATCCTATGTAATTCACTATTTTTTCCGAACAAGGCAAGTGAAACGCAGCAATCGTTGGAAAAATCAAAGCACACGCGTATGACACACTGCTTTAACCACATGCAACATAATAGATACTATAGCGTATCACACAAGGAACCGTTAAAAGTGCAAACTTCCTCCTGTCAATTTCTTTATTTCGTCAATTCGTCATCTTATCTTCTAACAGAAACTCATGCCATTTCCAAGAATTATTTATTTTACACCTGCACAACAGGTATATTTTTTACAAGAACGCATATTCGCGTGTGAATCAGCGTGGCGATGGCGATCAAATCAAAATCAACTGTCAAACATCAATTAAGTGCAGAAAACACCATTTTCCTATTGTCAATATCTCCTAAACTCTTTAATTTATTGCAGTTCCTATTAATTTAGTAATAAATAAATATGATTATTAAAATAAAATATAATTGTTTTGAAGGTGGGTCCTAACAGCCTCTCTGCTTGGTGCGGTTACGTGTGCAGAGCACGATGAATTTTGAAATGGGTAGGTTTTGTAGGTGGTGTAGGGCAACACCTTCGCTTTCAAAAGTATTATTATTACGATACATCCGTACAAAGCACAAAAGAAGAAGAAAATCTAATCTAATAAAAAATAGTAATGATTATTGTTATTATTTTATAGGATCATGCATCTATTGCGGTGGTGGAAGTAAAAAAACGAACCAGTTTGGCAGATTGAAAAACTAGCAATAACTTTTATAAAAAGTATCATTGTACGTTTATAACTTTTTTGTGGTGTGAATAAAGAGGCTAAAAGTGTTAAAAGTAACGGCGTCCTTACACATACTCCATACTCAACATGTGAGACGTTGAGGTAGACACAAAAAACCAATGATATTTTTTTGCTTCCTTCTTGGTTCACGAAGAAAGATGAGGATGACGTGGTAAAGCATTTAAGATACAAATCTATTACGTGCCATGATTTATAATAAAATTGGTTGACGACAGTATTCATTCTTCATCCTCATCCTCGTCAATTTTATTGAAAATAAAAGGCATTGAAAATATAAAAAGCAAGAATGAGTGTGTGCCTTTGCATAATTTGAGATAAAAAAGTGCAAAAGTCAACTTATCAAAGTTTGATACATGCCAAGAAGCTAAATCCCCAATAAAGATACGTCGTACATTTTGATATCTCCATTTGAATGCTTTAAATTAATACGTACTGATATTCAAAGTAAATTTTGTGATTGGATCATTTTTTATTTTGCACAAAATCGTATTCTATTTCTCTGAGATATTATGTGACAACAATGTAGTTAAAGGAAGATGAAAGTAAATTGTAAAAAATACCGGAAATAAGTATTATGCAGTAAACTATTTATTGAGCAATTTTCTTTAGCAATCCGAGCAGAGCTTGACCTTTTCTGAGCATTTTTATGATTCTGTTTTTTTCTTGATCCGACAAGGCAAGCATTGAAAAAGATGATGAACCATTCCTGTTGTTAGGCAGGACGTTTTATAATGGGGACATCACGCAGGTTAAAAGTGCTTGACAAAATGACACAATCACTGTAAATCATGTAATGATTAAGCAACAAAGACGTGGACAAAAGTCTACTTTCATACAAGTCACTATTTGCTTTTTCCTTTTCCTTTTGTTTTTGTGGTCGTGTGCAAAGCAATTTCCTTCCTATCATTATGCTCATGCACTCTCAATGTTGGTGGTATTCTATACCAATGTGTGATCCTTCCTTTCTTGTCCACACGACAAAAATAAGTTTAACCTGTGATGTCACTTGTCTCGTATATCAAACTCAAACAAAAACTTGAAATGCAGTCAATGTTCTACTATGGCATGTCTAACTCAAATGAAACAAGAAAGATGAACTGCGCCAATCACAAAAACAATTGAGTACATTGACAGTTGTATTGAGTTGTTGAACGATAACGGAACAAGATAATGTGTATTTGGATATCATATCCGATTGTCAAATTGAACAAGGAAGAGGTTAAAATGTTCAACGAGATCATATTCTGGCTTTCTATATCAACCAATTTTGCACATATAAAAGTTTAGCATAGATTGAAACGATACCATTATAGATTTATCGTTCTGTAACAAAATATATAACAAAAAAGGATCAAGATTGGTAAATGCCAACAGCACGCGTGTTGAGATAAAAATGGTTACATTTACAAAAGCCTGATTTGAATTCAATGCTTAAAAGGCTGTCATTTGTACAAAAATGTAAGCAGGAAGCCAGTTTGAATGGAAAAAGTCCAAGAAAATGTTTCAAAAGACTGCAAGTTGCAAACCAATCTTGTTACTTATGACGTACTACTTAATTTTCAAAAATATGCTTAATCATCATCTCTCTGGCCTGGTGAGTGTTAATGGCTTCACGTATGAACTATCTTGTGATGGCAACCACTGATAAAAATAATTGTGCTAATCAAAGAGATTCTCCTGATTGAAATCGCCATGTCGTCTCGTTAATTCCTTGTAAAACTCTTTGTTGCTCTTGCTGACTGTTGATGATGCCGATGACACATTTTAATTGCAAAAGTTTCCAAGAATTATTTTCAAAAACGTGCGCATACATTGCATGCATTGCATTTAGAGAGAAATGTTTAGGCAATCTAGATCATCAGGGCAAAGCCCTGCCTGCCACCAAACAACCCCAAAACTTACACTAACAACTTTGTTGTCAGGAAAAACATGGCAATATAGAGCTTTAAGCCTTTAGCCCACCACTTTCATTTTAAGCACTTTGCAAAATGTCGTGTGTCCCTACTTAATAAAATGCGCGTTTTCTTTTCAGGAGAAAACTGAGGTAATCAATATATTACCTACCTAATTTTTGCTGCTGTTGTCGTGGCGATTAATGTTTTAGTGTGTTTATTACTTTGCGGGCTCAGTGCTGTCGTGAGTTAGAGCTCAAAGCACTTTGGCTTAAAACCCCTGAGTATTTTAAGCAACTTCCACTTTAGCAATGCGAAAAAGTGAAAATGTTGAGATAACTTTAGGACGGAAACGACAAGCAATGTTATAACAAGTAATTGGTTATATAGCTGTTTTAACGTTCGCCTACTAGTACTACTACAGTCTGCAGATGAAACTTTTCAATTGAAAATGAAAAAGTCATTAAATGGCAGCTAAAGTAATGGCGCATGGACTTTTTTCTCTCGCATGACATTTAGCTAGTTTGAGAAAAGCTGTAAACAGGAACTACAGTTGGGAAATTATCTTATATTATCTAAATTTTCTTATAATTATCTTACCTAAACATTTCTTATATTATACCATATATTATATTATCTGAAAAATCAAACCATATCATATATATATGATTATATCAGAAATATATGGATAATATAAGAAAAAAACTTATCCATGCACCACATTGAAATGTGGGGTTAAATGAAACATTATTAAAATGCGGCATGCAAAGAGAAACAAAATTCTCTGAGTGTGTTTCTCTGAAAAAATACATTACACAAACCATTCAACCATCTGAGTAACCATCACAAGTCCATGCTATTAATTATTTTCAAGTTTCTAATTAATTTAGTAATCAGTAAAAGGTGTGTGGTGAGCTAATAGTCGCTCTAAAACGAGTTACCGAAGCATGCATCAAATGGAACCTTTTCGAGAACAGTGCTTTAAGGAGGAACCCCCGATTCCGGGCCGCAAGGCGTATGATGTACCAGCGGAAGTGGTAAGTGTTTTATGGTGGTTGAAAATTGCATTTTAATGGGATGTATAATACTTTATACTCCACTAATTATTAAAATGCAATTTATCTAGGACAAGATTCTGAAGCAAGCTGATGACTTGGACCCTGAGCACTTTGAAATTCTCATTCTGGAACTGATGAAGAAAGGCAAACTATCGAAGCCCCAATTCACCAAGGTGAAAAATCTGATGATTAGTGAAGAGCGCCGTAGCAGGAAAGGAGGTTTAGCTCCATTTGCTAAAGAGGAGGACAGGAGTGGGCAACTAAGTATGGTTGACCCCGGGCTGTCAAAAAGCCCAGGGTTAAAGCTACCTGCGCCAGTGACTAAGGTAGGAATTCTTTACTTAAATGTGGAATACGTTTACAGTGTGCATTAGTTCCTACTTTCTAGTAAATAAAAAATGTTTTGTTTTTACATTAAGGTTCCCTTAATTCTAAGGATGGATTTGGCTATGGCAGCAGATGTTTTAGCCCTTGATACTGAAAAGGTTATCAATACTTTACATCAGCCCGTGTCCGGGGATGTGGCTTTGGTGGACGAGAAGGGGCGTCTAGTGTTTTGGGCACATATTATGCGTGAACGAAAGGAAGTGTGCCGCCTTAATACCATGCACACTGGACTAACTCAAGCAAAGTTGGATATTGGCGTCCCTGAAGAACTAGTAAGCTAACAAATTAGTCCCGTGTTTCCTGTTTTTAGTTTTTAAGTATATTATTACTAATACAATTTTCTAAACTGTATTTTAGATGAAGTCTACGTTAGAGCTGGCGATAAAAGGAAAAAAGATTGTCGGAGCCAAGCTGAAGGATGACTTCATAAGCTTGGGATTCAAGAAAAGAGCTGAGCTGCCAGTAGGTGTAGACCTTGTGGACCTTCAGGATTTCTTCAGGGATGAATTTGGGGATCCGATTAAATTGAGTCAACTGGGTATGCATTTTATTGGAACCAATCAGCAAGAAGGGGCCCATTCATCTTTACGTGATGCTCGACTTACTATGATTTGTTATCGAAGAATGATGCGACTCAAAGAAGCTGGAATGACACAATATTATTGTGCTAAATTTGATGAGTTTCGTCAGGCAGAAAAGTCAGCTCCTAAAAGGAAACAAAAGTGGGAAGCTTGTCGCTGTGGATTAGCGAAAAAGAAAACGCCCAAATTGGCCACTTCACCAGCAAAATGGCTTGATGGTTTTGATGATGCGGACATAACCTTTTTTGATTAATAATGCGAAGAAATAAAAATGTTTTGTAATTAAACCAGTCAGTCATTCAGTTTTACTAGTTTATTTTATTAATCTCCCATTTGCCGGGATGTATCATACTTAATACTCCACTTTGGCATTTAAATATTATTAATTTTTTTAAGTTTAATGAGAAGACTGGGATATATCGTACTTAATATTCCACTGAGCCAGCGTAACAACTATAGGTTATACAAACGATGCAATATAACAAATTTTATAAATAACAGTCCGTCACTACTGCCACACTGAAGACTCATATTATTTCGCCATCCACCTCTTCAACGTCTCCTAATCCCTTATCTAATCGAAGTGTTTCAAACAATGCTGCGTTGGCGTTTTCACGCTTTCGTTTTATCCATACTTTTAACGGAAGCTCTTCCCTAATTTTTTCAGCAGTCAGTCTCTGTCGTTTCTTGTGCAAAAGGTCAGGTCCACTTGAAAAAAATCTCTCAATAGAAACCCCAGTTCCATGGACTGATAAAACGTCCTTGGCAAGCCGAGAGAGATTAGGAAATCGCGTCTGGTTGACCTAATAATCATATAATTTAGTTTTATCTGACCGTACTCCTAAGGTTTTCTTGGATGGATGCTTATTTTACTTTTACCTTCCACCAACCCAGCACTCCACCAACTGCGGCAAGGCTTTCCTTTGGAACAGTGCTCTCATTAAGATATTGCTTTAACTCATCTTCTGGTTTTTGAAAGTTTTTCATTCTTTCAGCATAAATTTCATCGAATCGGTTCCCGCGTCTGTCAACTTCGCTCAGGGTTGAATTGTCCGTCTCTGTACTGTGGTCTACGTGTTCCAAAGTTGGTCGATAAGTCTTTTCCCAAACATCGGACAGAACCTTTTTAGCTTGTCTTTGAAAGCATGGATCATATCCGCATGCTTTGTACCAATCCAACTTGAACCGAGGGTCCATCGCTGTAGGAAATACCAGAGAGGTAATATGCATATTACACTCCAGAGTATAGTAATTTAATATGGGATCTATCGTACTTGATAGTCCACTTATTTAATAAAAAGCAAAACACTGATTTTTAAACCGCTCACCTGTTGCAAGAATGTAGATCTGGGCATCCGATGATGGATAGTACTCCTTGAGTTTTTCCCAAGCAGCCTCGGCAGCACTAACTAGCCAATCTGGATACGGCACCTCCTGCTGTCTTTCAATCCGACGAGATCTTTTTGGAGCTGAGGGCCCACTGGGATTCTCTTGAGTTTTCTGTCTAGAACTGCTTGACGTCGACGGTTTGTCAAAGGTGGCAGTAGTACTAATATTTTCCAAGTATTTTTCAAGATGCGAAAAGAGGGAATCATACTGCCCGGAAGTGCCTGATAACGTTGGATGTTCTTTTGATATAGTTACAGTTGATTCCTTAAACGGTCGAAGGACTTCTATAAGTTGATTTATATACTCCCAATCTTCTGTAGTAAGCTTGTACTTAGCTAAGTCCGGTACCGTGTTAAGTGTACGAATAAGGGCGGGTTTCACTTCAAAAGCCCTGACCAACATATCAAAAGTCGAATTCCACCGAGTTTGTACATCACGAATCAAGGCCCTTTGCTTTATTCCCTCTCTGGTGCATGCTGCTTCGAAAGATCGTAAACGCTGAGGGGAAGCCCGAATGGCTCTTATTGCACTGCGAAGTTTTTTAAGTAGCCCTTTTCCCAGATTCTCTGTTTCAGTTTCATTTGGGTCCAAATCATTTTGCTCAGGTTCATGATTTGCACTTGACAATTCTACTGAACGCAAAAGTTCTTTGCAAGCCAGGTTTATGATGTGAGCAAGGCATCGAACGCGACGATTTTCTGAATTAAAGTCTGTTTCCTTTTCAAATGCCTTCTCATTCAGTTTCTCGAACATTGTAGTCATGTTGGATGCATTATCCGTAGTTATAGCCATTAACTATAATAAAGAGAGGGCAACTTAGTACGGTTGACCCCGTAATTATAAAAAATATTGGTAATATGTTTTACCTTTTTCCATAAAGAAAACCTGTCTAAAAACACACCCAATTCCGCGGCTAAGTTTTCTCCGGTGTGCGAGCCTTGAAGTAAGCAGAGATCCAATACACATGTATGCATTTTCCAATCGTCGTCAATCCAAGTTCCAATTATACCCATGAAAGAATGTTGGTTGGATGATGTCCAGCAGTCCAATATCAAGCTGATTTTTCCATTGTTAGCAGCTAGTTCCGCAATAAGCTTTCCGACCTCTTCGCTGTACATCTTTGAGGCGTCCGCTTGGACAGTTTTTCGCGTAATAAGAGGAACAACGTTTGGATTGTAGCGTGACACGTAACCCAGAAGATCTTCCAACAGAGGGTTTTCAACGATTGAAAACGGTAAACTTGCTCCAACAATCAAGTTGACCAAGCGAGTTCGAAAACCGGCAGCAGTAATTGGTAACGGAGCAGGCTTATCTTTAGTAGTAACAAAGTGAGAAGTAATTGTCGGTTGAGTACTTTTCCCTTCCTCCATCTTCTTCTTCTCCTCCAACTGAATTGGGTGTTTAATTTCAAAGTGTTTGGTCAGAGTCGAAGTACCACATTTGGAATGATGCTTGAGCGATGTTCTAAAAAGATGAGAGGGCAAAAATGAATTTTTGACCCCGGAGTCATTTTAGAATGTTTTACTCAAGTTTTGATAAATTTTGAAACTTACGGACAAAGAGTACATTTCCAAAGACGTTGGTTATCATCCCAGCGATAAAGCGAGTAGATAAACCCCCGTAGTTTGGCTAAGTCTGGAACTGAACGCTTAGCTACTTTGTCGTCGACAGTTAAATCAATAAGATTGGAGATTTCCATATCGGATGTTGGAGGAGCCGTTTTGTCCATGTTAATGGGCGTCAGTGAAACAACAACCGGGGTAAACAATGCGTAGTTTCCCACTACAATTAAGTTTCCGTAAGCTGCAATTTTAATTTTTAAAGGCCAACTTACTGGTGATAAAAGCAAAACAAATTGGCTCGAAACAAAAACCACGAATTAATTGATTACTAATGATTATCGTTAAGTCAATCTGACTAGCCGTTTTGCAATCACACACGATCACAAATTCCTGTCAGACAAGTCAAGCACTCCCACTCTCAGCCGCTGAACTGCTGAACACCACCATTTTTTATCAAAACTCAGTCTTGATATATTTAGTGCGTCGTTGTACATTGCAAATTTTGTCACAGGAATTATACCACTATATAAGAATATAATATTATCTGGGTGCCTTTGTTTCTTATCTTATCCATCGTTAAAATTATTATATCATATATTATATAATATTTTCATATCTGATATAATATATGGATAATATATGGATCAGATCAGGATAATATCAGAATTTTTCTGATATTTGGATAATATTCCCAACTGTAACAGGAACTCAGCCCATAACATTTTTGCACATATTATAAGTTCACTTTTCACATTTGCATGTTCCAGACACATTATGAAAATCTTGTTCCCAGTTTCTTAACCGTGCAAATGCCAAAGCACAAATGAGAAATCACGAAACGACGCTGTTTATTACTTAAGCATAATGTGCCAAGGAACAAGAAAGCAATGAACGTGCACAGTTTTTGTAATGTTTCAAAGCACAATAGTCAATACACTTGCTTATATGACGTGCAAGACTTAATGCAGAACAGAAGCTAACTCGGTTTCGTTTCGTGTAAAACGGCAATAAATTATCAGTCAAAGTCTCCGTATCAAATGGCACCTTCCTCGAAAATTTGCCTATTTTTCCTGTTGTTGTTTTTTGCATATATTTTTTTACAAAAAAAGGCCAATAAACAAACAAAAACAAAATAGCTCAATTCTGCCACGGTCAGCATTTTATCATACGCCATATAATAATAAGTAATTTCACAGTTACACTGAAAACGTTTCAAATTGACTACTTTCTTTATAAATTGACATAGGTACTCTTATATCCATATAATTCCCAATCCAATATCATTTTATTATTACGTTGTTAGCCATAACATTTCATGTGACGAATTTCTGCGAAATAGCACATAATAATGATAAATAGTAAATATGCAATAGCACAAAAATATTATTATCATAATATCCTTTACCGTTGTTTTTTTCTTTGCCATTGCCACCACATCACATAACTCAACAAAAAAACAATCAACTTTGTATACCTATATTGCTTGCTCTTTTCTGTTTTCTTTTTTCTCACACAGTGAAATTCATCCCTAAAGTACCAATTTTCTGCCAAAAAATGTTAAATTCATTCAATCACAAAATGGAAAGAAAAAAATGTACACTTTGTTTTTCCTTAGCATCTACATACATGATTTACTACCAAATTGTCCGTCAGCTAGCTTTAACGCAACGTACCAAAATATTTTATGAGATGTATGCACGCATGTTTCTTGTCTACTTTTTTTCTAACTGTTTGAAATGTTTATTGTCTTTTGCAATGAAAGTGAATAAAGTTATAAGAAATCCGCACGCAGAAAAAAAAATCGTTTTACTATTGCTGCATGGTTAAATACTAGAAGAATAGAAAATGGTTTGAATTATAATATTGTATTCAAGTGCGAACTCCTGCGAACTACGGTGTCTTGTTAAAGTAATCATTACCGTCATGCAAGGCAGATGATGATGAGTATATGATTGTCAGTCCAATCCCTTATCGTCGTTTTTAGAAGATTTTTTGGCACTTGTGCCGTGTCATCATCACCATCTGCATCATCAAAGTTCAAAGTGTATTATCTACACCTATTCATTTAGCATATATGCATGCACGTTAAGAGGAAGCTTGTTGTGCGGTCATTCCTTCTTCGTATTTTGGAGGAAAACATATTACGTATTTATTTCCTTCTTTTTGTTCTTGATCCTCCTCACCTCTTACCAATTTCTTTTCCATTTAAAACTAACTACGTGTTATGGTTAGCAGACTGTCTGATGATTAAATGCAGTTTGTATTATAATGATTTTAGTACAGTTGCGTTCATCACCTTTGTAGTTGAGCCGTCTTGAAGTCGGACGGACATGCAAGAAATTATGGGTCAATTCCTTTTTGCAGTTTGACCCCTGGCGTCTTTCTTCAGGTTTGACTGAGTGACTGAGTCGGAGAGGAAAATGAAGCGATTCTTGAGAAGAAATCGGAAGACTTAGGTTGTTTTGCATTATTGTCAAACCGTAAACACTATTACCTATACACTATTATATATTGTTATGAAACAAAGAGTGTCTTTCATTTTATATTATTGTTGATTTTTCCTCTAACTCTGTGTGCGGCCTGGCCGTGAGATACTGGTGGTGCTAGTAAAAATGACGAGATGATTTGCAATGCAAAAAATATGCAACATAAAAGCATAGAATGTATTGTCGTTGTTCAAATGTGATATTATACAACAATCGCAATATTTATGCCTGGTATTTTGCATTCTTATCGTTATCTTTCGCTACCATCACTGGATTAGCGTATTTCTTTATACTTAAACAATTAAAGTACCTTTTGGTCTGATGAAACCGAGTTGCGTTAGATACAACAGAAAAGTAAATAATTGTAAATATTTTAAATTTTTAAATGGAGCAAGGCTTTCCCTTATCATTTTATCGCATTTCGGGACAATCCAATTGTACTTATAAAAACTCCATGAATTCAATTTCTTTTTACATTTTCAATTTTTGAAAAACTGTCAGATTCAATTGTTTAGGAAGTGGAATGAATTTAATGAATAAAATATATTTTCAAATTGAATTCATTTTTTACTGCGTATCACGATCTGTGGTGTGATGAGATGATAATCGATTCATCAAAAATTACAAAGTTATGCAAGTCAAATTAAACGTAAGCGTTGCATTTTTTATTGTTGTGGGTTTTGTCAACAATGGGCACGCATTTTAGAAATGGAACGGAATAATTTTACATCTTATAAATAATTTTCTCTGAAAAATGAAAACGCAGTGTCATCGTAAACTGTAACTTGAGTCCACTTATGCAATCATACATTTTCAATTAAGTTTATAGGACAAGCATGCAAAATTTTAAAATCCACATATTTTCTACTAAAACGACTTGTTGACAATGCGGAATAAAAAATAACCTTACCTTTTTTAACGGTGGCCGACTCCTGATAAATTCCAGAATGATAGCGTGCGCATCCTTCTTAACCCTTTGTGGTAGCGCACCATCCACCATGACTTTGTTAAGTTTGTAGCGACGAGATCTAATGTCATCCATAAGAATCTCATACGGCGTCAGTGCATATTCTATCGGCGGCGCTTGACTCAAGTATGACGAATCAACTTTCTTCAGTTTCACTCCATTTCTCAGTTCGCGTATTACTTGTACCCAGAGTCGTGCCTGGAGAAAAAATATTTACATAAAATCTCTTGTCATGTCATTCGCATCAAGTTCATTAGTGAAAATGCATACCCAGTCGTGCAAATGCAATTTATCTAAATCAGGATCCGGATCAACACTAATCGCACTGCTATTTCCCGCACTGCTCCTTGCTGAACTAGAGATAAGTTGTTGGGTCCCCTGAGACACTTTCTCAAGAAAGGTGGACAGCTCCAACGCTTCGGCAACCAGTGCTCTGCACACAGCTTTGTAATGCGAGTCCGCTGCTGCATATCCCTTTTCCCCGTTGTTAGTCCCACTGGCATTGTTAATTGTTGTCAGAACAGAGCTTACCAGTCGGCTTCTACACAACTGTAATACCAAAAAAATAAAAAGGCACGCATTTAATTAACCAAATTTCAATTAAAAGCCACTAAAACCCTTAAATGACTAATTAAATGCATTTTACAAAAGTAAAAGTTTTTTCCCTTTTACTTTAAAACAGGCTACTGAACAAGTTTAAAAGTACATCAACCTTGAAAACATGGTCACGGCAAAAGGCTATAATGCTACCGTGTTTCCTTAAACATTTTTCACTAAGCGAAAGTCCATACATCACAAGTAGTAAAACGCAGTCAACCGTGTAGCCTCCTCCTATCACCAAAAACATGCATAATTCCATTTGTAACTTTTTTTACTTTGAACTGATGCAACTGTCCTAATTTCCCTTGCAAAAAGATAAAGGTTAACTGCCTCACACGAGCAGAGCCGTCATCACTACCGAGGCTGCAATTCCATAAAAGGTGGTAATTTGTTGACAGTGGAATGCTAACTACATTATGCTGATGCTACTGCACAGTGCACACACGCATTTTTTTTCATGCTCGCACTTCATTTCATTTTCATTCATTTTCCTAAAAAGCCAGAGAGAGATTTCAACTTTTATCCCCTTTCTTCATCAAGTCATTGGCAAAATAAGGTTTTAACGACAAGATACACACACGATCCTGTTTGTAATAAAAGTTGAAGAACATTTGACCATGCCTTCTTTTTTCACACTAAACTGGCCCAATGGCATTTATTACAAAAGGTGCTAATGCATGTAACCAATCTGCTTTTATTTGGGAGACAAAATCATAAAGACAAATTTTATGCTCTAGAGAAATAGTCATCACTTTCCAAACTACAACTCATTTTAATGTCCAACAAGACAAGACTTTCCAGTTTTTCAGAATAAAACATATCCAAACAGAAGTACACGAGACTTTTATTACTGTCGCTTTATTAATGAACTTGAGTCTCGAAACGAAAGTAGAAGTATCAAGTGACCAGAGTACCATAACACTTCATATAGTAAAATGTAAGAACAAATGAAAATCTTACTACCATTTTTTTCTTTTTGATTATCCAAGAATCGACATAGCTGAAACTGAGGGTTGATCAGTAAATCTTGCGGATTTGGATGTTTGGGTGGTGAGAAAAATGAAAAGGATCGCTAGCAGCAGGTGAAGATAAGTGGGAGTGTGAAGAAGATGACATTGGCTAAATTATGGTGAGAAAACAGAGTGCAACTTTCAAAGGTAATTAATTTTGTGGTGAACACACTGCACTGCGCACTGCACTTTAGCGGCAGACACAACACAAGCCAAACGGGTCATTGTAATAATAATGGGTAATTGCTTTAATATGCATAATATAATTTTTTGTAGGCAGAGCTCAGAGGAAATAAATTGTGCTGAGTGAGTGAGCACACAGGATTAAAATGTTTTCATTCATGTAAGTAATATACCTAAGCCGAAACGGAAAACTTTCAAAAGCAGAAAGAAAACAATATTAATGATCACGCTAATGACATTTCGTGTATTCTGATTACTGCCGGCTTTACTACTTTCCGCCAAAATATCTCAAAATAAACTCTCTGAGGAGTACTACATGTCTACACGAAACGATGATGATAATCAGCAACATAATTATGATTACAAAACAAATCACTTGATTTAAGATAAACCTAAGTTTTATCATTTATCATTATATCATACCTATCCATATCCAATAAAGCAATAGCAAATGCAGTAATTAAGAATCGAAGATTAGAACCCCGGGGCGGGGCCTTCGGCCCGTAAACAAACGGATTTTAACAAATGGACCTCATATTTGTAATCCTGGTCAAAAACGGACCTAAAATCATGTGTCACACATGATATATCCATTAATTTGGAAAATTTAACAATTAAGGGCCCAAATCAGGGCCTAAATAGTTAAATTTTAACTAATGGACATCATATTTGTAATCCTGGTCAAAAACGGACCTAAAATCATGTGTCACACAGGATATATCAATTAATTTTAAAAATTTAACAATTAAGGGCCCAAATCAGGGCCTAAATAGTTAAATTTTAACTAATGGATATCATATTTGTAATCCTGGTCAAAAACGGACCTATAATCATGTGTCACACATGATATATCCATTAAATTAGCGGATTCGAAAATTAAGGCCCTGATTTCAGGGCCTAAATAGTTAAATTTTAACAAACGGACTGTGGATTCGTATTCCTGGTCAAAAATGGACCTATAATCATGTGCCGCACAGCATGGATCCATTAAATTTGCAGATTTGAAAATTAAGGCCCTGATTTCAGGACCTTAAAAGTTAAATTTTAACAAACAAACTGCAGATTTGTAATCCTGGTCAAAAATGGACCTATAATCATGTGCCGCACAGCATGGATGCATTAAATTTGCAGATTCGAAAATTAAGGCCCTGATTTCAGGACCTTACAATGCGAATTTTAACAAATGGACTGTGGATTCGTAATCCTGGTCAAAAATGGATCCAAAATCATGTGCCGCATGATATAGGTCCTATGTAAAAATGTTTTACCGTTGGTGACCTCTGACCTTTGGAGTTGACCTATTGACCTGAAATTCATAAGGGTTCTGTCGGAGGTCCACCTGAGTCTGTATACCAAATTTGGTTGGAATTGGATCAGCCATTTCGGAGAAAAATTGGCTAACACGGACGGCCGGACGTCCGGACGGCCGGACGGCCGGACGGCCGGACGGCCACACGGCCGGAACAGGAAATTAGAAAGAATCTTCGATTCTTAATAATAACCATAATGACAGAAACGGTATATATTGGTCATACGCAAGCTTAACACAAGACCACGAAAATCGATAATAATTTTGAACCCAATTTGACCAAAAAGGAACCTACCCAAACCAAACCCATCTAGCCAGTGCAATAAAACTCTATTTTTAGATAGAACATGTTAGGTCTATTTGTAACATTGCTTTGTCTCCATTTTCTACCTGTCTTGTTAGGAATATGATTACATTATTAATAGTGCAATACCCGTCCATTTTTCTGCTACACAAAAGGCAAAACAAGTACCAATACAAAATACATACAACACAATGCTAAATTTTAGCATAATGGATTTACTGCGACAGAAAAGCACAAAGCACAAAACTCCTCTTTTTCCTTTTCCAGTCATCCTTGTCACATAAACTATTCTAATCTGCCAGTCGTAGAAAAAGGAATGATAGGAAAGCAAATAATTATTATGATGAGAATACAGATCATAAATTGAAAAAGTACATACGTAATAAGGTTGTATAAATACAGGCTAATTTAAAGTCTGATTCTGAAAGGCCATAAGTTTCAAGATGCAAAGACCCTTTTTGCTTATCTGTCATTCACTTTACTCTGGTAACAAGTTACGTAGTATTATATAGTAAACAGTTTTGGTGGTAAATTTATGACCTGTGGCAGCAGCCAACACGACAGGAGCATTTTTCGAAGAAAATGAGCTCGAGCCCAACTTTACCACAGACGAAGAGAGAGAAGCACAAGTCTAAACCTAACCTGAGACTCAACCAAAAAACCATCACCATATTGCCAATAATAATGATAATGAGAATATGCAAACATTTTATATGCCTATATAACCATTACAGTTTCAGACTTGGGCAATAAATGAAGACCAAAGGCACTAGTTAACCTTGGTCTTTTGTAGATCGCATAAATTTCAGCCAGTTTCACGACCAGTTTGTTGTTGCATGAATACCCACACAAATCAATATTGGATTAAGTGCATCATTTAGCTCAGATTATGGTCAAATAATGTTTATTGTTGTATTCAGTAGAGAGATCGTCTGTTTGTACTAATAAACTCAGTCTTTGTGCGCGTTGTAATTCTTCATCAAGAAAAATCAGAACAAATGAGCAACATGCATTCACAACTAATTCTTTTTCCTTATAAAGCTTCAATATTTACTCTTACTATTTGAAGAAATGAATCGACTACGAAAATTTCAAGTTATAAAATAAATGAATGGCTGCTTTTCTTTTAAAGAAAATTTTTCAATAAATTGCAATAAAATCTTTATACTTTTAGGGTACACTTACAGGGTTATTGGCTTAACACTAATGTGACGTTCACTATCCTATTAAAATGCCTGCATTTTGAGTTTATTGAAATGAGAAATGAAACTCTGAGGTAATAAATAGAGGTAATTAATGTAGCAGTAATTTTCGTCCTTATTTGTCCAATTATTGTCTGTCTTTAAAGGCTTTATAGCCTACGCAAAAACAAGCTCTGCTACTACTTGCTACTCTTGTTCTTGTTTGTAGAATCATAAGCATATTAATTCATTTCAAGTGACATTCAAACAACAGGAAAAGAAAGAAGACTAATGAGAAAAGCGTGTGATTGGTGACCCTCAGCAGTTAGTCGTATATTGTACGACAATTGCAAAAAGGCAAAAATATTAAGTAGCAAGTCCAAAAAGAGAGTTTTTGGTTTTTCAGACAAAATGCACACATTTAATTTATTTATTAATATTACTTAATATGCAAATGCATACTTGGTGCCAGGTATTTTATTTCATCACCATATCAACTTACACGACTAGCACGACGCGGTCACTAGATAAAAAATATGAATCACGTGCGAATTTCATAATTCCAAAAGTCAAATGAATTTCATCGCACTATCATGTAATATGACAAAAGGTGGCTGTTTGTCCGTGTTGTCCTTTCAATGAAGCTATTTTGTTCTGCACATGTGCATTGATAAAAATTTTGTAGTTCCTCATTCTTTTCCTTAAAGTAACTTCCATGATCTTGATCACACTCCATAAATAACTGCTTCAACATTACTGCTGACTAAAGAGCCGTTAAGTCAGTTATAGATATGCCGGTACATGTTTATCATAACACCTTGTCAATTTCTCCATTCCTTGACAATGTGTCATAATCACTGCACGACGGTGAATAAGATGAGCTTGATAGCATAAGGTTAAGACAACATTCCATAAGTGTCCGTGTGTATATATAACCAAATAGAGAAGTATATTTTATAGATCAAGGCTCACCTTGCACTTTGCCAAATCTGATAGACAAGAGACATTAGTATCAAAAACGAAAGAAACGGATGAGGCAGTCAGGAAACCTCAGAAAATTATTTTATTTACCTATTTTGCTTGTAGACGAATATTTGCTGTAACCATACATCACGAAGTTGTATTTTTACTTATGAGAGATCAATTTGGTATACTCTAGTGTACATTAAATAATATGTGTTGTTTTATTTTGATTTTTGAACCGTTGCATTTGTAGTTATTGCTGGTACACGAATCGATTGGATAAGGATTTTTCATTGCTTTGTAGTTTGTAGTGCGAATAAGCACGCATTCAGTTTATCAAGTGAAGCGTTTGACCTTTAACGTAATCAAACTGGTATTGAAGCTGTCAAAAATGCAGTTTAGAGTAGAATAGCACAAAAAGCAATCAGTCACCTTTATCGTCTACACTCTACACAGAGAAAACTTACTACCTATATAACTTTATGTATCATAATTCATTTATCGATACAGCCGAATTTTATAGTTCCTCAAGAAAAAAATGTATATTTATTGCATTCATTTATTTCCTCTTGATGAATCTCCTTTGATTTATCTAGTATAAATAGGAAAACGAAAAAGCGCCATAAAAATGGCCTTAAACGAGTCCTCTTCATATCTTTCTTTGAATTTATACTCAGCACATATATGCATATAAAGTGCAAGCCCGAACAAATTGGTTGCTTCATTGTTGATAATTGACCATTGATATTTCTTGCGTTTAACTGCCTAAGAAAGGTGCAATGCCATTATAATGCGCATAACAAATTTTTTACCAGGGATTTTGCAATCATAAGGAAGGAAATCATAAAATAAATACGTTTGAATGTGATGACAATTTAGATTTAAATGCTTGCATATATTATACAATGCAAATGCAAAACAGTTTTTAAGCCTGTACCGCCTCCCAGCCCCACACGACACGGCAACGACGACAACCTGCACTGCTTGACGATAAACTTGAACTGTCTATAAATTGGCCATTGATTTTGTTCATGTCACAACAATTGTAATTGAAGACCTCCCAGCGTTGAGTAAAAAATTAATTAACTATGGTTGCATACCTACTTTGCTGTACGAGGAAAAACATTTTAAATCTCTGCTGTAAGATGGTACGGTTCACTTTTATGTGCATTGCAAACTGGGAATTTAAGCCTAGTCAATTGTCACGTTATTGTACTTTTTTCATTGTTGTGTTTAAACTGTAACCATTACATATTATATGCACTCACAGGATGATTTGGCTACAGCTTGAGATTTTTTACCTTGTATTGAGCCATGAGGAGGGAGCAATTTTTAAATTGACTGTTGACAACTAACTTACATATTAACACAATGAGTTATCATTTGGACTATTGGGAGTCCCAACTACAACGTATTCGAATTCAAGGACTGAAATAAAAAAACTGATGCAAAGTCCGATAAAAAATGATCAAGTGATTGTTGTTGTGTGTGGTCATTGGAGCTCTCTAGTGCACTGCTCTACTATACAGGGTAATAAGTCGCCAAAGTGGTAAATTGGAGTGATCATCATCAGCAGCCTGATTCATATCATCATTAAAAGCACACCTCATAAACAACCTTACTCATTTCATCAGAGCATCTAGTTATAAAAAAGTACTACTAAGTTTGGTCGACTCCCTTTCAAGTTCATCTCTTTTGCTCCCGTTCTCTATTTCATTTCTGTTCTGTCCATCATCAAAAGCACAATGCCTAATTCACCGCTACCACCCTTCATTTTCTTCATCTCACAAAATCATCATCAAACAAATAACAATGGCAGAGTCAACTTTTTTCCTGATATTTTTGCATTGTTGTTGCCATGTCGTTTTCATATAATCAGTGTGCACTGCCCTGTCATTTATTTTCAATCTAAAAGTCAACCCAGTGTGCAAGGCAGCTTTTTTGTTTTTACAGCTGACTTTTAAAACGCTACATTAATGTAGTATCCCACGTCAACCACTTAAATATATAGGTATCTCCAATTTCAACATTTGTCTCTCTGGAGGCGGAAGTTAATTTATGCATGCATAATCTGGTAATAGTACACCACGCACATTTTGCTTGAAACACAATGAAACCAAGCGAGTACCCAAATGCAAAACGTACTCATTTAATTTGTTTTTGCAAACGGAGAGACTGACTTTAAACTATGTGCTTATAGGCATTTTGGCTTGTTCTAACTATAATTTAAAATTAGTCATAAGTATGGAGTACACATAATGCATACTGTCAACTTTGCAAAGTATATGGTTAACAGGTTACTAATGCATATTTAATTTTTAGCTTTCCTTATTACATAGCAGAATGCTTGCCAATTTCCAGATGGTTACTCTACCTTAACCTGATGTAATTTTGAGTAGGGACATAATGACTTACTGCTTATTTAAATGAATTCTCCGATTTTACATAAAAATGGAAAATATCTACAATTACCACTGATTAACTTATTGCCTGCAACCTGATATTCTGTTACCTAATATTTTGCATGCACTTCTCTATTCAAGCTTTAATTGAATTAATCTAACGCAACATTAACGCGTATATGGTTTTAATGTAGATTAATGTTAATTGGCAATGGTTTTGTTATCTTCTCAGAAAGAGCAGCAAAAAAGTTTCTTGGCGTACCACGTGATTGACTGTATGCCAAATTACCACAAAAGAAGTTCGGCTATATTCTATTCAATAATAACCAAAAAAATGTGCGTCCATTTTTTTAACCTCCCGACTGCCAACAAATTGACCGAGTGAGGAGGAGCAAGTTTATTTGGTAGACACAGACAGACATTATGATCATGATGATGAGAGTATCATTTATCAATTCTCTAGACTCTAGAGGAATGCAGATTTTTATATAATAGGTATGTATATATTAAGTGGATGCACCATGTAAACAGATAATTATGATTACTACATTTTGTTAAGAGTTGCTTTACACTGCGCTTTGTTTCCTTTTTTGTCGCAAAAAAGCACAACAATAACAGTTTTTTAGTTACCGATGAAAAATGATAATTATTAATATGGAAAGAAAAGGACAAAAGATGCAAATGATAGTGGTATTCATGATTATTACTGTCATGGTTGGACAACTGCAAATTTAGACTTTTTTGCTGTTTTAATTGGGTAATTACAAGTTTTGGGAAATAGTAAATAAAAAAGATATTTTTGGATGCAGGTACAATACATAAAAATGTAAAATGAAATTATTAACTGAACCTGGATAACTTACCTCAAGAATACTTTCAAAGTTGAATCCCTCTCCGGAATCGCTCTCGATACCTTCATCATCGGTTTCTGGACGTTCAGCATTTTCATCTGAAAAAATAAAAACAAATTTGTTAGTCAAAGCCTCAAACAAGATTACTACTCATTTTTCCACTACACGTGTCGCGTCTTCATATCAGTTCATTATTTCCTGTTCCAATTTTCACGTAAATCTTCATAATCTTTAAAAATGCGAAATTGAAATATCTCAAAATGGCAAAGTGCAAATAATTGTCAACTTCACCACCAGTACACTTCCATTTTGCAAGTGACAATATTATCTTTGAAAATCCAAATGACACCTCCGTCACCATTCAGTAATTGCCATATCACGCATGACCATCATTCATTTCGGCAAGAAAAAAGTGTTTTCTTATTTGCAGAGCTATATGCCTACTCATTGTCAGTTTGTTGCCTTAAGTGTGCATATTTTCTTGGGTTTGTGTCCTGTCTGCCTCCTGCACACTATGGGACATGTCATGATGTCACACAAGCCACATGCTTTTCTCGCTAATTGACTCATTGTCTGAGACAAGAAACTTCGTAAATCATCAAGTTGCCTTTACTACCTCCTCCTGTTTCTCATTTTGCGCAACAAAAGGTCAAACTTAAATAACAAACTGAATTTTTACAACTTTGTCTGCGCCTTAAAAATTCTCGCCTCCCAGTGAGTACACTAGAAGATCCTTCTCAAAACGCAAAAATAAATTGCACTGAAATATTGCAGACAGAAGAATAAAGTGATATAAGAAAAGCGTGTTTTCTCCTCTGTTGCCGATTTTTTAACATTCCGTCATTATCAGCCGCTCACTCAACAATCTGAACATGACCATTAACAGTGATTTTTATACTTTTACAATAAATTATGCTTCACACACAACGCTAAAATATCTTATTACTGTGTGTTTCCCCGTGTCTATTTTACCGATACTGCTTCTGAAGCTTCTGGCCGGGCTACTTTTTTCTATAAAACAACCAGATAAATTCTACTGCAATACGACTACTGACTCCTTCACATAAAAACATTCAGTTGGATGGATTGACAGTCAATGAGAAGTATATATTTCTCATTTGTCATTTTCAGTCAGCGTTACTCACTTATGCCACATCATAAATGACCAACCACCGCTACATATGTATATATACATTGCACTATGAGAAATGAAACGTAAAATAATCAAGTTTTTCATAGCAATGCATATATTCTCCTTTAATCACTCTAAGAATCATTCGGGCTTTTGGACAGGATTATTTATGGGCCCGTGTGTATCTAGGCACGAGGATGAATGAATTTTACTTCAGCAATATAAGTAGGCAAAGAAAGAGATCCAGTTATAAGTTATAAAATTTGAAAAGTGAAATAAATATAAGTGTTCATTATTTGAATTACTCTTCTACAGTTCGACCACACATCATATAACTACAAACCCTTCCCTTCCTTTGCTATTTTTCTTTCAAAATAATAAGTCAGTAAATATAATTGAGCTCTGATTTCTACACGCACTTTGAAGAAGAATATCCATGCGTAAAAATTGCTTATATTGCTGAAGAAGGAGCAGCTTTTAATGATTGCAACTAATCAGCAAGCGCAGCAGCAGTGGCACACTCACAGAGAAAATGTGATCATTTGCTTTTTTAAAAACTTAAGTCATTAACATATTTTTTATGGACACTTTGCAATCTATTTTACCCTGCCGAATATACAAGTGCATTGCACACGCATCTTTCATGCATGTTCAGCGTTCGCACAAACAAAACAATTATTCAAAAAGTTGACTACCAGCGGCACTAAACACATTAGCGAAAATGATGGACGATAAAAACTACTCGTATATTTTGTAAGCATAACTTTGGTTATTAGCAGAAGCGTGTGTACGCTTTTCTTTGGCCATTTTACAAACAACAGCCCATTTGAAAAATAAATATGACAAGCAAATCAACAATTAAACAGAAAAGTGCAAATGCTTATTGCAAATGTAAACAGGAAATGTAGAATATCTTTTTTGTAAAAAACCACATCCCTTGCTTTACATGCGTGTATAATATTTATTGTTGCAATTGCAATTTATATTGCAATCCTCATTATCATCAGTTTCATCTCCATCTTCATCATCTGAGTTAGTCAAGCGGACTGGCTCTTTTTGCTAAAGCGAGTTTGTAATACCTTTGCAACTGAAGAATTTAAATCCTGCTATCATGACCTTTTTTGCAGACGTTTTGTTCAAAACTAAACCCAAATATTTTTAATATGAGCGAAAATGGTTGCGTGAAAACTTCACTTCTCCTTTCTTCTGAGCACACATATCTTAATCAAAATTTATGCTAATAATCTGCTATCTAGCAACTCGGAATTTTTATGTTTTATGTGTACAGCTCAAAACCGTGCAAATTTTTGTGATTTGATGAGATAGCAGAACAGGAAAAGAATTTTGCATAGGAGCAATGCAATACTAGCCAAAAAAGTTGTAATTGTAATCAACAGTAGACAATCTTTAGTGCTGCTTATTGCAACTGCATAATAATTTTTATTATAATTTATTATAGCATGCGCTGATGATGAGTTTTGAGAAATGAGTTTGAATTGCATTATTTTATTGCATAGCTACATTCCTTTCTCGCGCATTTACAAATGTAAAAGTGCGCAATCGCAGTTGTGATCAGTGCCGTGTGTGTCGTTTGAGCGTAATTATCAGCAGCCAAATGACACGTTTATATTTGCGCCTGCATTACAAATTCAAGCACACAATTATGCTATCATACGTAATATATTTAATCAGATAATGTACTCGACAATTACCCTAATGCAAATGCACGCATGTAAAATTACCCAGGCGCATATTTGTTCAGCCTGTAACACGGTGACATTATTTAGTGAGGCGTGTTCTTACAAAATGACACCAAAAATATTCATGCGTTGCCTAAAATGTGTTGTTATTTACGATAATGGTTCATCAAGCCTACTATATAAGTTTGTTTTTATTTTTATGCTGATTACGGGATTAAGTTACTTGAGCAAACAATAATAACAACATAAAATAAAATAAAGAACTTTCTTCTTCTGTCCAAAAATAACAAAACTGAAAATGAACTGAAAGTCATTTACTTTTTACAACGTGCCCATATCTTCTGCAATTATTTGTGTACTTGTCAAGCCCCAGCCAAATAAATATTGTAAAACTTAAAATAAATGAATGAAACTGAAAGAAAAATGCAACAAGCACCACACGGGCTTTTATAATGTATTCTGATCTCGGGTACGTGCATCATGATTTACACTTGTTCTACCCTTTTACTATATAGCAAACAATGGGAGTATATCATATAATGACTATATGATGACCATTATATTTCAACAAGTGCACAAAGTCCATTGTCCACGAAGATAAGAACAAGAAACGAATTCTGTTTTTATTTTGTCCCACCCACTTTACCATTTACACTCAGGCATCCTTTTCCCCAAAAACGAAACCTTTTTTTTCTTTCTGTGCTTATTAGCAAAGCTTTTAAACTTTAACTTGAGCCTAACAATCAATTCATGTACTTAGTATACAACCATTAGAAGCATTATGAATGAAACAAACTTGCAATACAATTTTCTACTCTCTCGCCTGCATCTCCCATCTTTCTTCTAAAAATATACACCTGTAGCTACCATAATGGAGATGAAAGATAGATTGGTACAGGTACACAAACACACGCCAACATAAATCAGGTGCGTAGATTTTGGATTTCGAGTAAAAGTGTAATTTTACAACTGGCCTTTCTAAACTCACGACCCAACGTAAAGTGGAAAAAGATAAACAAAACATGAAGAAAAACGTCACGTGGAAAAAAACAGAAAGAATGAAAATTGTCTATTTTCAAACAAGGGATTTAAACACGAGTTTCGTCTTTCAATTTGATATTGTTCTCTACTCAATGCGTATAGAAACTAACAACGGGCACGCATATGTGTTGTTACTTGTATTGTTACCATACTTTTCCCCAATTTTCCTTTTCAGTGTTAACAAGCCAGTTTTAATTCATTTAAAGGGCTTTATAAGAGTAAGAGTGTACTTGACAAAGCAATGTTACAAATTAAAGTAAAATTGTGTCATTTTAAATAGCAATGCATTTCAGTAGGCCAACTTTATTGAGAAATTGAAATTGAGTACGGAATTACTTTTTAAAATTTTACAATTTCGATATGATCTTGTTGTCTATCAAGCAGCAAAATAGGATAGGATCGATCCCTGCTGTTGGCTTTTATCATAGCAGGATGATAAGCTAGTTAAGTAGTTGTACGTGACGATGCACCTTTCTAACGGATGTCATTTTAATCGGCTTACAATCATCATTAACAAAGTAAGAGCCCATCACTTGATCAGCACTATCCTCACTATTAAGTATATTGCCAGCAGCGTTGTCCGCAGCGTTTCTTACGCCTTTTACTACATTCATCATTTTTCTTGGGATGGGGCCTCAGATTTATTTCCTAAATTGAACAAGAATATCACACCTGCATTCTTCTTTCCTTTTCTTTATATTATTTATGGAGATTTAATAAGAAATTAAGTTGTTCATCATCATCAGCCAGGAACAGCTTCATCTTCATCATCATTTGAGTTTCAATTGAGCAAAGAAAATTTTACTGATGAAGTATCATTCTCTACAATTTTTTTATTAAAAAATGTATTAACTTGTTGCGTTCATTATTAAATTGACCCTTTTTCCTGTATCCCATTCTCTCGCCTTTTTGCATGATTATTTTTATTGACTAAAAACTTTTCATTCATTTTTTTCTTGCATTAATTCTTCCATTCTTTCTACTTTGAAAGTGATAATACCAAATGGTGAAGGTGAAGAACATGATCCTCCTTAAAAAATTTCCTCAGAAATTCTTCTTTTTTTGCATGCTAATGCCCATTCTTGCCTTTGGCTTTTTTTCTCTTGTTATCAATACACATTTTTCTTTTCGCCTTCCATCTTCCCTTCTCTTCCTCAGTCTTTCTGATATATTTTATTTTCCTTAACAAAACAGCTTTTCTCTTTAGACATTCGCATAAAAAACTTAAAGTTTGTTGATTGCTCTTGTGTGACAACTTGTTAAACGTTGCGTTCTTTTTGCATCAGTTGTAACAAAACCAAGCTATTAGCAAGTTCTCTTTGAAAAGTAACAAGGTTTCAATTTGGCATATTATCGTCATCATTCATGGTACATTATTACAACTCGAGGGGACCAACCAAAAAATATTCATGCTTTTGGTCAGCTAGGCAATATTATATCAAACTTATTGCTAAAACGCATCAAAACTTTATGAAAAAAATAGGTGGTGTAGGTTGCATTGTGCTATATTGTTGCCCAGTTTGGTGGATTATTTTCTTTTCGGAGGAATCAAGAAAAGCCCAGCCTATTTAAGCTTGATCAGAATATCGTCCCATCATACATTTTTTCTTCAATGTTCATTACTCGCTGTAGGCAATAATGAATGTGAGTTTACAAGTGACCGATATGAAATCAATAGTAAAATACCTGCCTTTTATTCTCCATTTTTTACGAAATGCAGTGTCGTGCATGCAAAAATATAAAAAACAGCACATAGCCACAAGCTAGTATGTATTTGATAGCCTTCTCAATAGATTTAAGTGCATCTTTTTAGATTTTGCCTGAATAGCCATCCATTTTTTGGTTCTTGTCGTGCGGTCATATTATCATGATTATTTGTTAGCGGTGTTGCTCTGGCGTTTTGTACTTTTTGGCGTGGTTTTTATTTCAGCAGAGCTGCGAGACTCCGTATTTTTCCTCCTGTCTCTCCGTAGGCATTTTATTCTGCTTATGGCTCAATAAAAACGGCACACGCATTTTACCTAATTTTTTGCCTGTCTTGTCGCTATTCTTCTTTTCTTATGCTTTGTTCACTCTGTTGTAAATGAGACTGAGGTAGCATTACAAAACTGTCCTTAATCCTCTTTAAGATTGTAGGATAGTGAATACAACTTATACCTCCACTAATTATAATGCTTCATCATCCTCTATGTTGTCGTGGTAAATAGTGGAGTTGTATGTGCCACTAAAATAAGCCAATACACGCCTGAACACATTCAAATACTATTGCTTGTCATAATTAGTGCCTATTACCGTGAAACAGTGGCCCCAATCCCGTCTTTGTGCTGTGACTTTGCGGCTGCTGTTGAAAAATGATGATGTATCAATATACACCGAAAAACAGAAGCAATTTTACAAGTGTAAAGTCTTTTTCTTTCTCTTCTGTGTGTACGCATTTTTTCACACGAATGATTCTCTATTTCGTGTCTCATATCACCAAATCTCGCTATTGCTCATTTTTGCATGTACAAAAATCCGCTAGAACAAATGAGAAGAATGAATTGTCAGAAGACAAAAAGGCCAGTGATGATGACGGAATGTTATTATGATCATTAAAACTACCAAAGTAATCGCTTGATCTGTTCCCTGGGCTTTTTGGGGTGTAAACATGCTATGTGCAAAAATATTAATTATAATGGTTTTTTATGTACATACCATCATTTCCTAATTACTACAAACACATACTACGGACAGTAAAGCAAACATGCATTTCAATCAGAGTTTTGTTTGTTTTACAGCAGCACATCCAATCCGTTTGGCACTGCAGTTGTAAATCTTTTCTGACTGCCTAACTCAGTAAATATTATTTTTTAGTTGATGACCGACCTAGAATATTTTGTGCACATAAAGGAGTCATAAAGTACTGTTGCATGTCATTTTTACCAGGTCTAGTTTTTCGTCGACTCATTCACAATGTCAAGTTGAGCAAACAAACGCTTGCACATTCGACAAGAAAAAGGAGATTAGGTGTTTTATGAGCACTTCACTAGAAACCTGGTAAGGAAGTGCAGCCACTAATGTGCTGAGCAATGAGTACAAACAAGAAGAAGGAACAGTAAATAATGAAGTATGCAAATATTAGCATTCGAAGTATATATTTTGCTATATAAGCTTTTAATATGTAGTACCAAGATCAAGCGTAACGAAGAAGTAGGAGACCCAAATTCGTCATAACTTAAAAAGTTAAACTGCTGCGTTGTAAAATCAACAGGTAAAATGGCACTGTTGCAGTTTTAAGTATAGCCTCGTTTAAAAACTGCAAACATCCGTTTTAGCATTTGCGCGATTAGCGATTAAAGGGTAATTAATTTTCCCATATGTAAATCTCACAAGGTATAAGAATATTAGAATCGAGCAAAGATTATTTACATTTTTCTGGGCTACTTTCTTTGGAATTTTTGCACAAAAATCGCAAAGTGGCTAAAATTGAGTTGACAATTGAAATGCTGCTATTGGTTTTACATTCCTCGCTATTACTCGCTTTTGTAAGTTCTGTAGAAAGTTATCATGTCAAATGAGCCACTAAACGCGTAAATCTCTGTCATGAAAACAATACTGTCCAATTCTTCATTCATTATATCGTTGTTCCGTTTCTCTCGCTGCCTTGTTGTTTGTCCTGTATTTTCTTCTGTTGGACCAAGAAGGATTCAGTACAAGTACACATGGTTTTCTTAAATCCCTTGCATTAATAATAACATCCGCTATTTTCCAACCACCACGCTGTAAATCCCAGCATTAGCGAATGCAAAATAAATAAGACAATCATCTCGACAGAAAAAAACTCTCACGACAAAGATTTTTTAAGTAACAACATGTTCTGTTTTGCTTTATTACCAGCCAATCATCAACATCATTATCAGTTTTCTAGTTTTTCCTTCGTTTACTCCCATTTTCTTGTAACGTTGTTATTGCAGTCGTGAGCTGTGAGCTTAACTTTTACTTTGACGCATAGCCATAATCTGACAAAAAAGGGAACTTTCTCCGAAAAACAAAAGTCATATCTCTAGACAGGAATCACTTTTTGCTAAAATAACAAGAACACAACCAGCCGGACTTACTTCAAAAATTGGGCATACAAAAGAGCATTCTGCATATTATAATAATATGATGTTGTGTTCTCATATCAACTTTAGTGAAAAGACAAGCGATCGGAAATTTTTTGGCCTATATTCCGATGAGGTTGCCAACTTAACAAAATGTGCAGTTTCTATACTGCACTATGTCAGCCGTTTGTCAATCATATTTTTTTCTTTTTTGGCTAGCTCACTTCATGTCTAGTGTCTAGTCTTGACTGAGCATGCATACATCACCATCATCTAAAAAACTGTTTGTCTGTAAGTCCTGTAGTTTTTTGCTGACGCACCACATCACTACATCACTTGTCAATGGAAACAATAGGGTTTTTCCTTAGACTGCGTTTTGGTATGCAGCAGACAAGCTTACAATTTTCTTCACTCATATCACATATCAAAGAAAAACGGGATGATTATAATGTGTGATATCTGCTGTTATAAAGCACTTTACATTGTCACTTATCTTTACATATAGTTGATAGTATAGTATGTAATGAGTTGTAAGTGAATGGATGACAATAACAAGAGAGAACAGAGCGACACGTTTCATTGCAGCAACAATGGCCGAACCTCTTCATCACACTTTTGGTCAGTCAGTCAGTCATACAAATAGAGAAGTGGGCTTGTGACTAGTATACCGCCGACAATGTCAGCAACTAGCAATGAATTTCAAATGACTTTTCTTTCATTTTGGGCTTTTTGAGTGTTTCTCATTTCTCCAAAATTGCTACGCAGTTTTCTGATCATTTTTGTGTTGTTATAGTCATTAAGATCCGTAGACGGAGTGACTGAATGACTGCTATATTGCACTGACCTATTGAGCAAGATTTTTTAGGTGTCTGGTCGCAGCATGAAAAGTTGCAGTAAATGAAAGAAAAAAGGGAACAGCAGAGTTTTTACAAATTTTTAGCACTATTGACCATAATCATTAAAGTTTTATTTGTCAGAAAAACCATTTTTGCGTGGGGAAATAGGACCAAAGGTGCTTTTGCACATAATGTATCATTATCATATACATGTGCATACATACTTGGTCGGCAGTGTCGGCATAACGTGTCAAATACGCCTACATTTTGTTCGTTTTTCAATTTATGAAATTTGGGTTCATTGTTTATGATTTGCAAATCTCATTTGAACTGACTTTGTAGATCAATGTTTCATACCAGCTTGTGAGAAGATATATAAAGCAAGCAGGCAATGATCTCCAATAGGACTAATAAATTGTCTACTAAAATATGCAGTAAATGTAGAGTGCATGAAACCTAAAAACTATATTAGCAATTGAAGGAATAATCTGACGAAGTTTTATTTTGCAGTTTGCACTTTACAGTTTAAACTAAATCTAGGCACTCAATTACTATGATTGCGTAAAACATCGAACCTTCCGAAACTCATGACATGGTGTAAACATAAATAGGTATGGTATATAATATATGTAAATTTTCTTGAAATTAATGAATTTGGCTTCACCTTTTCCTACGGCTAGCAAGCATTTTTGACTGAACTTTTCTCACGGATACTTTGTAAACAGGCATCACTGACCCTGTACAATGATGAATTTGAACCTTAAAAGTGACATGACAATACAAAAACCTTAAGTGTTTGCAAAAACGTGGTGAATGTAGTACAAAAGAGTATTCACGCCATTTTAAGGTACACCTAATAAGTCCCATAATTTTAAGGTGAACTCATAAAAAATGTAATGTAGGTTTTTCAAGCAATCCTTTCGCACAAATGCTATACCTGTGTATAGAAGTAAAGGACTACGTGCATAAGCACACGGTAGCTGTATGCTTTACTTTGTAACTTTACCGAATAAACGCACTTGTGCGTTATATAACCAACTAACTTGACACAATACCCACAAAGTATTATGACTCATGGTGAATTAGAGCTTGGGCTTTTAAATTTGATATTATATATAGGTATAACTAAAAAGTTAAAGGGAAAAAAGGAACACAGAATCACAAGAGAAGATACAATTGAGGCTTTTAATAGATTGCTACAATTTTTAAGACAATTTCCTGTAATAACTTTATGTTGTTCTGACTTGCGTGTACTACTTCACTTTTAAACAGCAGCTGAACTAAATTATCATACATGTAACAAAATTGTACTCTCATCGTCGTTCGTTAAAAGGAGGATATAAGTAATGACGTTTCGGGTGCAATCTCACCTTGATCCCTCTTCCTCCCCTTCTTTTATAACTTATTATTCTACAGCGAAAAACCAAGCATAACTTGATTTTTTGCTTAAAATGTTATTCGCCTGAACAAAGTCAGCAATTTTTCTATTAAATTAAGTAAATTGTATATGCGACAAGGAAAACTATATAATGTCCTTATGGCTTGCTTATCTATTCTCATCATCATTATTTTCCTTAAGCTATTTGTGTATTGTACTAATGACTTGGGCTAGGTCTGCGCTGAATCTGAATGCCTGAAATAACCACTCTTGTGTAACAACTAGAACAAGCATTAAGACACACAAGTTTTTAAATACACATAAAACATTTGAGTTAGTATCGACACTGTATTTTCATACTCATACATGTAGCATGTCAACTTAACGTCAAAAATACTATTTTGGAGACAAGTATTGAAATTGTGTTCTAAAAACTGCAAATCGTAGCAGTTAGTAATTTCATTAAATGGCACTATTTATATTAATGCATAACGAAATATTTTCCACTTTATTTTTTATTGAAGTTCTAGTTTTATTTGAAATACACAGGAAAACTACAGAAAAAATGATTTTCTCCATGATGCAAGATTGTCTCAAGTTGCCAGTCTCCAGAAAAAAAGTTGCATGGTGTTTCTACAGAGACTTTTCACTTGACAGTCCTTTCCTCGTCATTCCCCACCCTTCTAATTTTGAATGCCACTTCAAACTTCATAACTATTAAAGCGTTTGCTAAATACTTATGCTGGTTTTACAAGATCTATCTTTCCCCAGACATATCAAAACTTACATTAAAGCTCATAATATTTATCATATTCCCTCTGTACGCTTCATAATTCCGGTTTAGCATAAAAAATATTCCTCCTGCCTCAACTTCTCAGCCAAGGCAGTAGACATGCATAGTCCAATGATCTATCTTCCATGCCTGCCTGCCTTTGCAAGGAAATGAGCCCAACCTTTACTTATGATTATCAACCTTACTCAAGCAAAGTATGCATGCACACTACACAGAACAAAATAACCGAGACAAGTATAAAATCGTTTTTTATTCTGAAAACATCTTCGTGTTCCCTGTACTTTCGTCTCCACTTATAAACAATCAAGTGGTAGTTGGCTGGTACATTATAAAATTGAGACAGGAAATAGGTTTTGTAGTAAATGCTGTTGCCTTCTGCAGGTTTTTTTGGAACAACAACCAAAGCTTCCTTTCCTTCCCCTTCTCTTGATGTTATGCTCCCTTGTACATTTTATCAAAAATATTCTCGCATAAAAATCCCCTCGTTGTGAATTTTAAATCTAGCATGATACCACGCTCACTACACCACCACCACCCAACTCAGTTGCACCTTTTTGTCTTGTCATACTTGTTGGATGGGGTTGAGAAAAAACAGACTTGGGGTTGAACATTTTTTGCTGGTAATACCAAGTACACTAAAAGCAAAAGTTACCAAACAGGCAAAGCACAAATTATAATACAGGATTTATGTTCAAAGCTCCATGTCGCTGGTAAAAACTACGTAACGTACTCAATTTCCTACCATGACATAATATAACGCAGAGGGAATAACAATGCAGCCAAAAGGTAGTTCCGCTACACTTACAATTTAATTCGTTGATGTAACGTGTAACAAGTAGATAGGTAAATTTCATGCTGCAATGCACTACTGTAACAGAACAGCAGCACAGAGCAAAAATAAGCAACAACGAAATAAGTTTTCATCTTCTTCTGATTCATCTCATCCAAAAAGAGAAAATGTGCTAAAGCTAAAAGTTAAGCTGATGTGAGGAATGGGATTTATAATCAGACACACACGCATAAATGCATCCCATTTGAGTTATAAACAGTCATACTGCCAGACAGAAGGCTACCAGTATTGTTTTACTCCTTTTTAATTGATCAATAGACTTGGCTACTGCTCAACTTCACCTAAAGTACTTTAAGAAGTCAGAGGAATCAAGAGTGCGTGCGTGAAGAAAAAGAAGTACATGTGTGTTTTATCACCTCTGCGAACAATAAATATTTTAAAGGCTCCCAAAGCGTTTTTAATAACGCAAAAGTGTCAAACTCACAAGTAGCTGTGTTGTTGGTTGGACTCTCAACACATTTCACGACCGCAACAAGTATCTCACCACTCACGACCAAAAGGGGAATTTTTATTTTTGCAATTTGAAATTGAAAGAGGCTGGTCATATAAGGAGATTGGATATGATGAGATGAATGAAAGTTTTTTACAATTGTTTGACTTACTAACTGACTGATCTAGAGGCCCACAGGGAAATGGAAATGAGCAGCTAAAATGCAGTCTTCCTTTTCATAGACAGACAGACAGACCACTTGACTTTTAACAGAGAAGCTTTTGAGCAGGGAAAATAATGGTGATAAAAAGAAAGGGATGAAAACGTGAATTGAATCCTGCATCTTATTATACTCATCTCTTTTTAATGGCACTATTGCATTCTTCAAGATGAATAAAAAAGTATTACGCGAATCATAAAACCATTAAAATCGTCTTGAAGTAATAATGAAATCTGTACTAATGACGCGATATAGTTAATTTCATTTTTAGTAAGTATAATACACTAAGAGGAATGAAAAGATGTGTAGAAGCCAATGATAAAAAAGGATATTGCCATATTAAATTGCATTTAACTGCACCATATCTATTCATTAGAGAAAAGAAGAAACTATCAAAAGGAAAATGTTTTGTATAAAATCTCATCATCATGGCTCATGGGATGCTTTCAGTTTTGTTTACAATTTGTTCCACAGTCAGTTACAAAAAACGTGCATTTGAAAATATTATGATTGTAGAGAATACAACTTTGTATTTTCATTTCATTATTATTAATGCAGCTGTGCAAATCACTATAGAATAAAAGTGGAAAGAATGGAGCAAAAATAAGAGAAAATGTAAAATGCAGTTTTTAAAAGAATGCAGGACGCAGGGTTTTATTATGGCTTGAGTAGAAAAACAAAAACGTTAAGTTGGAAAAGGAAAATGTTGCTTTATTCATTATCAATTGTGAAAATCTTTAACTCAACTGGAGTATCTAATTTTTGCTTAATAATCAACTTGATGATAATAAACGATAATGCCTTTACATTGTTGCAATCCACATGTTTTTTTCGACCAAAGTTACTTGAAAATGGATACGTTTAATAATGACGCAATCATAATTTACGTTTATTCAAGTCGATCCATTTGTTGACTGTTATTACTTTATTACTGGACACCATTTTACGCAACCGAGACGAAGAAAATAAAACTTCAGTGGCGGCATGGAGACTACAGGAGAAAAATCAAGCATCCGTAAAAAATGCCACGTGTAAGACGACCGAGCAAAGTAACCACAGAGTCATATAAGTAAAGCAGAACCATGTATATATTGTATTGTTGCTAATGTCAGGATTATATCAAATTCCCATGAAAAAGACCCATCCACTTGAACACAGTCTTCTGGTCTCCATTGTGCTATTTCAAACACTCATGTACTTAAAATGATGGCAATGCTCTTGTACTAAAAATTGATGGCAATGCTCTTTGTACAAAAAATTGATGTGCATTTCATTTTATTCTTGATGTTTCTTCCTCTTTGTCACAACGCACAGAACTGCATTTTATGTGGCTCAAGTTTCGCTTAATTCCGTCTCCACATTTTTATCGTGTTTGAATCTCATCATCAGAAGCTCATATAAAAAAGTGCCAATTGTATGTAGGAATTTCTGTCCTGTCCAGCATACGGATTATATTTAGAGAGAAATAGAAGAATGAGACATTGAAAATCATGTCACTGCTCTCTTCTTTCTGTTCAGCGTTTTAGCCTGCAGCAATTTATCCAGTCGTTTCATTCCTCCGTCCAGAAAAAAACGCGCACGCATAAACTGATGTTGATAATGATGACCAAGAGAGATATGCTGTCTCTTTGAATGTGTGTCGGTCAAACAAAAATACATTCGAAAGGAAGAGCTTCAAGCGCCCCGAGCAAATTACCTGATGCCTTTCTTTCTCTGTCTGTCCTGTTTGCTGAACACAAACTTCTTTTTTCTTAGAAGAGAAAACCGATCCATCCATTTGATGGTTAGGCCCACACCACTAACACCACTTGCAGAGACATTTTATTTACTAATACATGCGCAAAACACTAAACTTATACATTCCTCTCTAAGTTTCTTACAATTCAAGTCGAAAAATAGATGAAGGGGTGAGTGAACACAAAGAAAAAACGAAAACGACCAACTGAGACCAAAAATGTGATATTAGAAATGAGGGGATGAGGCGGTACGTTTACGAGGTATGTACAAAAATGTGTTTGTTTCACCTTCTCTGCTTTCACTGAAACTACGTCAATTTAATAATAGCCAGAGAATCAGTTAAGTAAACCATGAGCAGGTCGTCGTCTCGTGTCTGGCGAACCAATGTCCATTTAAATTCAAATGCCTAAATATATTTGTGTGAGTACATATAATGCTGTGCGGCGCTGTGATATGTGATATGCTCATCATCATTCCTATATTTTTCACAATAAGATAAAATGGATAAAAACATTGTACTAGTAAAATAATCACATGCATTTAGGTTTTTACTTTGACTTTTTTTACCACTTTTTTGTCTAATGCCTTGTGTGCTCAATTTTTTATCTTGGCATTACACCACATTTACTTAGCAAACAAGAGAGAAAAAAGAAAACATTTCCATTTTTGATTAGTCTCGTTTTCCTCTCTTTTGATCGTGCCCTTCTGGCCATTTTAAATTTTTTCAATGTTCAATGGCCATGTTTTACTTTATCTACAAGGCTAAATTGAGGTGCATAACAAGTATACAAACACAAAATGGGGACAAGACGTTCTGCTTTTTACGTTTAGTTATCTAAATGCCATTAAATAAACAACGTTGTTTGTTAAGTTAAGTAGCTGGTGATACATCTTTTCCATATTAAACACAAGAAAGTTGTTCTCTGTGTGTTTGTCCACTGCGTAATTTATGATGTCGTTAAAATCGTACGTATTTTATGAATATAACATAGTACTGGCCTTCTCTTTTACTGTGAATCTAAGACAAAAAATACTTTGAAAATGGTTATCAAATTTAGTCTTCTGTAAATCCGTCGTCCTGTCGCACATTAATCATCTCAGGATATGAGATGGCACGGATCAATGATCCCAGCCCATAACATACTGTGTACTATATGATGTTTAAAATACTCGTGTGTGTGACGATAGTAAAGGCGCAAAATAAACCAACGCCTACCAATAGCAACAACAGCATCACATATAATAAACCCAACAACGTGAAACCTTAATACACCGCTTGTTTTGTGAGTTCATAAAGAGAGACAGACCAACAACAGTAAGCTACATAGTTATATCATCAGGACTTCGTTTTACTTAATGTGCACTACCAGATATAAATGTGAATTTCAAAG